>VZRE01010079.1:0-12768 GCA_013396775.1 Cephalopterus ornatus
CTAGGCAAAAGGACCCTGGAGGAGCACAGCACTCCTCTGGATGTGGCTGTGAAGCCCCATCCCAATCTCCCCAGGACATGAGGAGCTGCAGGAAGCGATGTCTGCGAGGAGAGCCCAGGCACAGGGATGCCCCTGTGTCCCAGTAAGGAGCCCACACGTGGCCCCCACACTGCCATCATGTCCCAGTGCCCCAGCAGGGACCCCCAATGTCCATGCAGGACCCCAGGCAGTGACACCCTTGGTGCCCCTCTGTGGGTGCTGGGCTGCTGTGACAAATGGTTTGGGTTGGAAGGGACCTCAAAGACCATCTCATTCCACCCCCTCTGCCATGGGCAGGGACACCTTCCACTAGACCAGGTTGCTCCAAGCCCCGTCCAAACTGGCCTTGGACACTTCCAGGGATGGGGCAGCTACTCTGACTTGAAAGGGATGCTGGGCAGAGTTGTGCCAGTGCCACAGCAGAGTCCCCCACAACAGGGATGCCTCAGATGCCCTGCAGGGACAGCAAGGACAGTGCACTGCCCACCACAGGTGCTGGATGAGATGCCCAGTGCCCACACTGGGTTGCTTAAGTGCCCTGGTGAGGATATCCATGTGCAGACACCTCAGTGCCTCACTGGGGATGCCTGAACACAGATATCCCTGTGCCCCCCCCAAAGGATGTCCAGGCAGGGGTGCCCCAGGACATGCCTCGATGCCCTAGCAGGATGTCCTGGTGCTCCAATGGGGATGCCAGCTGGTATGTGCCAGTGCAAATCATAGAATCACAGAATTAACTAGGTTGGAAAAGACCTCTGAGATCATCAAGTCCAACCTTTGAACCAACACCACCTTGTCTACTAAATGACACATTCAGTCTTTTCTTAAACACCTCCAGGGATGGTGACTCCCCCACCTCCCTGGACAGCCCATTCTGATATCTGATCCCTCTGTCTGTAAAGAACTTCTTCCCAATGTCCAACCTAAACCTCCCCTGGTGCAGCTTAGTTAAGCCTGTGCCCTCTTGTCCCACTGCTGATTGCCTGGGAGAAGAGACCCCCACCTGGCTCCCCCCTCCTGTTGCAGGGAGTTGTAGAGAGTGAGAAAGTCTCCCCTGAGCCTCCTCCTCCCCAGGCTGAGCCCCACCAGCTCCCTCAGGTGCCCTCACAGCACTTGTGCTCCGGTCCCTTCACCAGCCTCGTTGCCCTTCTCTGGACTCCCTCCAGCACCTGGGGCATCCATACCGGCCTGGATGCCTCAGTGCCCTGGCAGAAGTGCTCCAGCACGGATGGTCCAGTGTCCCGGCCGCCTCCCTGGGATCAGTTCCCCAGTAGGGATGCCCGGGTGGGGTTGCCCGGAGCCCCGGTGGTGTGCCCGGGTGGGGATGCCCGGGAGGGGATGCGGGGCTGGCACTCACCGAGCAGGACGAGCCCCCGCACGGCGCCGCGGGGCAGCTGCGCGGAGTCGAGCAGGCGGTACCAGCCGTTCGGGAAGGGCGGCGGGAGGGCCCCGGGGAGGCGGCGGGGGCCGGGCAGGGGGCTCTGACCGGGGGTCTCCTGATAGCCCGGCAGGTAGCCCACCTGGCCGCGGCCACGCCGCAGCGCCAGCGGCCGGGAGCAGCCCAGCAGCAGCAGGACGAGGAAGAGGAGCAGGAGAAAGAAGAGGAGGAGGAGCAGTGGGGGGAAGAGCGGCTCCGCGCCGCCGCCCCCGAGCCCCATATCGCGCTCCCGGCCCCGCCGCCGCCGCCCCTTATAGCGCTCCGGCCCCGCCCGGGAGCGCCCGGCGGGCGGGGGGGAACGGGACTGCCCACCCGGGGACCTCTCGGCATCGCCGGCCGCCTCCCGGGCACAGCAGAGAGGGACGGGGCGAGCAGGGCTGAGGGAGCGGGTGCTTCGGCTGGAGAGAGGGGGCAGACTGGCGGGTCCGGCTGCAGCCTGTGGCCGGCTCAGGGTTACGGAGCAGAGGGAACGGGGCACACAGGGCAGAGACATGAGCACAAACTGCAGCTAAAGGAGCTCCCCTTGCACACAGGCAAACATGACGCTCCTCTGAAAGAGTGGTCTTAAATTCAGTAGATAATGGGATCAATAAATAGCCCGCCATCGTCCTGTGCTGCTGTCCGGGGATTAGCAGGGGAGAAACTGCTGTTTGGGGCTGGCTGTGACACTGAGCACCTCACAGGTACCCGACAGGTCTTAAGAGCAGTGTTCAAGAGCAGCTCAGAGGAGCTCAGAGAGATGACAGAATGGAAAGCCAATAAATAAGCGACTTGGATCCCCCCTATGCAGAGAGGACAATCTATGCAAAGATCATGTATGACATCTACCCAAACTTCTGTAACGCCTTTGACATGGTCCCACACAACATCATTATCTCCAAACTGGAGAGCTATGGGTCTGAAAGCTGGATTACTTGATGGATAAGGAATTGGCTGGTTGGAGGCAGACAGAGAGATGTGGCCAATGGCTCAATGTCCAGGTAGAGGCCAGTGATGAGTGGTGTCTTTCAGGGCTCTGTAATGCTGGATTTAGTCAGAAGAATCACACAGGTTCAAAAGGTAACTGCAGAAAAGCCAGCTGTCACAGAGATAGAGTCAGAGATTTCTGGGAGAAGCAGCAACCCAAAATATCCGCACAGTTCTGAGGAACTGCAAAGAGACAAGCGACAGAAATGGAGCATCTGGCTGGAGCCAAAGGAGCAACTAAAAGGGTGAGTTCAGACAGGGTGAATTTCTTGAAGATCTCACATGAAAGGTTCAGGTAAATACATATGACCTTTTGGAAAGCTGTTCAAGGAGAAGAATGCCAGTGTGGTTACACAGGAAACTGCACACAAACAGAGATCCCTCTGAGAGGGATGGGCTGTGAGTCCCGTCTGAATGGGAAGGGGGAAGAAAGCAACAGCTCTGGGAAGTGAAGGATCAGGGCAAAGAGGGATTTCCAAGAGCAACGTTCTGAGGGCATAAAAGCACATAATGAACACATCCATTGCACAAAACCAAAGACTGAATGGGTGGTTTGAGGATCAACAGAACAATGAGTTTCAGCTCTGTGCTGGGCAAATCCATTAGAGACTGTGGTGAAGGGGGTTGGGGACACAGGAATGAATGTGCTCTGCTGGGAGGGGGCAGCCCCTCTGTGCACAGAGATGTTTCGCAAACACACCCGAGGAGTCAGCAGTCAGGTGAGCAAGTTCTGCTTTGTTCACTTGGTTGCTCAAAACACTTTCTCTAAGGTATGTTGCAAAACGTCCTTTAATATTCCCGAAATAACAGAAGCAACATCTCTGCTTTTGTAATTGGAGACAAAATAAGAACCAAGGAAAAGGAATAGATAGCTGTTACAACAGAGAGTAGATGCATTTATTCCCTCAGAACCTGGGAAACGGGATAAAGAGATGTCTCAATCATGTGATTAAGACGATTCTAAATTATTCACTATGTTCAAATGTACAGTTGACTGAGAACGTCTGCAAGGGAAGCCTTGCAAATCTCTCCATGACCATCAGGCCAACATCAGAGTCTGCCAGGGAAGTGCAGGGCATGTGGCTGGACCCACAGGAGAGTGTTGGCTGTTAACTGGTGCTCAGAAAGAGACCTGAGCCTTCCCCTGCTTGGTCTGTGACTGCACCTGCTCGTTGGTCCACACTGCTCACCACACAAGTGCATGTTAGGAATAATTGGCATTATTGCTTTTGTGGGCATGATCTAGACAGATAAAAAAAATGAGGCCCATAGAGGACAATAATAGTTTCTATTAGATGAGCTGATACAGCTGGAAAAAAGCGGATAAGCTTTCAGGCATAATAGCCCTCCTTCAAGAATAATTAGGAATGTAATTTGGAACAGCAAAAAAAACAGAATCATAGAATAGCTAGGGTTGGAAGTGACTTTTAAAGCCCATCTAGTCAAACCCTCCTGCCATGAGCAAGGACATCTTCAACCGAATCAGGTTGCTTAGAGCCACATCCAATCTGACCTTGACACCTGCACATTTGATCTATCACAAGGTGCGTGTAAAGGTGGCCATGTCACCCTGGAGTAAACCGAGAGGGAATACGGAGAAAAAATGGGAGTGATCAGAAGCCAGGAATGGCACAAATAGAGTAGACATGAAGTGCTGAAATTCAGAAAATGATTTTACCCAGTGACTTTATTGGTCACTCAATTACCACCCGACCAGCCCATGCCTCAACCTGGCACTTTTCTTTTAAGCTCATATTTGAGCCCTCTTCCAAGTTAGAAGGAATTTGTGAGTGGGAGGATCTCAGTCAAGCAGGAGGGAAAACACCAGGACAAGGGAGACAAGGGAATCCCTCTGAGTGTTGCTGTGTGAACCCAGCAGCAAAAGACTTCCATGACATGGAGTCCAAGAATTGGTTGGCCAGAAACTTTATGGATACTCAACCTCTTTGCTCTGCTCTTTTCCCCCAGATATCTTAAACATCAGTCTTCTAAGATGTTTAAGATCCCTTACACACATGTTATACATCTCACGGGTGCCAACAGGAGGGGCAGGGCACCCACAGCATCCCTGGTGGGACCCACAGGGATGTGTCCCCCCATGAAACATTCTCCACCGCTGATGAAGCATCCAGGGTTACTCAGGGCATGGCTGATGGGGGTCTGTGGGGACCTCTGCTTCCCTGGGCACAGGTTGGGGCAGGGAACAGGGTTGGAACAGTCCTGGATGTAGGAAGGCTGCCCAGAAGCCCTGGGTGTTAGACACAGAGGCAGCGAGTGATGGATATAATAGGCCAGCACAGGGTGCTGAGGGTTGCTGGGTGGGGTGGTGGCAGGAGCACCCATGACTTTGTCGAGTAAGGTAGGACCCCCACAGACACATGGGGTGTGTGGCCCTGCCCTGTATCCTCCTGCTTCCTGGGCTATCTGGCTCAAGGGTGCTGGGGATGGGCAGTGCTGGGATGAAGCTCATCCCATGCAAGGAGGGAAAATCAAGTCTGATGAAGAGATTTCCTTCTCATTCCAAACTTCTCAGGAATGCTGGGGACTGTCCCGAGGCAACTGAGAAATAGAAAAGGAGGAAACTGGGACATCTGAGTCCAAGAAACATAAATGATTCTGTAAATTATGTAAACTGAGTATAATTAAGCATTAGTGAGGTAACTGTGGCTTGTGCAAGTTATTATCTCTGTATTTATTTTTAGGATATCCTGAGAGTCTTTTGAGCAGTACATAGCAACCTCACTGACACAAAAGCATTTTTCTGGGGTTGGAAGTAGTGCCTGTGGTTACAGATGCTTGAACACCTTTCACCAGGTACAAAACCCCAATTGCAAATGCTTCTGAGTTTGCTGAACTGACCAGCTGAGGCTGAAACGCTCCCCTGCCCAGGTCTGACACATACAGGAGCAGTGCTCATGGCAGAGAGGATCCATCTGCTTCAAGAGGTTGAAAAGACAAAGTTTAACTCTATAGGAAAACAAGTCAAGGAGAAATGTAGAGTTTAGCTAATATTAGATATCCTTATACTATCTGGGACTTTCTAGCACAACTCTGCATTGGATCAGGGCTGAGAATTACTGTGGTGACTGAAATGGGAAACAAAGGGCAATTCACAGGATGGCAGGAGGAGGATGAAGCCTTGGAGAATTGGGTTGTTGGCCACAAAGGCCACAATATAAAAAAGACATTAAGCTATTAGAGAGTGTCCAAAGGAGGCCACGAGACTGAGGAAGGGTCTAGAGGGGAAGCTTTATGAGGAGCAGTGGAGAACACTTGTTTTGTTCAGCCTGGTGAAGAGAAGACTGAGGTCAGACCTCTTTGGGGTCTTCAAAATCCTCACCAGGGGCAGCAGAAGGGCAGCGACTGATCTCTTCACTCTCTTGACAAGTGACAGCACCCAGGGAATGGCTGGAGCTGTGCCAGGGTAGGGTCAGGTTGGATCTCAGGAAAAGGTCCTTCCCTCCAGAGGGTGGTTGGCACTGAACAGGCTCCCCAGGGCAGTGGGCACAGCCCCAAGGCTGACAGAGCTCCAGGAGGGTTTGGACAATGCTCTGAGGGACAGGGTGGGATTGTTGGGGTGTCTGTGCAGGGCCAGGGGTTGGACTGGATGGTCCTGGTGGGTCCCTTCCAGCTCAGCATATTCTATGGTTCTATGATTCTATGACAGTTTACACCAGGCAACCCCACCCGTGTGTTTGTCTTCCAGGAAGCCCAGCGTGAGACTGTGTGTCGTGCTTTCCAGATGTGCTGACTTGTAAGTAGATTATTGACAACTTCAGGGAAGAAGATGAGGTAGAAACAGTGTTTCCTTCAAAACAAGTGCTGTTTAGTCTTGTCTCATCATGTTTTAACTTCAGGTTTTTTTAGGTTGGTTTCATAACAGAACTTGTGTAATCAATTTTTCTTTCTATCCTCACCAACAAGCGTCTGATTTTTTAGCAAACATGTCGCACATGACAGGAGAGCCTGGCTCTCTAGGGGACAGGTTTGTCATCACATTCCTGTGCTCTGGGGGTTTTTTGAGCCCTAACCCACCAGTTATCTGTCCTGATGTGTGTTGGAGCACAGAGCCTGGTGCCACTCAGCTCCTGCCCCTACATGTCATGTTGGCACAACCGGGCCAGCTTGGGATTTGTCTTGCTTGCTCAGCATCCTCCAAAGCTGCTCTTGAGGCTGCACACCTGTCCTTTATCATGTTTGATGTCTCTGAAACTTTCATCTGGCAGGTTGGAAAGCAACTCTCCTATTTTTCTGTTCTCCCAGAGCCAGAAGCATTCACATGGCAGCTGTGTGGACTGGGGAGCCCCTGGAGCTACCGAAACGTTGGGAAAACATGAAAATTTCCAAGCAACGGGATGAGGTGCTGAGTACTGAGGTGTTCCAGGCACTGCTCGCTGCTGGGGGGTAGATCCAGGGCTGGCTGGGGCAGCGCAGGGCTGGACCCTAGAATACAAGGGGTGCTGTGAGCACTGTGGTGGGCTCCTGGGAGGGGGACAGGAGGCCTGGGCATGCAGCCAAAAGAGATGTTTGCTACCTCCTCCCAAAGGAGGTGGGAACTCTTGCATGTTTCTGCACCCATCACTGTGAAGATGTCCCGGTTTTGAGAACACTGGTCTCTGGAGGGGCTACAAGTCCCAGAGCACCATGTTTGACTGATCCCTTTTTCCTTTCCCTGTTTCAGCTCCATTGCAGCTCAAAGAGGTCAGATATACCCCGGGGTGTCACTCTCCACTTGATAGGGCACAGCAAAGCATCACCTTTGCCCACCAATGGCACCTATCAGCACCTGAACTCTGCAGGGGGAAGACAGCCACCTGGAGAAACTCCTGTGGTCCCTTTCCCAGGGAGTTTGGCCCCTCCATTCCAGCTCCAGCCCCTTCAAATGGTGGGATGGTTTCTCCTAGGACCAAGTGCTGCACAGGCACAAACCACCACACCTTGCAATGCACAGGACTGCAAGTAGCTGTCAGGATATAGTGTCCTGGTGTCTCCAGAGAGTCCCTGGAGGTTAAGGAAGAGAGTCTGATATCCTGGATGTCAGCTCTGCATTGTGCAGGCAGGCAGCCACACCCCATGAGAGAGAAAGAGAAAGAGAGCTTTCCCATGGACACTCAGGCTGTTGGGTTCAGCTCCAGCACGGTGGGATGAGCATGGTGAGGAGCACCAAGGACTACAGAGGGGCTGATGTTCTCCATGTGCTCCATCTCCAGTGACTGCATCAGTTGGCCCCAGGCTCCGACATCCTCGGAGGTGAAGATGTGCAGGAAACCCCCAAGCAGAGACCAGTCTCCCTGATCTCCTTTCCAGCCCCTGCGATGCAGCGGTCCCAGGGGACTTGAAGTCCCTGAGGACAAGTTGTCCCGTCTCCTGGGACACAACGTGCAGGCAGCTGAAGCCCAGACACCTCTTGGCTGGTTTTCCAGCAGAAAGTTGGAACTTTTTCAGAATTAAATTTTGCCTACAGTGCATTTCGAACATGCAAATGCCGGTTTTCCCCCAGGAAATGATGGCAGTTGAAATTCCCAGGCCTCCTACTGCACATCTGACTGCATGTTCCTGCATATTCCATTCCCTCTGATTGCACAAAAGCTAATTTTGGGTTTCTCACCATCTTTGCCTCTGGCCATTGATGTTCCATGTCCCATCCTCTCACCCAAATATCTCCTTACCTGCTCAGGAACATCTGGGTATTAGAAGTCAGAGTAACAGTTTGTATCTTGTTTTAACTCCCCCCAATCCTGTGCGTGTCCAGCTCCTTGGACAAAGGCAGAGCTCTGGTGGATGGTGGGAATGCTCCCGTGCACAGTAACCTGCAGTAACCTGACAGTGGAGGGGGAGATACCTTAATTCTCATCACCTGGTGTAGGATGCTGCTGCAGCTTCTTTCTGTGGTAGCAGGGATTCCAAATGTGATACACACTCTGCTCAGGAGGGTGGCAAAGGCCCTTGGAGGCCTAGAGTTCATTCCTGTGGGGACAACTGGGTGAAGACAACATGGATGCCCATACCAGGGCAGGTCTGTGCTGCCCCAGTGCTGGAAAAGGGAGCTGTGCTGCCTGGTGACTTCACCAGCCACATCTGAATTGCAAAGTAGGCTGGGCTGAGTCCCTCTCAGCTGGGAAACCATTTAGGGAGAGCACAAGGCCTCTTTAGGGACTGCAGTCCATCCTGAACGTCATCTGGAAAAGAGCTGGGAACAGGGCTAGGATGTACAACTGCAACAGCTCAGGCCAAAGGGCTGCTCAAACACTCTGACCTTGATTTCCACCCCATTGCTCTCTGCAGCTCCCCCACCACAGAAATAATGCCTTTGGGCACCTTCCTCTGCACTCTCCAGTCACTGCCTGTCAGTCTGGCTGGGTGGTGATACTGTGACAAGGACGTCCAACTGCTCACACAAATCACATCCCCCGAGGAATGACAGTGGGGGACACACCCCACCAGCCTCCCGGAGGGTGGTGAGGAGCTCTGGGGGGCCCTGCACTCCCTTCCTTGACCGCTGTCCCTGCCCACCTCCAGCTCAGGCTGGAATTTAGTTCTGTTCTCTGGCCCTGGCCCTGGCCATCCTTGTGTTGTGCACAGCAGGAAGCCTCCGAGGGCAGGTTCCCTCTGCCTGCAAGGTTCCCAGGGCATGGGACTGCCCCAGGGAGTATCTGGATACCCAAGCAGTAGGAACAGGAGGTGTGATGAAACTGGGCAGGAGGCAGGAGGCTTCAGCCAAGGCATGGAGATGGTGGAGGAGAGGAGAGTTGCCTTTTTCCAAATTCATTGCCCTGCTGACCCCATCTGTGCTGGAGCCAGCTGGAAACAGACTCTGCAGTGCTCAGAGGCCCTGGGGAAAGCATGTATGCAGTGGTGTCACTGCTCCTGGAAGGCAGCACAATCCAACTGCATCCACTCTCACCTCTGCTGTGCCAGCTCATGAGGAGTTCTTCTCCAAATGTTTTCAAGGATCTTCTCTCCATCTTTTCAGATTCCTTATAAAGAATGTGAACCCCAGATCTGTAGGCAACTTTCCTGTGCAGGGTTCCCCAGTGCTTCCTGTAGAAGAGCTGCTGCCAGCTGCTGCTCTGACTCCTCAGGGTGGATCCAAGGACAACACTACCACCTTTTTGTTTGCAAATTCATGATCTCTGACCCCCAGGTCAAAATTAGAGACCACCTTTACAATCAATGTCTCCACTGCATCTGCAGTCCTTTCCAAAGGGCAGGACCAACAATACTTGCTTCTACTTTCATTGCTCTACACTGACTGTCCTAAAATACATTCCAGTACTATGCTTATCAAACAATTCAAGTAATTTGGCACCATTATTTGCTGTCTCATAGGTTTTGTCATCAGTCATTGTTTCCACAGCAATGACAGGAATGCTGAAGTATCAACCACATTGCAAATCCTTTTATCCCTGTAGGAATACCCACATCCCACAGCAGTTCTTCACTACCAGGTCTGGAGACCAGCCATGGCCACTGAGCATGTGCTTTACTCATTTTTATACCTCAGATTAATTTGCAGCTGTACACAGCAAGCATTTCCCCAGCCTGTGCTATAGCTGTGCAGTTACTGCTATCAACTCAATATCAGCTTTCTCAAAGGAAGAATTTAGTTTGTTTGGCAGCTCTGCGATCAGTGGCACAAATTGCATGTTCCTAATACCTGATTTCCTCTTTTATGAAATTCCCTATTATCTTTTCCACCCCCGGGACTGACACCTTACCCCGAGGCAGATGAAATTTCCAGCTGGTTCAGCGCTGCTCCCCTCAAGTCTCCAGGTTTTACACTGACTTGCTCCGGCTGTGGGAGGAATTGCAGCATTCACCGGCACGGGGGCACCACACCAACACCCGCCCCGTGCTCGTGCCCAGCTCCCCTGCATCCAGAAGGGGCCAGACGTGAAGAGCAGGATCACTTTATACACATACTAATTGCTACCAGGCAAAAGTGGTCAGTTCCTGAGCCAAATCGTGGCTGAGAATGTTGCCATGATAAGCCAGGAGGCAGTGAAAGGGAAAGCAGAGACCATTCCTCACTGCGGAGTCTTCTCAAGGATCAGCTGGTGGATGTGGTTGTACTCACCATGTACACGGCTCCCACCCTGGGAAAGCCCTGCATTCACCCATCGCCTTCAGAGGATCAAAGAGCCCGAGGACACAGCTAGAGGGGGAGCCATGTGGTGACAACATCTGTGCTGGCTGAGCCTAGCTGCTGGGAATTGTGATCCAGGCTGTTCCTGGTGCCAGGACAATATGGACGGTGGGAGGCATGACCTGAAAGGGAAGCAGGCATTTTTGAGATCTCTGCAACCGTGCCAGGAACAAGAGTCTCCAGAGACAAAAAATGAATGGAGTCACAGAGGGAAGAGGCTGCCTCCTGAGCACGGTCATCCCAGACTCCTGGGCAACACAGGAGGAGCTGAATTGCTGCACTTCTTCTTCTCGCTGCAGGGAACTCCAGGTTTCCAAGAGGAAAGAGCTTTTGCACTCCAAATAACACTTCAAAGCCTGCCTTCTTCCTTTGTCTTCTCTACTAAGTCCCCTGCTGTGCCCAGGTCTTGGTTTATTATTCTATTGCCATCACACCCACCAGAATCCAGGTCCATATAGCCCACTCCAGAATAGTCTCTTCCCAGACAACCTACTGCAGATGCACCTGGTCGGTAGCATGGCACGAAGTCAAACCTGTGCAGACTAAAGGTACAGACGCAACTCTGCCTTGCACCCTTTGTCCCTTCAAGACAGCACTCAGGCCCCTTGGGGTGGACAAACCCACACCACGTGAATCCAGCAAGGCCCTCAGCTCCACGTGTGGAGGAGTGGGAATGCCACAGTGACACTGAAAAGGGTTAAGTGTGCCTCGAAGTTTGTGCCAACAGCACAGCAGGGTCGGTGTGGAGCTCCACGCCAAGCACTGCAAGAGTTAACAGGTGAGATGGGGCCATTCTCCTTCTCTCACAGAGCACACCATAACCTCCATGCGTTTCACTGCTTTCCCAAGCAATGGGCCACAGCTTCCTTAGAGGGTCTCAGGCTGTAAGGGTCTGTGCAAGCCACAAGCCCCTCGTCTGCTGAGCCCTTGTGGTGTTACACAACAGCCATTTTACTTCTGCAGTTTCTTCCTAGTGCATGTGGGACACGTGGGACACAGGCAAAATGGTTTCCATGGCAACTCGCACTTCAGAGATGCCAGTGAGAAAATTTGCATTGGGGGAAAAATATTCTGCTTCAACTCACGTTGTGAGTGAGCACAGAGGTGGGCTGCAGCAGTACCCCGGAACTGGTGGGGTAAAAATATCCCTGGTGGCTTTGGTTCTGCAGTGCTCAGCCAGTTCCCTGCCTGGGCTGCCTGTGGCGTTTGTCCCATGCAATGACAAAGGAACACCCTGTCACCACCTGCAATCCCTTTGCTGTTTTCCAAAAAGGCCAAAGCAGCCACTCTGGGAAGCAATGTGCTGCTCTGACCACCTCACCCCTCTGGACCTGGAACGGGACAGATATAGCCCCGGAGAGAAACTCCAGCCCTTTCAGCCATGGAGCTGGACTGTCCTCCAGATGTTGGCCCCTGGCTACTGCACCTCCACTTCCTTAAGGAAATCTACCTCCAACAGCAGGTAGATGATGAGAACCCCAAGAAATCTCCTCAGCAGAGAAATCTGAAGGTCATATCCCAGAGTAATATGGAATTTAATGGAGCAAAATGGCTGGTTGGCCTGTGAGCTAACGTCTGGAAGAGTGGTGGCTCTGTCTGAAGGGACAGAGTGAAGCCAAGGAACCAGGCTGAACGTCTGCTGAACATCTCTGCCCAGGAGGTGTGTTGGTCAAGGGAGGGTTCTCCAGTGCTGGAGTGAACACAGACCGTGATGGTGTCCACGTCCCACACAACTCTCCCCAGTCAGCCCTGGGGGACCGTGTTGTTCAGAGGTGCTGCATAACTGCTAATATTGGTATGGAGAACAAAACTGCAGACCCTGTTTCAGCCCCAGTCTGGTGTGGTTATGGCTGGAGAAGCCCCTACTTTACTCAATGGCCAGTATGTCCGCACCTCCCATGTCTCCCATGGCACTCTCCGACACCAAATGGGCACTGTGGTGAAAAGCAGAGAGCGGGACCCCCAGAGCTGCCCCCACCGCAGCCGCAGGGTCAGCGCCGGACGAGCTCTGCACCCCCCGCACCAGCGACACTCCCGGGGGTGCCGGACCCACCCCGACCTCGCAGCCGCCCTCCGGGCGCCGGGAGCAGCGGAACCCCGCGCTCTGCCAGAGGGTGCCCACAGACCCCGCAGCAGCCCCGCTGTGGTGGGGGGGGGCTCTGCCGCAGCGCCCGGGGCG
>VZRE01010079.1:13234-55302 GCA_013396775.1 Cephalopterus ornatus
CGGCCCCGCGGAGCCCCCGAAGCCCCCCGGAGCCCCCCGGAGCCCTCCGGAGCCCCCCGGCCGAGCCGCGCCGTGCGGGTCCTGCCCCGGGGCCCGGGGCGCGCTGCCCGCATTGCAGCCTTTATGTAAGAGCGGCCGGCTGCGCGCTCCCCGCGCCCCCGGGGCACTCACGGGCACCCGCACACACCCCGGGCACGCACGTGTTCCCCAGGGCCCGCCACTAGCCACATGGGTACCCACATACACCTCTGGGCACTCACGGGCACCCACATACACCCTGGGGCACACACAGGCGTCCTCATGTTCCCCAGGGCACACATGGGCACCCGCATACACTCTGGGGCACACACGGGCATCTGCACACCCGATCAGGTGTACACAGACACCTACATACACCCCAGAGCACACACAGGTACAGATGGGCACATGCACACCTCCCAGGGCTCACATGGGCTCTCATACAACACCTCAGAGCATACATGGGCTCACACACGCGCTCCAGGGCAAACATGGGCACGCACAGAACATGCATGTCTGCACTCCCATCAGTGTGAAAATGTGCTGTGCCACATGTACCCACACCTCCGTGTGCACACGGGAGTACACGCTGTGCCACACACACACACAACACCCCATGGTGTGCCCTACACACACATAGACACACACAAACACACACAGACACACACAGACACACACACACAGAGATTCATGTACACACACAGAGATTCATGTACACACACAGAGATTCATGTACACACACACACTCCCCCAGGTCATACACTGCTGCACCCCCCATGGCATACAGCGCTACAGCCCCCCACACCAGTCAGTGGTGCACACCAGCACACCCACTGCCACACACACCCCCAGGACACGGGGATTGCAGACATGGTGAGTGCTGTGTGTGACTGTGCACACAAGCACAGCATGATCCTCCCTCCTGTCTACATGGCTTGCTCTCAGCACACCCAAGGGAGCAGTCCCAATCCTCGGCAGTGATGGGTGCCCGGGGTGCCCTGGGCAGCCTGTGGCCCAGCCTCTCCACCTCCCCTGCATGTGCTCTGGGTGCTGAGCCCAGTTATCAGCCCCAGTCCTGCCACTTGGGGCCATCGTGGGGGCAGACAGACAGGTACAAACCCACCTCCTCCTCCAACACACCCATGCACATGCAAAAGGTCTACATGGACCCATGTGCGGGTGCAAACACACCCCCAAATTGTATGAATGCCCTCAGCCACGGAGGCTCACACAGAAATGCAGCCAGGCACACACAGCCAGGAGGGGAGGGAGCTGGAGGGGCCGGAGGTGCGGAGTGGAGCAGAGCTGACACCTTCGCAGCTCGGCTTCCCAGCGTGGAGGTGGAGGATGGCTAGAGACATCCCTGGGATGGTGGCCAAGCCGGGCAGCGGCGCAGCACGGAGTGTACCAGATTCCCGCTGCCCAGCGGCAGCCGGAGAAGGCTCAGGCGGGTCCCTCACTGAGCCGAGGCTCCATTTACTTCTCCCAGCTGATGGATGCCTGTGTCCGTGCCACCTCTAAGCCTTGTCCCCATGGCAAAACCCACGGAGCCCGGGGCTGGTGCTGGCACATCCCTGCGTGAGCGGTGGGATGGGGAGGCAGCTGAGCCGGGGCGCAGGGGCGGCTGTGGGTGCTGGGGGTCAGGCTGCTGGGAGTGGGCGCTCTGTCCCAACACCCAGAGGTTCTCCCAGCCCCAGGGGCTTAGGGCACGGCCACCCTCGGTCCTCGATCGCCGGGGCTTGTGCCCGAGCAGGGGGGCTGCGAGGCAGAGGAGGGGCTGGGAGCCCGCGCATGTAAAATGGCTCCCATCGGGCAGCTGCTGTGCGGCACAGCACAGCACAGCCTTCACCCCCACACAGCCCCCAGCCTCTGCCCCCAGGGCCTGGTCCTGTCCCAGGGCCGTGCCCCAGCTCTGCTGGGTGCAGGTCCTCGCCCACCCCGTGTCAGCGCGCCACCGGGCAGCTCTGTGCTGAGCATCCCCTTCTCCTGCCTCCCCAGGACCGCCCCCAGCTCCTTCTCTAGCAATTCCTCCCTTCTCCTACAGTAAGGTCTCTAGCCCCTGCCTCAGCTCGCTCTGCACCCTCAACTCGCTCCCACCTAATGCCAGGCAGGATCGTCCCTCTTCCCTCCAGACCCCAGGCCCCCTTCCCCAAGGCAAGGCTTCATCCTCCTCTCCTGTCCAGGCAATCTGTCCCTTCAGCCTGGGACTCGGGCAGATGCCAGGGGAAGAAGAAGTGTTCTTTCCTCCCAGGCATCAAAGTCCTTGCACAGATTCACTGTCACTGGGGACATTCCTTGTGCTGTGAAAGGGCATTGGTGTAACAAAAGATTCCCCAGAAATTACCCATCCCCTTCCTTTCCATTTGACACAAAATAGGATCCTGCTGGAGACCAAAGTCCCAGCCCTGCAATAACAGCAGGATTTCGCCGAGATCGTCCTTACCTATTTTGGTATAACCCAGATCCCCTCTCCCCGGCACGCTGAGGGCAGATCCCAGCTCCTGCCCCCCCAGCTCTCTCATTTCTGTGCCCAGGGCCAGATGGCTGATTCGCTCTGTGGCTCTGCGCTCCCGCCGCAGTCCCAGCTGACCGCTTTGTTTGTAATAGTCCTCAGAGGGGAATTACAACTGAGTATTAAATGTGTGGTTAAAGAAATCGCATTACACAGTGTGACTGTAAGGGAGATGTTTCCCTTTAATCTGTAATCCATGGAAGTTATTAGTTTAGCGAGCAGAGCGGGTAGGCACGGCATTTCCATTAAGATATAACCCTGAGCAGACCCATCACCTCCAGCCACAGCACAGCAATCCCTGCTCCCAGCACGGTCCTTGCTTCCCTGTTCCCAGTTATCTCAATGCCATTATCATGTTAACATTTGGCTGTTTAACATTGCAGAAAAGAAAAGGAAAAAAAAGAAATCACGCAGAACGGCTGATGTGCTCCTGTGAAATAATGTTTGTGTCGTGTATCCTGTCCTGCAGGTCTATGCAATATTAGTTAGTCACCCTCCTGCTCCCAACGATCACCTAACACCAACACCTGTATCATACACAGCTGGCTTCTACAGGATCCCTGTCATTGGTCTGACAACACGCATGTCTATATATTCTGATAAGGTAACTGATGCATGTTTCTAGTCTAGTACCTCATACATGTGCTGTAAATCGAGAGTCCCCATCAGGAGGGTTAATGATGTCTACACTCTGTGTCTGTCTGTCCACCCTCTCCAGCTCAGCCTGCAGCTCCCTCTCTCCCTCCTGCGTTTCCCAGTACATTATTTTTTCACAGCCGCCAGTGTTGACCTACATAGTGCAGGATGATTTCTGCAGCATGGCTCTGCCAGGCTGCTGGGCTCGCTGCTCTTCAGCCAAGCAAAGGCATGAGCTGGTTCCTGCCCTGCTCACTAGTGACAGCCAAAGGGTCCAGGGGGCTCCCTGGGTGTGTGGGGGCCTGTGGAGGGGCAGGAGGATCCTATCAGAGCCTGTACATCAGGCAGGAGCTCTCTGGGGCTTGAAGGTTGTCTGGTTGCATTCACTTCTCTGGGTTTTTGGGATATTGGTAGGGAGATCATAGAATATCCTGAGGTTTCACATGACACTCAGTTTGGCCAGCACTCAAGACGGACGTTCAAATTCCAGTGTCTCAAACCACTGCAGCTGTCTCTGTAGGAACACAGAGACTTCCAGACTGGATGAGGTTCTGGGGGAAGTGCCCTGTCCTGGACAATGAGGTGCTGCCCTGGCCCTCAGCTCACAGCCCATCTGTGATTAGTGAAAGCAAAGTGAGGAGCTGAGCAGAGCCAGGCCATCCACATGCCACTGCAGGATTTCATGCAGGCACACGAGCACAGTGGGTGAGATCAAGTCTGTTTCGAAGCACGAATCGGCCTTTGCTGGAAAATGTGAATATTCACAAATGTAAATGTTCAGTGCAAAAATAGTCAGTCCGCCTACATGCTAAATGAAGTCAAATTTCGGGAGGGAGGAGCAGAGGATCCTAGAATGCACCAGCAGCACTGCTCAGCTGGAGCAGCAGCAGCTCTTGGCATCTCCCACTATGATAGGATGGACAACAAGCCAAGATCACGGCAATGAAATGATGGTGGCTGGCTGGGCTGGGGGCCTGCATGGGCAGGGTCCCACCAGGCATGGTTAGGGAGAAAGGGATGGCAACAGAGCTGGCAGAGCAAGGGAGAGGGCAGGCAGCAATTGTGCAGGGGGAATTTGCTTCATGCTGCTGTGGAGTGGAAATATGTCTGATGGAAATGTCACTGAGAGGGACCTTATCACAGCGGCCAGGAGGGCAGGGAGAGGGGACCCTGCACACTGTGAGTCCTGCTCCATCTCTGCAGGGCTGTGATCACCAAAGCAAACCCCCTGCCCATGGCATGACCTGAGGCAGGATTGGTGTGCCCACCCCGAGGGCCTGGGACCTGCCCTCGCAGTCTCTGCTTTTCTGACAGATTTTTCCTATTCAAAATGTTTTCTGCAAATCTGGCTCATAAAATGCACCTGACTCACTTCAGGGCTGGAGGAACAACCCACTGTCAGACTGATGACCCAGTGCAGTGTCAGGAGATGCTCTCCATGGAATATTTTGGGGAGTTCAGCAGGTGCAGGGCTGTGGGCTGCACTTGCCTGGCACAAACCAGGCAGGGAGGCCACCCTGCCCATACCAGGCTCGTCTCGCCCCTCTGAGCACTCCTGCCTGTCTGACCTCCTGCTTGGCCACTTGCCCACCAAGGCAGCTGGGGGCCTGGGGACTTGGAGCTCTCTGCAGACGGTGGAGATGGTGGCAGGAGATGGGACAAAGGTGGGGACTGGGTGGAGGAGCAGAGAATGTTGAACAGTGGAAGGGACAGCAAAGATGGGAGTGGAATGGGGGACAGAGGGGTGTGAAACCATGGGACAGACTCTGCACACCCCATCAAGAACAGGCTGGCTCGTGTGACACAGGGACATTCAGCTGTTCCCTTTTTGGTTTCCAGTGATCAGCTTGGTTTTTGAGTTATTTTTTAAATTCAGTAAATTATATCTTTCAGCTTAGTTTCTATGGAAACGAGCTTGTAAGATCACTTTGTATGTACACCCCTGATTGGTTTTGAAGGCGTCAGGCAATTTTAGCTAAATTTCACAGGGGGTTGAAATGGAGTTAATTATGGTCCTCTCCAGGCTATGCTGCTGTGGAGGAAAGATGTGGGCCTCAGCATAGACAGGTTTGGCCAGTACCTTTTGATGCTCCCAGAGCATCTCCAGTTGAGCACAGTGGTCCATGAGCTGTAGGGAAGGGAAACTTTATAGCTCCCAGTATCCAACCAACTATTTGTTCTAGAAGTGGTATTGCAGCTGAATGCTCTGGCTTGACAGCCTTTGACCTCCTTTTACGTACATCTTATGAAATCATTGCCTGTTCCTTCATCGAGACCCTCATGCCATCCAGCACAGCCTGCCCGTACACTGAGGGGTCTCTGGAATGCCAGTCACCTCTGAGTGAGGTGAGCAGGGAATTGGAGGAGGAAAGGGGGCTCTCATGGTAAAGTGATCAGAGGAGTCCCCATGGCTGTGGTGTCCATCACTGTGGAGAGCCCTCCATGGAAATCTCATGGACTGAGCATTGCAAAAATCACACTCTGGCCTTCCCATGCTGGGCCCCCTGCATGACAGGCTGGACTGTGCTTTAGTGCTCCTGCTCCCATGTGTCATTGAGGGTGTTTATACTTCTTTTGCATCTCAGCTGAAAAAAAATGACATCTTGGCAATATGAGAAATATGAAATGACATGGAGAGTGTGAGAGCAAAGCTTGTGGAGAAATGCACGGCTCGAGAGCCAGAAAGGTCTAGTGCTGTTCATCACCACCATGTGGAATGTGATCCTCACCTATGTGGTGGAGATGAAGGGGCATCCTGGGTGCCCAGAGGTGCTGAGCCCCACACCATACCCTAATCAGAGAGCTGTTGCAGTGGAGGATGAAGGGCTTTTAACTGAGACTTGCTCTGCTGGTGAAAGAGATGGAAAATGGAGTTTAGTCATCCTGCACTTGGAGAGCTGTTTCAATTCCAGCACCTGGTCCTGGTAGTTAGAATGAGGTCTGTCTCTCTCTCTTCAGCCTGGGGATGGCTTTTACCTCTGGTTCTTGATCTCAGTGTGACCACTCCATGCCTGGAAGTGAGTTGCTGCTCACTGAGAGGGCTACTTTTCTGTATTACTGGTCCACTGGCAACCGATGCTCAGGGGAAACCTTGTTAATCAGAGTGGGAAGCTGCACTGGAAGTGGGGAAAAACCAAGGTCAGGATCAGGACTCCTTCATCTGTAAGCAGCTACTGGAGAGGCTGTTCAGTGTAACACAGAGTTGTTTGCCCCAGAAATGGGCAGCCCAGACATCCGTAGAGCAGCTCAGCCCTCAGCAAGGCAGCATAGCCCTCAGTCAGGCAGCCTGGAATGTTCCAGGGCAGCCCGGGCTAGAGCAGTAATGGGCTGATGGAGCCCACTCATCCCAGAGGAGGAGAGCTCTTCCCAGGCTCTCAGGATTCTAGCTGGGAGAAGGGCAGACACCCCCCACTCCACAGTGGCCACTCCCCAGGGGCTGCCACGTCCCTTCCTCCGTGCACTGCAGGGAAAGGCAGACAGTGCATTTGAGCCTGAGCTGCCCACACCTCTGTCCCAATTAAACCCCTCCCTGCACACGCCTGAGCTATCTCAGAGTTATCTCAGCTCCCTCCCACGTCCACAGGCCTCACGTGGGGCAGTGGGCAGGCTCCTTCCATGGGGATGCTGGCCGAGGCTTCTTTTTCATACCCAGCTGGTGATTTTTACTTAATTTTCCTGAGCTTTATAGATTGGGATCTCTGTCAATCTCTTTGAAACTGCCCAGGAAGCTCATTTTGGGAGTGAATTGCTGGAAGGAGGACTGACCACATTTCCATGGCAAGTGAAACAAAATCACATTGCCTACTCAAGCCTCTGAAGCTTTAATTTTTCTTTAATTTTCTGTGGAAAAAATAACTCCACCAGCCATGGACCATGAGCTGGGATGAGCCCTTAGGGAGGCAGAAGTAAGAGGATAGCAAACCTTTTTAACTCAGGAATCTGTACGTGGTCCTGATGTGGGCACACATCCATGGTGGCTGCCAGCCATGCCCGGTGCACATTCCCTACGGACACAAACTCCATCCGTAGGCACCTACACGTGCCTCTTCCCCCAGGCAGGGCATGGCCATGTGCAGGCTGTGCACAGGGATTCCAGCATCCAAGCACTTTCCCTGCAGGGGTACATGGACTCACACACTTTCTGCATGGACACGCTCACATTTGTGAGCCATGGCTTTCACACACACATGGTCCGCTCAAACAGCTCCTCTTTGTGTGTACTCACATCAGCCAAGTCAGAACAACTAATAATTTGCAGTTCTTAAGTCCTGACCCCACAGAGAATCATCACAGAGTCCTAGAATAGCTTGTGTTGGGTGGGACCTTAAAGACAATCTCATCCCACATCCCCTGCCATGGGCAGGGACACCTTCCACTAGCCCAGATTGCCCCAAGCCCTGTCCAACCTGGCCTTGGACACTTCCAGGGATGGGGCAGCCACAGCTGCTCTGGGCAACCTGTGCCAGGGCCTCCCCATCCTCACAGAACTTGCCAAGAGTTATTCTTCATTATCCTTTCTAAAAACCACCATTCTGTAATCCAGGAGCTGAGATACCATCAGAGCAAGTCCATGGCCCTCTTGACACCACCTCGGAAAGGAAATTTCCCTGAACTGTTAAACCAAGTTGCCCCCAACAACCTTGCAATAAATTGTTCATCTGAACCAAGTGATATGTGTTTACAATACTTAAGGAAGCCATAATCAATTTAAACACCATTTCTACAAGCCAATAGGAAACTAGAAAATAATTTGATGCAATATACTGAAATCTCAGAGATTTTTTCACTTCAAAAATGATTGAAAGAATTTTCTTAGAATTTTGATTTTTTTATATTTTTTTAGCCTGTGTTTTTCTGATTTTTTTTTTTAATATTAGCTTTTCTGGGGGTTTTTTCAGCTCTTTTCTGAATTTTTTTTTTCCATTTTCATTTTTCCCTGATTTCCTTAAAGAAATTAAAAATGCTCGGGGGTTAGAAATTAGAAATGCTCAGATCCCTCTTGTGTATCCCTGGCCCAAGCTGTGGAGCAGGACCTGGAAACTCCTGAGCATCTCTGCTGACTCCAAACAGGTCTTGAACACTGTGTTGGTGTGGAGACTGTGGTTGTTCTTCCATTGTTTGTCCCCTGGGGTTTCTTCCCAACCCCATGGATTAGGGCTGGGCTTGTGGGGTGAGCTGCATTTCTGCTGCTCTTCCTGAAACTGGGAATGTTTGTATCAGTCAGACAGAACTGTAGCTCTGAGGTGCTTGTTGTGGCTTTCCTGGTTTGCTTCCTCCTTTGTTTAAGCACCCACAGTTCTCCTCAGTGGCTCAGTAACTAGGACGCGTTCCCAGTGCCTTGGTGGTTTTGCTGCTGCCTCCCTCATTCCCGTGTGTTGGGCCACAGCAGGAGCAGGGCTTTTGCACTATTTTCTACAGGTTTCATGGTTTGGTTTGACATTATCACCATGTTGAGTGTGAGAAAAAGGTTTTATTTGGTTTGTCTGTTCCTCCTGTGCCTTTTCCCTTCCAGTGTGATTTACTTTGGCCCCTTCAGGACATTTCTGACCCATGCTGGGTCTGGTCTCCAGGTGAGCAAGCCCTGTTTGGTACAGGCAACCGTCTCAGCCTCAAAGAAAGAAATATTATGGTGCTTTCCTTTTCGTCCTCTCTGGTTCAGAGTTCTGCCTTCCTGCAGCACGTAGCTGGGTTGTCAAGTAAGGCCCCTGCTGAGCATGAGCACTTTGACTTTCTAATATTTGACTGTAGGGCCTTTTGTAAAAGCTGCATTTGTTTGAGAGCTCTCTGTCAGCTACAGTTTTTGGTCCAATTGCTCCCCTAACAGTGCTGTACTTAATTAGGCTGGAATTGCTATTGCACAATCATCCAACCATAACGATGTCTTTAACCAAATCAGAGAGGTCAGCTGGGACGTGAGTCCAGAGCTGCCTCCTCCTGTGGAACAGGCTGACCTAGAAACAGTCAGAGATCATGTTATAAAACTGCTTTTCTGAACTTCTATAATGACAAAAAACTAATATATAGCTGCCTGTACCTGCCTCTTGCTCCTCTCTAAAGGGAATTCAATTTCTTTGTGATGTTCACTGCTCAGTAACAATTTTGGAAGGTCAAGAGGCAAGGCTATATTTGCACTGAACACTGCTGGCCCTTCGTGGCTTGAGAGGCTTTTCTTCACTGTGGACTGCAAAGTAAAAAACCCTCTTTGCCATGCTCTAGATTAACCATAGAGAGGTACAAAATCATAGCCAGGATTTGCTTCTCAACCAGAAGGAAGGAGTGCAGGTTAGCACTAGAGGCCTGCTCAAATGTGTGCAACCCAGAGGTCTTCCCAAAATGGCTTTGTGATCCCAGCCCTGTCCCTGCAGACCTGGCTGACAACCCCGCAGTCTGTGTTGAGCTCTTGTTCTTCCTTGCAGAGCATCCACCTGTCCTTTTTGCGCACGGTCCCACCATACTCTCACCAGGCCAACGTCTGGTTTGAGATGATGAGAGTCTTCAACTGGAACCACGTCATTCTGATAGTCAGTGACGACCACGAAGGTCGTGCTGCACAAAAGAAGCTGGAGACCCTCTTGGAGGAGAAAGAGTCCAAGGTCAGTTCCTGAACATTGTCTTGTAGCTTTGTTTAAGCAACAACAAAACTAGAAGTCTCGGGCTGTTGTATGTATGTAGATTTCTGTATGTAAAACACCTTTTCTTTCCATTGTAACATGGCTAACATGCTTAAAGCATCAACAGTGTCTGACTAGTACCTGACAGAACTTTGTACTTTATTCATTTCACTTGCTTTGCCATGGTCAAAATCTCCTACATGTAAATCGACTACAAAATGAAGGGAAGGATAACCTGGAGCTCTGCAAATGCCTCGCCCAAGATTCCCACCTAAGGAGAGGACCAGTCGCTCAGCTTAGGGAAGCACCTGCCCCATTACAGCCACCCCGGGGCCAGGCAGGCCCAGCGGTGCCAAACCAACCCTGAAAAGCAGCTTCCGAATTGGCTTCCCGGGGCTCACCTTAGAGGCTTAGGAGGGGCCTGGCAGCCAGAGTGTTGCTGCCCCGAGGGGTACAGCACCCTCTGTGTAGAGCTGTGGGCCGCAGGCTGATGCCCGTTCCCATCTCCATCGAAGCACATGCCAAACGCTGCTTTCCTGACACCCATTGCTGTTACAAGAGGGCGGTTCTGTCTGCGGGAGCGGCTTTCTGGAGGAGGTGCACTGCACCTGCACTCAGGGCCAGCAGGGAGCAGGGAGGGAGGTCCCCAAGCCTGCTAGAGTTTCAGGAGGACAACCACAGACCTGCGGCGTGGAGTGAAAGGACCAAGCAAATGTTCCAGACAAGCAGGGAAGGAGAACACAGGAGCTGTTTGGCTGCAATCTGGAAGGCAAGAAACCACCTCCCGCCCTACAGGGTGAAGTCCCAGCACATTCTCTTGCCTGGGGCAGGGTGAATCCCCTGGGTGTGCAGACACTGAGCCCATCCAAGTCTCCAGCAGCATCAGGGCAGGAACCAATTCGGGGCTGTTTCCTCCTGGGTCACAGGCAGGGACCTCAATCTGCTCTTCTCCAGCCCCACCAGCAGCTGCTGGACCTCTGGCAGTCAGTCAGCTGTTGGCAGATGTGGCCATAGACACTTCTTGTGCTTGGAGTTGGTGGCTCAGCTGAGAGATCAGAGAGAGCAGCCTGTCACTGCTCTTCATCACCTCCCTGTGAACAACTGGTGCAGGGCTGCAGGCTGGCACAAGCCACACTGAACAACAGGCTTTTGTTTTTGGCGGTGATTTCCAAGGAGTCTCATCCTTGCTGCATCCTGGATCATCGTGAGGCACTGATGTGCTACCAGTTATGATGGGATTCTCTTGCCTCCAAAGGCAGTTTCCTGCTGGGTGACAGTGGAATATATTTCACCCCAAAGCCTCTTCCCAGCACAATGTCACTCATCCAAGGAGAGCCACTGCCAGTCTCTCATTCCTTTCCTTGCGTCTTTTGATTTCCACTTTCTGCTTTCCTACAGTTCCTCTGTGTTCCCTTTTGCTGCTCCCTCTCATGCCTCCACCCCTTGCTTGCTCTGTGTGATGCTCCCAGGCACAGGGTGCATTCCTTCTTCAGCCTGTCCATCCCATGGGAAAGCTTTTAGATCTGGAGCTTGAAAGATGGGGAGCAGGGGATATGCTCAGACCTGCCCCACATTTGCACTGCATCTATAACATTCTTGGCAGCCACTGGGCTGCTGCAAATGCCCAGGCCACCCTCCAGTCTGGGGCACCGGCTCTGTGGTGGTAGGCCACCTTGTCTTCCCTTTGGGGCGTGCCACTGCATCTTGTTTCTTTTTCCCTTGCAAAAAAGGTCAAACAGACAGGTCTGGCTGATCTTGAAGGTGGTAGATAACCTGCTGGGGCTTTCCTGTCTTCCTCAATCTCTTCTTCTAATTCCTCTTCTGATCACTGATGTGCTGACTCTCTTCATGCCATGAAGTGGTACCTCGGGCCCCTGCCCAGCCTCCTCAAGGGCAGCCTGGCCCTGGGCAGGGACCCTGATCTTGACCTCTGCAAGGCTTGGATCACAGTCCCTGAGGCCCTGTCCTCAGAGACTCACCTGCCCACCACCTCCAGAGTCTGCACTGGCCCTGGGTGTTTCTGAGGCACCACTGTGTGGGTTTGCACTTGACCAGGCACTCCAAGCCCAGCACTCAGGCCATGCTGGCCAGTCCTGGCACACCCCCTGTGCTGGCCTTGTCTTAGGTCTGTCAGCAGTAAATCTGCTGCTCCACCCCAGCACAACTCTGCTCGTTCATCTGGGCAGGCCACCAGTGCTGCTCAGGATCAGGAGGGAGTGTCAGACACTGTGAAATCAGAATTTGTCCAAGTCAGACATGACAGGTCTCTGGTGTGCTGGGTCCCTTTCTCTAGGATAGTGGCAACTTTTTTAATGAGTGCTTGAGAACCTGGTGGAAATTTTAATTTGTGGGTGCCTGTGTGAAACATGAGCTGAAGAGCAGGGAAGGGCTGCAGGACCACATGGGAAAACAGGGGGGAAAAAAGAGACATTATTAGTCTAGTTCTGGAAATAGGGATAGTGACAGGGAGAGGTGATCAGGTGCCAGCTTTGCTGCACCCAAGACTCTGCTGACCAGCCTGGATTGAGGTGCATATCCCAGGCACAAAAGGCTATTCATGTCTGAAGGTTGTAAGACGGATGACCAAGTTTTTGGCTACACTGACAGCGCTTAAGGAGAAATGGCCAGTGTCCCATCACCGGAGAGCATTCATGCACACCCCTGTTGTCCTTGGAGGCAGTTGTTGCCCCTCGTCTCACTGCAATCTCAACAGTCTCTAAGAAGCCACTGCAGAAATCCTGGTTGTGGATGTCATCAGAAGTGAAGGCAGACCTGGGCTCCAAGCAGATTTTGCCTCCTCAGATACTTTGCCTTGCAAGGACTCAATTCCTTTGAGCAATGAAAACCTGTCAGGCCATGTCCAAGGAGAAGAAAGCAAAGATCACACCACTGCACAGAAGCCACACCTGCATCATCTCCTGTCAAAGATTGGCCTGAGTGCTCAGGAAAAGGCAAGCTACTTAGTTTGGAAAGTGAGACACAGAGATAAAACCTGGCTGTCTAAGAAACAACCTGGCAACATGTACCCTTGCACTCCAGGGTTGCAAAGGGTCTGGTTCCTGTCAGGGATCAGTTGCCATTGCCATAAGGTTCTGGAAAAATGAAGATCAGAATAGAGCTGTGTCCCACACCCCATGTACACAGATCAGGGATGATCAGCGGGGGTGGGGTGGCGTCAAGAAGAAGAGGTCAGACATTGTCCCACCAAAACCTGCCAAGCCCTCTCCTGAAGGCATTGTCAGGTTGATGGTATTGGCCTGACCACAAGAGCTGCTCCCAGGAAGACCCACAGGGCTCTGTGCACTCTGCTGCAGGGTCACGGCTCCTGAGAGCAGAGGCAGTTGACCCTCAGCACGCTGCCTGGAGAAGAGGAAACCTCCAGAAGTAGGTTTCATGCCTTGGGCTCCTTTGGGGCCAAGCAGCAGAAGTGGCTCAGGCAGGAGACAAGGGGAGGAGCAGGTTGTCTTCTCTGGTCCCTCATCTCCAGGGTCAGAGCATGCTGAGCCCCCTGCCCTGAGCCCAAGTGATGCTCTGGTCAGCAGCATGGAGACCACCAAGCAGTGAGCCCCACTAGCCACACGCAGGGCCAGGTTATGGGCACTGTGGTCTTGGGTAGCTGCACCTTCCAGGGCCACCCTTGTGCCGCAGAGCCATGAGGTGCCCGTGGCCCTCCCCAAGCACCAGGTAAAAGCTGCAATATCATCCCATGATCACCATCGCTTCATATCGCCACGCTTTGAGCCAACACGGGATGTAGAGAATGTTATCTTTTCTCTTTTGGATGTCAACAGAGCTCCAAAAGGCTGCTCCCTCCTTTCAGGGGGTGAGAAGGTCAGCTGAGACCCCTCACTTGCTGTGAACTCTCTGAGGGTGAACAGGATTGTAATGCTTATACTGACTCTAGTATTGCTAATACTCTTAACTGTAACAGTTTGCCTTTATCCAGCACTTTCCGTACACAACATTTTGTCCTTTACTTCCACAGTAATTCCATGGAAACCCCACCACTTAGGCCCTTAGAGATGCGTAGATTGTTTCTGAGCTTAAGATATAAAATTTCTTGCTGAAGAGTTCCCCAGTCCCGCAAGGGAAATGCAACTGCAGCATCGCACCAGCTGTGGCACTCAGGCTTGCTCTGTGTGATATGGCCTTGCACCGTGACCTCCCGTGAGAGCTGAGGCACTCTCTCTCCTGATAGTGGTTTTTGCGAGCTCCAGCGTTATAGAGACCCTTTAGCAAACAGTGGAGGAGGAGGTGGATGTTGGATTGCTTTACTACACGTCATTTTCAACTGTTTATAATATTCTTCTGTGTCTACATATTTTCTCTGTGCACATTATTCATCAGAGTAAAAAAAGGAACTATGAAAACCTCGACCAACTTTCCTATGACAACAAGCGAGGACCCAAGGTATATATGCATGGAAATGCACGCCGCCCACCAACCTAACTAGCAAATGAAAAGTAGCCACAGCCACCAGAAAAATAAAAAAATAAAAAAAATAAAAAAAAAAAAGAAAAAAGTGAAAGAGAAAAAAAAAAAGAAAATAAAGAAAAAAAAATCCATGACTATGTTTCTTGGTAGCACGTTTTTATGTTGAGATAGTTTGGTTTGGACTTGAGAATGGAAACTTAGCCAGCTGACCCTGGAAGGATTTCTTTTTGAAACATGCATGTGAACCAGTAATTAACTTGCAAGTTTTTTTTTTTTTTGAAAAGTTGAAGCAACCCCCTTTCCTCCCCAAAGGAAACGGTTCCTTGGTGTAAGTTGCTCACTTTGACTCCCAAAGGTTAACCTTGTGCAATATGTTTTTTCCATTTCCCATGTTTTTGAAAAACAACACTCGTTTGAGTTTTCAATTGCATTTCAAAGCCTTTTTCTCTTTCCTGTACAATGCACGCCTCTTTTTGGGTCTTGATTGACTTCAGTTTGCATGCACAGTGCAAAAAAAATAAAAATAAAGAAATAAAACAACCAAAAAGCCAAAACCTTAAAAGAAAAAGGAAGGAAGGGAAGAAAGAAAAGAAAGAAAGGAAAGAAAAAAGAAAAAAATAACTATAACCAACCTTATTTAGCAGACTTTTGTGCAGTTTAATGAATTCTCTTGACCTTTTCTAGATAGCATGGCTCTCACCACCAGTCCTGGGGGTCCCACACTAACCATCTTTGCTCACACTAATCACAGGCTGAGAAAGTGCTTCAGTTTGACCCTGGAACCAAAAATGTGACATCGCTGCTGCTGGAGGCGAAGGAGCTGGAGGCTCGGGTCATCATCCTCTCTGCCAGGTAAGGCAGTGCCATTCCTTCCCCTCCCTGCTCCGCTTTTCTCCTCTCCCCTTTGCAACACTGCCCAGAACTGGAGTCAAAGCAGATTTGGGGTTTGTCATCCTTCCAAGGAGCCCAAGAGAAAACCCCTGTCGTGGTTTAACACCCACCAGCACCCAAAGCCCCCCACAGCCACTTACCCACTCCCCCAACAACGATATCAGGGATGGAATCAGAAGGGTAAAAGATAAAGACAGTTTAATAGGGAAAGGGGAAAGCAAAAGCTGCTCACATAAGCGAATCAAAACAAGGAATTAGTTCACCCCTTCCCATGGGCAGCAGGTGTTCAGCACCTTCAGGAGAGCAGGGCCCCATCCCACGGAATGGTGACTTGGGAAGTCAAATACCATCACTGCAAATGTCCTGCCCCATTCCCTCTTCCCCCTGGCTTTATATGCTGAGCATGATATCACATGGTCTGGAATATCCCTTGGATCAGCTGGGGTCACCTGTCCCAGCTGTGTCTCCTCCCAATCTCCCATGCACTCCCGACTTCCTCGCCAGTGTGGCAGCAGGAGAGCAGAAAAGCCTTGGCCCTGTGTGTAAGCCCTGCTCAGCAATAACAAAAACATCCCTGAATTATCAACCTGGTGTCCAGCACAAACCCAAACACAGCCCCACACCAGCCACTGGGAAGAAAAGTAGCTCTGCCCCAGCTGAAAGCAGCACAACCCCACACAAGGATGTCCCAGGCAGGTGGTGGGTGCTGTGCTGTGCTGGATGTGCTGCTGGCCTGGGAGCTGAGATGTCTGACCTGCACGGTGTCAGCGGCTGCAGAACCAGCTGCAGTTAATGATGGTGTATCCCGGTCCAGCTGTGTGGGACGGGAGTCTCACTGTCCCCATGCCTGCAGCATAAGGACTGGGCCAGATGTGCAGGTGCTCAGCACTGCTGGGCCCTGTGGGATCAGGTGAAGTTGGGAGAAAGGTTTCCACTGCATCAAGAAAGGAGCTGTTACCCAGGAGAAACAGTTGTCAGAGAAGGGATACCTGGGCTTGTGCCTTCCCTGGTGCTGCCACCCCCTTGGGGCCTGACACAGGAGAAAAGAGGCCATCCAGCACCTGGAGCCACATTGCCCTTCCCTTCATTAAGCTCTTAGAGAGTGTCCAAAGGAAGGAAACCAGGATGGGGAAGGGCCTTGATTTGAAGCCCTGTGAGGACACTGAGGGCACTTGGTGTGTTCAGCTGGAGAAGAGGAGACTGAGGGGAGACCTCATTGCAGTTCCATCTTCTGGGCAGGGGCAGAGGAGGGGCAGGACTGAGCTCTGCTCTGGGGGGACCAGGGACAGAAGTCCAGGGAACGGCCTGCAGTTGGGTCAGGGCAGGGTCAGGTTGGATCTCAGGAAGAGGTTCTTCCCCCAGAGGGTGGTTGGGCACTGACCAGGCTCCCCAGGGCAGTGGGCACAGCCCCAAGGCTGCCAGAGCTCCAGGAGCATTTGGATGATCCTCTGGGGCACAGGCTGTGCCGGCCTAAGGGTTGGACTCGATGATCCTTGTGGGATCCTTCCAAAACTCAGCATATTCTGTGATTCTGTGATTCCTCTCGTTGCAGTGAGGACGATGCAGCCACGGTGTACAGAGCAGCAGCCATGCTCAACATGACGGGCTCGGGCTATGTGTGGCTGGTGGGGGAGCGGGAGATCTCGGGCAATGCCCTGCGATATGCCCCTGACGGTAGGCACCCCCGAGGTACCCCCGAGGCACCTGCCCTGCTGCCAGCACGGCTCGGAGAGCCTGCACAGAGCCATCACAAGGGGCCCCTGCCCCGCCGGGGACCCCTTGGGCTGGGGGAGCGCAGTGCCATGGTGGTCCCAAGCAAGTGGAGGGTCCCACATGTCGCTTACCGTTCCTCCCGCCTGCAAGGGCTGTCAGCAGTCCAGCAGCCTTGTTCACACTGCCATTCCCCAAATCCACATCACTGGGGCTTTGCAAGCTGACCATCGCCTGGGGGAAGGGTTGGGCAGGGCAATGAGGATGGAGCACGGGGAGTCAGTGGCCCAAGTAGCTGTCCCCAGACCCCTCTGGCAGGCAGGATGGTGCCCTCCCAGTACCACTGCCCCTGCCTGAAGCTCAGGTAACTCCCCACTGCATCCAAGGGTCCCTAGCCCATAACTAGGTGCTTGCTTGTCCCCAACCCCTGTTCAGGGGAGCAAAGCTGGAGCAGCCAGCGAGCCCAGGAGCGCTGACCTGCCTCCTCTCCTCCTCTCGGGCAGGAGTGATTGGTTTGCAGCTCATCAATGGGAAGAACGAGTCCGCCCACATCAGTGACGCTGTTGCCGTGGTGGCACAGGCCGTGCACGACTTGTTTGAGAAGGAGAATATCACAGACCCACCACGGGGCTGCGTGGGCAACACCAACATCTGGAAGACAGGACCCCTTTTCAAGAGGTATTTGGTAAAGGGTCCTGCTGAAGGGAGCAGAGGACCTGCTGGGGGAGAGCTGGAAAAGGTGGGAGTATGTGGAAAAGGTGCAGGAGGACATGGCAGCTTTGCTCAGAGTATCTGTCACTAAAGCTTTGGGGCATGTGGCACAGGGCTGACTGGACTCTCCTGCATGATTTGGATGTGAAGGCTACAGCTCTCCTAGAAAACTATCCCAGACACAGGCTCAGGAAATGGCACCTGGTTTAGGCATCATCTAGTGTCTGGCACCAAGTTGGTCCATGCCAACCCATGCTGCCCTGGGCAATGCTTGGGCAGCTGGGATATGTGGGCAGGGAATGACTCTAGGAGGAAAAGATCTGGGGGCCATGATCTCCTCCAGTCTGGATCATAATTCCATGGGTGGAAGTGGGACAGAGGCGGTTTTCTGACAAATCAGGGTAGGGGGAAGTTGCTGTCAAATTGGAGCTTGGTGCTGCAGACACATTTCCTGCTGAACATTCCAAGGGCTGTGGCATGGGTCAGTGTGCTGCAAGCAGAGCTGGGTGGCAAGAGATCTCCCTGCACGGGGCAGGCTGCTCAAAAGATTAGAGCATGTGTGTGTTGGGTCTTGCTGCCATGGGCAGAAGGATCGACAGATGCTGCATGTGCTTCCTAAAACTCAATCTTTGTGCACATCAGTGTGGATGCTGGAGCCACAGGGCTCTTCTGCAGGCTGGACTGTGGTACAACAGCAATTCCCTGCAGACCTGGGCTCTTCTGAGCACGGAACCTGCAAAGCCTAAAGTTTGTTTTAGAAATATTTCTGGCATCCTCTGCAGCGACACAGTCTTTGGCATGAGTGAGTCAAAGTTGTTCTTCACAAGTGGCTCAGGCAATTGTTGTGTGTCTTCACCATCATCTTTCCAGGGTTTGGGGGCTGGTCTCCTCTTGGTGGTGTCTGTGTGTTCCTGGGGCTTTATGTAGGCTGTGATGAGCTGGTGCCAATCAGAAGCACCAGGAATGGTGACATGGACACAGCTCCCAAGGGACACCAAGAGGAAGGTGTCCTAGGATGTTGTGGGATGCATCATTCCTTAAGGAAATGGGAATGATCTACTGGAAAACAAGGGACAGTGGCAGCAGATGTGGTAATGAACACTCGGGAAAATGACTCCATCCACCAGGAGGGGATGACTACTGGTCTGTGAACAGACCATAGGTAGCCTTGGCTGGATTTCTGTAGGGTAGTGTGCATATGGCAGGTAACTGAGAGAAAGATTTGCCCTTCTGATGCCTTCTTAGGTGTCCCAATGGCCACAGCAGGTTTTCTAGGTTGTCCTCACTGTGTTTCCCTCTATAGGGTGTTGATGTCCTCCAAGTACTCGGAGGGTGTCACTGGCCGGGTGGAGTTCAATGAGGACGGGGACAGAAAGTTTGCCAACTACAGCATCATGAACCTGCAGAATCGGAAACTGGTCCAAGTTGGGATTTACAACGGCAGCAACGTATGTACAGGCCTGGCCTGGGTGGGAGGAGTGTGTGCACTGGGGTGTCTACCTATGGCCTTACATCCCTCTGCTTCCTCTGGGATCGATCACAGGTCCTGACCAACGACAGGAAGATTATCTGGCCTGGGGGGGAAACCGAGAAACCTCAAGGCTATCAGATGTCGACCAAGTTGAAGGTAACAGCAAATGGCATTAGGGGGTGGCAGGTCTCCTCAGCTCTCTGTATGCCAGGCCATGACTTTATCTGCCTCCACCTCCACTGCTGCCTCTGCAGCTCTCAGCAGCATTTGCAAACCCAGGGCACCTCAGAGAGGGTGTAGCAGAACAATACAGAAGGTACTGGAGGGTGTTCAGAGCACAACTTTCAGCTGGAATCAAACTCCAGAAGCTGGAGGTAACACTGGAATAAGGTCTCTCCAGCCTTGCTTTGCTTCTCATGCTCTTCCCTTAGGTGTCACCCAGGAGCCACTTTAGTTGACTGGATCCTGGGCAGGCCGGACTTACCACTATGGCCATTCGTTTGTCCTGCTATCTGGGCAAGGGACACACTCCTGCTGGTAGTGAGCCCTTGTCCCTGCAGAGGTGGTGTTGGTCCTTTGGGATGTTGCACAACTGAAAAGGTCTAGGGTAGGACTGAAATATCTGCATTAGCTTGGGGCAGTGTGACAGTGTCTAGAGGCCCTTTCTGGGCACTAATCCTGGCTGTGTGGTGTCTCCCATCAGCCTTTTAGGGAGAGGGGTTTTGAGGCTCATGTGAAAGTGCCACATGAAGGAGGGTGTTGATACAGCTGTTCCTCATCCTGGGATCAGGGAAAGCAAATGTTCTTAGAGGTGGCCTTGACAGTGCTGGGTTAACAGCTGGAGTTCATGATTTTAAAGGTCTTTTCCAGCTAAATGATTCTATGATTCTGTGATTCCCTGTGCCAAAGCCAGGTCCTGCTGCTGGGCTGAGCAGTCTTGTGTGCTGAGATGGCAGCTGGGGAGGGCACCTGGGCATTTTAGCCATACTGGTGTGGAGAGGGCAGCCCAGCTCCTCAACAGGGAAATGTATCTCTGGAGGGGACAGAGACAAGAGGGTGTTTGTGCTTGCCCTCACAGATCGTGACGATCCACCAAGAGCCCTTTGTGTATGTAAAGCCCACGCAAGCAGATGGGACGTGCAGGGAGGAATTCACCATCAATGGAGATCCTGTGAAAAAGGTCTTCTGCACTGGACCCAATGAGACCATCCCAGGTAACTCGGTGTGGGGGTGACTCCCCCAGCCCACCCAGCTGATGAAGGCTGCCACTTCAAGAAGGGGTCTCAGGGAGGGTGCTCAGTCACACAGGAAACCTAGAGGATGAGGAACAGAAAGGTGATGGCACAGTCAGCCCCAAAATGACACCCGTCAGCTCAGCCTCACAGTTGTGCTGTGCAGGAATTGTGCACTGGGACTCAGGTTTTTGAACCAAACAGATTACTTTCTCACTTCCTCTTTTCTGGATGGGCTCCAAGGCTGTTTTGGGGGTTGCATCCCGAGTTTCTGTCTCCTGACGTGCTCCAATTCCCTTTGCCTTGATCTCTTGAGGCACATTAGCACTTCCTGCACTGACACAAACACCAGTTTCAAACTGTTACAGAAAGCCTGTGTCAAGGTGAGGAGTGAGCACCTGGGGGGAAGGTGAGCTGCTCAGCAAGGCCAGGCTTGCCGAAATCCACCTGAAGGGCATCCCCTTGGCCCATCCTGCTTTCCTGTGCACACCATTTCCCCAGCCCTGAGCTGTGTCCTGGGCTGTGTTCAGCCTGCTGGGTCCAGCACATGCACCGTGCCCTCAGTGGGTGGGTAGCACCAAGTCTCAGCCCACCTCTCTGGGACATAGCAAAGGAATGAGACCCCTTTGCCCCCAGCTTGCCAACACCAGAGGTGATGGCGGCAGTGAGAGGATGGTCAAGGCAGATGGCCCTGATGGATAACCAGAGCCATGAAGTGGCTGTTCTCACTGGGAGAGGCATGGATCCTGCATGGGGTTCCTGGCAAAGGGCTGCCTCCACTCCTGCCCCCATTTTCTCCCCTCCACAGGCCGTCCCACAGTGGCTCTGTGCTGCTACGGCTTCTGCATCGACCTGCTCATCCGGCTGGCAGGCGTCATGAACTTCACCTATGAGGTTCACCTGGTTGCTGATGGTAAATTTGGTACCCAAGAGCGGGTGAGTTTGGGCAGCCTGTGATGTCTCTTTGCCTGTATCATGTGTTGAAACACCCCCAGGCCCTTCTCTGGAGCAGGGGTGGGGTGGGAGGGCAGTGCAGGATGCCTGACATGTGTGGGGATCCTGGCTGGTGGGGGAAGTGTGTCAGGGCAGGAGTCTGATCTGTGTTGGCTCTCTGGCAGGTGAACAACAGCAACAAGAAGGAGTGGAATGGAATGATGGGGGAGCTGCTGAGTGGCCAAGCAGACATGATTGTGGCTCCCCTCACCATCAACAACGAGCGGGCTCAGTACATCGAGTTCTCCAAGCCCTTTAAGTACCAGGGACTCACCATTCTTGTGAAGAAGGTATGGGCTAGGGTGGGATGTTTTGTAGAACAGGGGAGGTGCCCCCTGCTCCCCACATTGCAGAGAATTGCCATGCCCACACCCCTCCCTGTTCCCCCGGTGCTGCCCCTGCCCACTCCAGGGCAGCCCCTACAAATCCCAACCTCCAGACTGGGTTTAGTGCTGGGTCTTGTCTCTGCCACCCTGACCCTTCCTGTGTAGCTGAACAGGAGGAGCTCAGAGCAGGGCAGGGATCCCTGTGGGGCCAGCCAGGCAGACAGGATGTTGGTGTGGTGGGTGCCAGCGCTGTTCACCTCTCTCTGTGTGCCAGGAAATCCCCCGCAGCACCTTGGACTCGTTCATGCAGCCCTTCCAGAGCACCCTCTGGCTGCTGGTGGGGCTGTCCGTGCACGTGGTGGCAGTGATGTTGTACCTCTTAGACCGATTCAGGTGAGTGCACTTTGAGCCACCCAAGAGCTGGAGGGGACAGGGAGGTGCTCCTGGGAAGCATCCCCTGGGCCCCACAGTGTCTTGCTCAGGCACAGCCCTGCAGCCCTTTGTGGGGCTCTCACAGGAACTAACCCCACCTCCTCTGTCTCATCAGCCCTGGGCTGAGGCTCCTGTCCCCTCTGGCTGCCTGAGTTTCCTCTGAGATAGTTTCCTCTAGCCCTTCCTTGGCCCTGTGACAGCTCCTCTGAAGGGCAGGGAACCTGTCCCCACCTCAGCCCTGTGCCCAGACACCTTGGTGGCTGATCTCCAGTGAACCCTCTGTGTTGCAGTGGGAGAGGCTCGAGCTGGTCAAGATCTTCTTCTAGGTCATCTTTCTGGTCTGGAGAGAAGTGTGATGGGACTGGTACCAGAGTGGGATGTACAGGGTTACATATCAGCACTGGGGATGTGCAAGGCAGTAGGACATGATGAGGAAGAGCTGTTTGGGACACAGGCACAGTCTGTAGGGTTCAGTGATACAGGTCTCCATCAGGACACTGAAGGCACAGTGGAGAGCCCCAGAAACCAGGCTAAGGGAAATGAGAGCAGTTCTTTGTCTTGTTTTCCAGCCCGTTTGGCCGGTTCAAAGTAAACAGTGAGGAGGAGGAAGAAGATGCCCTGACCCTCTCCTCGGCCATGTGGTTCTCCTGGGGGGTCCTTCTGAACTCTGGCATCGGAGAAGGTGAGTCACAGCACACAGTGGGACTGCTCTGCCCTGCAGCCCTGGCCCTGAGCTGAGAAGGCTGGGGGAGAAGCCTCTCACTGATGAGGCTGACGCCTTTTGCGAACCTCATTCCCTGAGCCTTCCCTGGAGCAAGCTGGTAGAAGATTGGTAATGCTGAGTGTGACACACTTGTGGCACTTGTGAGGGCTATCCTCCCACCCTCAGCAGCAGTGGGGAAAACAGGTCTTTCTTTGCTGTGTATCCTGCTCAGAGTTACCCACCCACTAAGGGTGGGACACAGCATGTCCTGGAAGGAGCTGGGTTTTTCTTGGTTCAGGCAATGCAGAAGCTCCTTGCACAGCTGTTGGCAGAGCAGATAGATGGTGCATGTCTGCAGCTGCCATCCTCTCACATAGGTTGATGTGTCTTTGATGACCAAGCCAAGCCCTTGTCATGCCAGTTCTGATCTCTCATCTCTCCCCCCAGGTGCTCCCCGGAGTTTCTCTGCCCGTATTCTTGGCATGGTGTGGGCTGGCTTTGCTATGATCATTGTGGCTTCATACACTGCCAATCTGGCAGCCTTCCTGGTGTTAGACCGACCTGAGGAGAGAATCACAGGCATCAACGACCCCCGGGTAATACCCTTCACTTGCTTTCCGCTTCCCTGCCCACCTCTGGGCATATAATGTGGCTTGTAGTTCCCAGAGCCCTGATTTACCATGGCTGGGATCTGTGCCAGGGGGGCAAAACCAAGCTCTGCCTGGGCTGATCCTGGTGGGTCTGAGCCCCTGCACTGGGTGGGAATGGACAGACACAGGGAGGGATCAGCAGGAAAAGCTTGTCCAGAATAGCCCCTATGCAGTCAAACTGCCTGCCAGTTCCTGGATAGCCTCCACTAACCAACAAGGAAACAATTAATTATGGATGACTTATAACTAATGAAATTGTCTCTGCGGTGCAGTCAATACTCTCTGCGTGCCTCAAATCCATTTCCTGCTCTGGCAAGGACAGGGCCACAGCTTATCAGCCCCAGCATATAGGAATGTGCCCTGCAGCAGCACTGACCCACAGTGTCCTACACCCTGCTGCATCCTCTGCCCATGGCACTGCCAGCCTCATGGCATCCACAGCCTCCTGCACCCTCAGTGCCACGGTGTCCCTGCCCCACAGCGTCCCCTGCTCCACCACCACAGTCCCAGAGCATCCACTGCCCTGTGGCATTCTCTGAGGAGATCAAGGTCTTCTCTAGGAAACAGGTCCCTGAAGGAAATGGGAAATCAGGAAACATGGCCTTGGGGTGAGTCAGTTTTGCTGACAAAGGACAGAAAAAATAGGAGCTCTGTCACAGAATCACAGAATATTCTGAGTTGGGTGGGACACACAAGGATCATCGAGTCCACCTTTTCAGTGAATGACCTGTACAGGAATCAAACCCACAACTACAGTGTTAGTAGCACCAGGATCTACCCAACTGAGCTGATTTCAGGGTCTGTCCTTGCCTTTCAGCTGCGCAATCCCTCTGACAAATTCATCTACGCCACGGTGAAGCAGAGCTCCGTGGACATCTACTTCCGACGGCAGGTGGAGCTGAGCACCATGTACCGGCACATGGAGAAGCACAACTACGAGAGCGCTGCCGAAGCCATCCAGGCAGTGAGGGACAAGTGAGTGGGGCCAGCACCTTGTCTGGCTGTGCTGGGAGGGGCTTCGGGGAGCTACAGGTGGGTGGAGCAAGCAGGGCCAAGGGAACTGCAGTCAAAGTGTATCTTGATGGGACCTCCCAGTCGGTGCTGAGTGAGATCTTCCTAGTCCTAGTGCGTTTCAGGGCTCTGGGTGGAGACCACAAGGTCTATGTGGGGAACAGCACAGTGGTAGCCCTGGCCCTTCGGGCCTCTGCTCTTCCTTCTGTACAAGGCTGGGTGGCTTCAGGGCTTGAATTAGGGCTGGGAGCACCCTCGCTGCTCCCACAGTGGCTGCAGACAACTGGGCTGCCCCACCTCACCTGTCTGTCCTCTCTCACTGTCCAGCAAGCTCCATGCCTTCATCTGGGACTCGGCCGTGCTGGAGTTTGAAGCCTCCCAGAAGTGTGACCTGGTGACGACGGGGGAGCTTTTCTTCCGCTCCGGCTTCGGGATTGGGATGCGCAAGGACAGCCCGTGGAAGCAGAACGTCTCCCTGGCCATCCTCAAGTCCGTACACAGCTCGTGGTGTGGGGCTTGCCCCGAATGCTGCATGTGTTCGCACACAAGTAGCCTCATGCCTCCACAAGGGACAGGGGTTCTGGGGGCTGCCATGTCCCTCCTGGCAAAGGGGACATGGAACAACCAGGATGGGCACCCGCAGTTTCAGCTCCAGCCTGCAGGGCTGGGGAAGCAGCAGGGAGCTGGTGGGAGGGCAGAGCAGAGCAGGGCAGGGACCAGGAGTGTAGGGAAAGCTGGCAGAGAAAGCTGGGGGCACCTGGCACCAGGTCCTGGTGAGCAGGGTGTGGGTGCTGCCATCTCCCCACTTCTCCTTGTGGGCTCAGCAAGCCTGACAGCATTGCACTGCCCTGGCTTGGTCTGCCAGGGGTTTTTGTTTCAACTCTGACTATTCCTGTCTGGCAGGGATATGTCAGGAACCCTGCGGAGTCCAACTAAGGCTTTTACACCAGCATTAGCCAGCAGAGTGGGGTGTCACAAGTCAGTCTGGTTTTATGGGTAAAAAGGGCTTGCCTGGTGTTACTTTGGAAATGCCACACTTGTGTCAGACAGAGGAATGTGGTGATGGAGGAACAGGCATCTGGGAAGCAGCAAATGGAGAGGGACAGACATGTGAGATTCTTTTTGGGAGAGACAGGATCAGGAGCCACCACAGTCCTGCCCAACATGTGGAGACGAAGGGCCTGAGAAAGAGAATGAGCAGGATGTGGAAGACACAGGCAGGACCCAGGGTAATGTAGGGAGCCATGGTACCCCATCTGTGGGGTGATCTTACCATGGGGATGGGTGGCAGATGGGATTTGGGTAAACAATGTGAGAAGCCTGAAGAGGCCACAGGGGTCCTTGGTGCCCTCCTGGGAGAGGATGGGGAAGCCCAAGGCTGCAGGTGGCCCGGGAAAGTGGTGGGGATGTGCCAGGTACCACAAGGAGGAAAGTGCAGTGGGCCCGTGGTGAGATGTGGGCTCTGTGCCCCACCTTCATCCCCACAAGGTGTTCAGGCAGAAACAGGCACTGGGGGGACACAGTTTGTTTTGTTTCCAAGCTGTGACACCAAGCTGCTGGGGAGTCCCAGCCCTCACTATGCACCTCAGGGAGCTGCCAGGCAGCAGTGCCCTGACCTAGAGGGTGCTGGTCATCCCCAGAAAGGATTGGGGTCAGCATTGCCTGAGCTCCCAAGTGACCCTGGCAGGTGTGGGGAACATGCAGGAGGGAACTGGGAGAAGTGGTTCGTGTCCACTCGCTGCAGCCTCTCTCCAAATGGTCTCTGAGCACTTCCTACACCTGCCAAGGCCATCCTTTCCATGGGAACACACCTTACATGTGGCTTACACGTGGCAACACTGGGAAGCTGTGGGTCCTGCTCCCACCCACTGCCCTGTGCACTGGCTGTGTGCAGCGTGGGGTGTGAGCACATGCAGTACTGGCAGCCCCTGCACACAGGCCATACACACACTCTCCATGGAAAGACCACACACGTGTGCACTGACACACAGCTAGCACATCCTTGGTGCCTATTGTTTGTAGGCTGCAGGCAAGTGCAGAGTCCTAATACAGGGGGCACAAAGGCACAGTGTGTGCCCCAGCTGCCTGTTGCTGGTTCCCTGTGACTACTCTGTCCTGTCTCCTTGTGCTTCCAGGTCCCACGAGAACGGCTTCATGGAGGATTTGGACAAGACTTGGGTGAGGTATCAAGAGTGTGATTCCCGTAGCAATGCCCCAGCAACACTCACCTTTGAGAATATGGCAGGTTTGTTCTACAAACCTCTTTCTTCCCCCTCGCTGGGTAGCCTGCTTTCACTCAAGACACTCTCCTCTCCAGGGTTTTCTCTTGGGCCAAATCTCTGCTTCTTCTGGGTCTGTGCTTTCCTACTGCTGGGAGGCTGCTGTGGTGGGCCCCAACTCCATCTTGTTTGAAACAGTTCCACAAAGCTTCCCCCACATTCCCTGGGTGCCCTTGTCATCGGTGGGGCTGCCCTGCTGTGAGCACTGCTCCCCTCCCTCTGCTCTGGCCAAACTGTGGCTGTCACTGTGGAATCAGAGCTGTCCCAAGGCAGAGAGAGGGGAGCAGCACCTTGGGAAAGGCAAGAGGGGACCCTGCTACAGGAGGGGGCTGGAGGCAAGAGACAGCCCCCCAGCCCTGAGAGCCTTGGGCAGGGGCAGGATGAGGATAATGAATACAGAGGGGGTTTTATCTTGGTCCCCCTTTGCCAAGGCTGTGAGAACTCCCAGACAGGGTCTCCCTTGCAGCAATGTAGTGCTGCTGGTCCTACACCCAGACAATGCAGTGATGAGGGGTGTCCGATGGGACTCCGTCCTCTCCAGCACCACCAGCCAGGGCAGAGGCACTGAGAGAGGAGGTGTTTTGCTCTGTCTCCTCAGGACACCACTCCAAAGCCCCGAGGGCTGCAGGCATCCAAGGACAGAGCTCTGTGCCGTGGCTGTATTTCTCAACAAGACAAACCGGAGCGGCAGAGCTGGGTTTTGGTGCAAGGGACCCCACAGTCCCATGTGGGGGTCTGCCCGGGGGCTTGGTGCAGCACCCAGCACCCAGCACTGGTGCAGCACAGTGCCTGCTCAACCAGAGCTTGCACAGACATCCAGCACCCCACCACCTCTCTGCCCACCACTGCAGTGCCCACCCTGCAGCACCTGCTGTGTTCCCCTCCCCGGCCCCTCCAGGACTAAGGGGAGGATGGTGGGGGGCGCCCTGGGTTGGCAAATGCTCCTGTTGCTGAGCGTGATACAGAAGAAATGAAGTGTCATGTTGCAATTTCCATTGCCCCCTGTAACTTTCCTGCTTATTTCAGGTGTGTTTATGCTGGTGGCTGGAGGTATTGTTGCCGGGATATTTTTAATATTCATAGAAATAGCTTACAAAAGGCATAAGGACGCGCGGAGGAAGCAGATGCAGCTGGCGTTTGCGGCCGTTAATGTGTGGAGGAAAAACCTGCAGGTAGGACAAACCGTTTTTAGAGCAAATCTCCACCAGGTGCGTTTTCCATTCCTTCACCAAAATCAGTGAATGCAGAGCTGTGGATTAGCATGGGGCCCTCTGTCCCCCACCCCACACCCCAGAAACTCCACCTGGGCATTACTGGGCACCCAGCAAGCTGTAGGGTAGTGCCTTGTCCCTGGGAGCTGCCCTTGGCCGATGCCGTCTCTCCCAGGAGGCGTTGTGCACAGCTCCAGCTGGGACAGAGACGTGGCCCAAATGCCCCCCGTGGAGCTTGGGATGGGGACTTTGCTCTGCTGGGGAACACGTGCTGGAGCCTCGGCCCCAGCCAAGGAGGCAGTGCCAGTGTGGCTCCCTTTGCAGGGATCTGCCCTGCTGTCCGGCTCTGGCCATGCTCACCAGCAGATGGGGGGAGGTCAATCCGCTGCCACTGAGCATCCCTGCCCGGTGCTCAGGTAGAGAAATGCTCCAGGGATAGTTTCCATCACCTACCCTTCCCTGCTTGCTCCCCAACAGCGCGGTAGCCCTTGTCACACCCAGGACCGACTCCAAAATGAGGTGGTGCGTGCTCTTGTCCTTTGGAGACAAGGACATTTCCCCACAGGGGAGCCAGCAATGCCAGTCCCTGTCAGTGCCAAGGCTCCCTCGGGCCCCTTCCATGGGACTGTTGTTCTTCCTGGCTTCTCCTGTCCCTGGAACCCCTCTGTGCCACTCAGGCAGGGAAGCCCAGGAGGGTCAGAGCTGCCTGGCAGTGACACTGAGCCATGGACATATCCGTGGCCACCAGCCTCACAATTCCTTACCCTGCTGCTTTTGGGGCTGAGCCCCACGGTGCCCCTGAACCCCAGTTTAGAGCAGCTGGAGGCTCTGTCTGAATTGCCCAGGCTGGTTTTTTCACTTGGGGAAGCACCAGCATTCAAAGAGCAAGAGATCCTTTAGGTGACTAAAGGAGACTGCGCTCGGAGCAGAGCCAGCAAAGGAAAGAGAGAGAACGAGGCTCGGGGACCCCAAAAGGAGCCCAGAGCAGTGGCCCTGAGGGAGCAGCACTGGCTGGGATGTTTTGGGGGGGCTGCCTGGGTGGAAGTGACCTGCCTGAGAGCAGCGAGGGGAGCATGAGGCCGGGCTGCTGTATCCTGAGAGGCTCGCTGGGTTCAGTTCACTGATAAGAGTCTCGGAAAAACCATTTCTCAACATTTTTTTTTCCTTTTTTACCTTTTTTTTTTTATCTTTGCTTCCAAAAAGCAGCAGCACCGAGGGGGTTAAGGCTGCTGGGACAGAGCACACTAGTCGCACTGCCATTTTTCACTTGCCAACCTTCTAGAAAATACTGCACTGGGTCCTTGGGCAGAGTCTGTGGGACTGTGAGCAAAGCATGCTGCCCTGTGGGGGTAAACAGCCTCATGGTAAAGAGCCGTTTGACATTGTGAGACTTTTCCACAGGAGGAAACGTCAGAGCACTAGTATCTGGTACATTGCTAGAAGGTAGGCAAGTGGAAAGATTTATTTGTTAAAACAAACAAACAAAAATAATGGTTTTTGGGATCACAGTTTTGCCATGGCTATTTCCTGAGATGCCATGGAAGAAAAAGACATTTCATTCCATTCATCTTGCTTTCCTTTCCGTTTGTGCATGTCCGCAAAAGAGAGAACTGAGAAGGAGGAGCAAATGTATCCCCGAGCATGCTCTACGCACCAGCGGGATACATTTTGGTTACCCCCGTGCGGTAGCAGAGCCAGACCTGGTCACTCCGTCCCCCGTCGGAAAGGTCACACTCATTGGCACGAAAGCAATTGGGGAGGAATCGTTGTCAGCGCCCGCCGCCGAGCGCGGCCGGTCCCCTCGGCTCGCTGCCCCCGCACCATGGCGGCTGGTGCTCCCAGCCTGCGCCAACCAGGTCCGACTCGCTAACTCCAACGCCTACATTTTTCAGTTCTGTTTCTCTTTGAGTTCATCTCGACCCCGACGACATCATAGCACTAACGCTTTGCCTCCTCCCTTTCTTTTCCTTATTTTTTTTTAATTTTCTTTTTCTTCCAGTTTCTTTTTTTTTTTCCTTTTATATTTTAGCCTGTTTTACTTTGGAAAAAAAAAAAAAAAACAACACCAAACCACCACCAGCAACCACGTTCGGCTTTGCACAACTGCGTCATTTGAATTTTTGAACACTTTTTTTTTTTACAGAATATTCATACAATGACTTCTCTTTCAATGCAGTCCTCTCTCTCTCTTCTGGCACTAGGATTCAGCCTCAGAAAAGGCCCTGAGCAATTTTTTTTTTAGTGGTAGGTGCAGCATCTCACGTCTCTGTCCAGCCAGGCTAGTGGTTGGAAGCGAGGGGCAGGGCGCCAGGCAGAGCATCCCCAGGAAGCGAGGTCAGCTGTGCCGGCCTGGCCACAGACACCCAGGAGAGCAGGGATACTCCCCACAGGGGTTTCCAGCACTCCAGATGAGAGGCCAGCCCCCGGTAGCTGTATCAGTGTGGTGGCTGTGACATAGCCATGGGTCACGGAGGCCCTCGGAGGACTGGGAGTGACAGAACACCTCCAGTAGCTTTCTCACCTAAACGAAAGCCATGACATGGGGCAGTATTCAAATAGATTTAGAGTTTCCAACAACACACTAGAGATCTAATTACTTATACATATTCATTTTAGGATAGAAAAAGTGGTAGAGCAGAACCTGACCCTAAAAAGAAAGCCACTTTTAGGTCCATCACCTCCACCCTGGCCTCCAGCTTCAAGAGACGTAGGTCCTCCAAGGATACGGTAAGAGGAAGAAGAACAATTCTGCCCTCTCTCTTTCTCTCTCTTTCTCTCTTCTGCCATCCCATCGACTGCCACACACCCATCCCGAAGCTGCCAGTGTACATGCATAGCTCATGTTCGTCACCAGTCAGTCAGTCAGTCAGTCAGTCAGTCATCCCGTGTTCCTGAAAGGATGCTGGGATCCTGGAGGGCAGGCAGGAGGTGGCTTGGAGTCCTGTGATGAGTTGGGAGATGCAACTGAGTTTTCGTTTTGTTTTTTTGTTTTCTTTCTGCCTGGATGATTTCTGATGTTCCTCTCTGTGCTTCGCTCACCTTACCGGTGCTGACCTCTTGAAATCAATGACATTTTTTTTTTCCCCCTTTTTTTTTTTTTCTGTTCCTGAGTGTTCCTGTACCTGTTTGTCATTGTATGCCTAAAAACAATCACTCTGATTTAATTTGGGCACCGTGTCACCTCACCAAGAGCCATGCGTGTCACATTCTCTACATGTGATTTTTGTTTGTGACGATTAGCATTCGGGATGTAGTCCTGGGCACAGGAGTGACAGCTGTCTCTGGTTATTGTCAGCAGTAATGCAGCTCTAGAAAAGAGATACGAAGGCTTGAAAGCGGAGGTTGTTAAAGACCCAGCCTTGGTTCGAACTTGTGCTTTCCACTGCTGTCACGTAACCAGAGAAAATTTCCGAATTGCTGCCTCTAAAGCCAGCTGTTTCCAAATGTGCAAATGTGTCTGCTCGCGCTGGAGCTTCAGACACTTGAGCGTCAGGTTGGGCTGTTGGTCTGTCGGACTGAGCCGTGTCCCTCTGCATGTCGCCGTCTGTTGTATGACACTCTGCACTGTGGCTACTCTGTTGTCTCGTGTGGCAGCGCCCGCTGCGTGTTGCTGCCCGACCTCCTGGCGCGATGGGCTGGCCAAGATCACCTCCCCGGGGCGACCGGCGGGTTTCTGCCCAGGGTTGCCCGGAGCAGGCTCCCCGCCAGGCTGCCTGAGGCGCGGCGGGGACGGGAGGACGGTGGCAGGGCGGGGAGATGTGGCCCCCCATGTTGGGGTGGCCCGTCCCCAGCCGCAGGCTTGGGGCGCCCCGGGGAGCAGCATGTGATACTGCAGGGGGTCTCGGGGCCACGGCTCTGTGTGCGAAATGGAGGAGGCTGCCTTTGACACCAGCGCAGGCTCCGTGCCAAGAAGCTCCTGGAGCACCCCTGGGACACGTCCCTGGGGACAGCTGAGCCCTCGGTCAGGCTCAACTGCCACCACCTCACACAAAGTGCTCCTCTCACTGTCACCTCGAAGCCTGGAACTCATGAAGGGGGGGCCCACATTCTTCCCAGCCATCCTCTGTCCCCATGGGGAAGACAGGCATCCCTGTCACCTCCTGCACTGGCCCCATGCTCCCCGGGTGGCACCTTGTCCAAGTGATGCTCCCGTATCTGGGGTGCCCTCTCCCCACTGCTGCACCCACTGAGCAGCTCTACAGGGAGGTCACAGGCTGTGTCTTGGTGGCTTGAATCACAACCAAGGGAGAGAAGACAGAGATGGGGTGGGTGGTGCAGGGGAAAGAAGATGGGAAGAGTGAGGATGAGGAAGAGAAGTGGGATGCACAGGAAAAAAAGGGAGAAAAAATTGCAGAAATATCTTCATGTCCTGGGTAGATTCCCATGTTTTGATGTGTTTGAACTACTCCATGATTAGGAAACCAAGGGATCCTGTCCTGGGAAAGCAGAAGCCTGATGGTGCCCTCGGCACCTGGGGGGACCAGTTCCACTGGTGGGCACACTGAGAGGAGGAGAACCCAAGAACAATGGGGCAGCTGGCGTGTGGCATCCCTGGTACCTCCCACACCACTCCTTCTTCAGGGAAGCATCCTGGGCCTGATCCTGTTCCACAATGTGGCATCCACCCTACACCACACCAGCCCACAGCCCTCTCTGCCCCACAGCAGAAGCACCCAATGTCCTGAGTTGACCAGATCCAGGGCTCACCTGCACCAGAGGTCCCATGGGTGAGCTGTGGAACTGTTCTCCCCCTTCCCACGCCTGGTGGGGGTCAGCACAGCCTGAGGCTCCTTATGCTCTGGGTCCTGTCCGTGCTCTTCCTGGTACATTGCTCACAGGCCAGTTGTGGAGGGACATGACCCCACTCATCCCAGAAGATGGTCCCCACTTTGGGGGCAGCTGCATCTGCAAGGCAGTTACGGTCAGCTCTTCCCCACTGCCCAGAAGCCTGTCACAGTCCTCTGCCTGCCATGGGGTGACGTGACCAGGGTCCCAAGACACGGTCCCCAGGGAACCGGGCTAGCTGGGTCAAGAACAAGCTACTGGGGTCAACATCCAAGCCAACGTGGCCAACTTGGAGTCTAGCAGCTCTGAGGTCCAGCTATTGCAGGAGGTCCATGGTGGAGCAAGCTTTGTGGTGATGTTGGGCAGACTTGCTGGTTGCTCTGCGGAGTGAGTGGCCAGCGGGAGGGTGCTGCCACCAGCTCGTGTCACAGCCTGCGATTGGTGCCCTCCACTTGCGTACGGCAGCCCTGGCCCAGAGACCCCAGTGCCCTCCTGCTGTGGAAGGCCCCATGAGTACGTAGCATGCTGGGGCACGTTGCCTGGGGTCCTTGTAAAGACGAGAAAGCAGCGAGGCGCTCTGTTTCATGATGTTCATCAGAGCCACGGGCCCACACCAGGTCTTAGATGGGCAAGGCTGGAGAGCCCATGGGGCTGGAAGGCCAGGATGACCCCAGCCTCACGGGCTCTCCTGGCTAGCGAACGAAAGATGCAGACCTGGTGGCCTTGCTTCTTTCCTTTTCGTTGTCGGGAGTTTTAAAAATGGATTCTGCTCTGCAGCCCTGCAGAATGGTCCCTCAGGAGTGCCAGAGAGACAGGCTGGCACCATGGAGCCAAGACAGCCCTGGGAAGCTACCACCCCACTCTGAACGTCCTAGCGCCCACCATCACCCGAGCTGCACAGCCTCTCCGCGGCACATCATCCCCACCGCCCCAGGAGGAGATGCATGTGTTCCCCATAGGCAGCTCCTGCAACTCGAATAGCACTCGCAGAGCTGACGTACTGCCATCCATCGCAGCCACCCACGATACTGCAACCCCACAGACGCCATGTGAGACGCATAAAACCACACAGACACCTTCCGAGCCGGCACATTTCGTACAGACACGTAACGAGGTGCACAGGTCCCTTAGCCGCCCCCCCAGCCATCGGCAGCCCCCGCAGAGACACACTGCCAGCCCACGGGCCCCCCCAGGCACAGCATGACACACGTCCCACGTCACCGCCAAGGGCGCGGCGCTGCCGGCGGTGCTGCCCTGCAGCCATGGGGATGGTGCCAGAGCTGGTCGAGAGCCGAGGGGCTTCATGGAAAAGGTCACCTTCTCAGTGAAGGATCAGCTGTCCCAAAGCCAAACGCTTCTTGGCTGAAAAAAAGAGCCTAGTTTTTTTTGGCCCAAAAGAACCAAAAGTAGGTCAAAGACAACTTTTTTTTCTTTTTTTTTTTTTTTTTTTTTAAAGGGAAGTTGATATTTTCTACAGCAAGATTGCATTTAGCTGGAATCCTGATTTTTAATTAAAAAAAAACCCAAACAACAACAAACCAAAATTCTTCCAGAAAAATCTTCCACCAGCCAGGGACTACCATATGAGCCCAGTTAGGTTGAAGTCATTTTTAAAGACATTAAGTTCTTGTCTATATTTTCTTCCTGGTTGTCATTTAAAGTTTTTGGTGCCTTCACTTCACTTCCATACCTTAACATGTTTGAGTCTCTTCTACGGTTAATATTGATTAATTTCTTGGCTTTATAATGTTTGGTTTGGGGATTATTGCACCATCCCTGTGACATAATTTATCCTAAATTACTGATATGTGCTTCTAGCATTAATCCTACTTTAACATAGTTTCGATATGACCGTTTTCTTGCTTTTTTTTTGCTTTTCTTTTTTCTTTTAATTTTAATTTTTATTATTAAAAATTGCATGCATGAACTCTACACAAAAAAAAAAAAAGTAAATGAGAATGTTACCCTGTGACAACTCTGTGATTGGAGGAGATATGCTTTCAAATCAAAAGCCATGCTCTTGTATTTTAATTTTTCTGGCCAGATTCCCCATTTCACTTGGTTATTTTAGCGTTGCCCACCCCCAGAGCTGTGCAGAGAGGCCAGAAGGCCCCAGCCTGCCCTGCTAGACCTCCAGCTTTCCACCACAGCAGCCACACGTACACGTGCACCCAGGCACACGACTCACACATGCACACACCGCTTTTCCACCCCGCTTGCATCAGTCAGGATATTCAACAAAGGACCTTTCTTCTACCCATTCATTTTTGTATCTCAAGTTCCTCCTCCTTCTCCACCAGTGACTCACCCAGCCTCTCCCCTTTCCCAGTCGCCTCTCCTCCCTGCGGGAGTCAAGCCCCATCCCATGAGCACACACCTCCCAGCAGTTTTGCTATGGGAACATTGCATTTAGCCTGGAATCCAAATTTTTCACGAGGAGGGGGTAGCTGCACCCAGTTTTGGGAGAGGGGCGTTTTTTGGTGGGCTGATGAACAGCCACAAAAAGCTCCCCCTCAGGGCGGCAGAGCGACGTCAGGATGGCCCTGGCCATTCTCCGTGCCAACGGGTGATGGCTGAAGTGTTGCCCCTTAGCAAAGCAAGGCCATGGTGAGGAATTCCCAGAGGCTCCATGGGAATATCAGCTAGTCCCCTAGGTGACAGGATGATCCTGTGAGATGCTCCCTGGGTGTCAGTTCGTTCCCAGCATGTGTATCGGAGAGATGGGAGCACATGGCTCCTGGCCCTGCCCCAGCTGCTCCCCACCAAGGGGTCCTGGTGAAGCACAAAGCCAGATTGGGCAGCCCCGAGGGTCCCACACCATGCTCGGCGGGGGCTCCCAGACCTCCCCGTGGCAGGAGGCAGGGCGTAGAGCACATAGGGTAGCCACAGTGCCAGAGTTGCCAGCAGCACCGCGGGGGCCACCGGAGACAGCACCGACCAACACAGGGCAGGTCACGTCCTGTCATTGAGGAGCCCCCTGGGAGCCCCTCAAAATGTCAGCCCTCCTGGGCAGGGTGGTACAAGGGCTGGGAAAATGTCACTGGAGAGGGTCTGCACTGCAACACAGGAGACCCAGAGACCCTTTCCTGCCCTGGCACCAGTTGAGGATCCCAGACAGTAGCACAGGATGCTCCAGCTGCCCACTCTCACAGCAGGGCTGGATGGAGCTACCAGTCCAGGGGTTGGAGTTAGGAGAGTAGAACTGGGAGAGGAAGGGAGTATGGAGGGCAGACAGTAGGAAATAACTGCCCAGTTGTAAATTCCTGCCCAGGAAGGAAGGACTTTTTTTCTTGCCCATTGATGGATATTTCTTTCTCTCCCCTTGCTTGCTAATGGGACTGCAGTGGGGAAGGTCTCTCCCAGGGAGTGTTTGCTGAGCCCCCCCACCCACAAGGAGCACAGAACCCCTAATCCAAGCCACATCCCCACCACAGGCTGTATTTTCATATTAGCAATCAACGCCACACTTTATCACAAGACAACCACACCACACATCTCACCTGCATGAAAGGATAGTCACAGCAGGGTCATTCAAGCAAGGAGGTGAAATGCCCTGGCCTCAAAGCACAGCTTGATCTGGCACCAGAAAGGTGCCAAAACCCAGCCAGACCCTCCAAACACAGGTTCAGCCGTGGGCTGGGCTGATGAGTCACAGGCTTTGTTTTGTAGCCCTCCCAGAGCGGAGAGGAGCTCACTCAATGGGCAACGTGGCAGCCACGCCCCGCAGAAGCTGTGCCACGCTCCTGGGTGTCCCCTCTGCCCAGCTCTAGGGTGCTTGGAGAGTGTCTGCAACGACCTCTGCACAATTGCGTTGGGAAGGGGACCTCAGCCAGCAGCAGCTCTCGGGGCGTTGCATCACCCCCAAGAGATATCCTGTAGGGACACATGGGATATAAGTACCGGTGAGGGCAAGTGCCAGAACTGCCTAACACTTCTTTCTCCTTGTCTGTCTATTTGTGTGTTGCAGCAGTATCACCCCACTGACATCACTGGCCAGCTCAACCTCTCCGACCCCTCAGTCAGCACTGTGGTGTGACCTTCTCCCTGAGGGCCATCAGTCGTTGCCCAACACAGTAGGAAGGCATAGCCAGGACTGCCTTTCAAGGGACACTGATGGGTTCTTCCGGGTGAGATGGGAGGAAAGCATCCTTCATCCATACACAGTGACTCCATTGTATAATATCTCCCTCCCTTCCCAGGCCTGCTGCCATGCTCGTGCCCCAGAACGCACAGCAGAACCAGGACACGGTTTGGACTCCACTGTACAGAGATAATTGCTCCCAAGCAGAGTCACAATAATCAGGATTGCCACTGACTGGCTCCATGCAAGGGGAAAGGACTGTGGAAGGCACACAGTGCCTGCTCTCCCATGGTAGTGGGGAAGAGCTGGTGCCAGACCACAAACACATGCTCCGCTGTGCAGGCTGCAGGCTTCTCAGCACACACACAGGCCCCCAAATGTGTGCTCCACGTTTCCCACCACCTGGAGGGCTCCAGTGCAATGCGCCCACGGTCCTGAGTGGCTGGAGCAGCCGGTGTGGTTCGGCAGGTTGGGCACATGTTCCTGCTGTGCCAAATGACCCCTACGTCTGCCACAGGGGCTGGAAGATGTGTGCTCTGCTCCTCACAGGGTGTGACCCCCTGCTCCTCCCTCCCATCAGCTCCTGGCTGTGACTCGGCTCCTGTACAAGGTCTGTTTGCAGCAGGAGCGCTCCCACCCTGCAGCCCACGCTCCTGTGCTGATCGTGGTACTCCGGAGCCCACAGCGTGCTGCCAGCCAAGGTCCCAGCTCCCCACCTCTCCTGCACAGAAGACATCCCGAGGACCTGGCCATGGCCAGCATGTAGCACTCACACAGTGGCTCTTCTAGCCAGGAATTCTCCACGGGGAATGGCTCTGGATGGTTGCACTGACCTTTACCCAAGCTCCACACTGCCTCAGCACCAGCAATGCAAGGAGAGATGCTGCTGGCTGGTCGTGGCTTGCTGCCTGCAGTGTCGGGGCACACAGCCAGCACTGCCAGCTTCCCTGCCACCCTCACCGGCAGTTCCAGCTTGCCAGCAGCGCCCATGGCAGCCTTGAAGCCTCAGCTCATGGCGCTGCATCTGCCTGAACCTGGAGACATGGAAACCAGATCGCAGTTCAGGAGAAGGAAACCAGACAAGCCAGGCTGATGCCATTCCTTTCTGCACTTTCCTCCCCTCAAGCCTACTCCCATGTGCCAGCACCTCTGAGCATCCTCACTGTGGGCTCTGAGAGTGGGTGCAGAGAAACCATCACTGGGGGAAGCATCTGGCACCAGCCAGGCTGGTGATGAGCAGCTACTGCACGTGCACGGGCAGCATCACATCCCGTCTCCTGTGAACATGGTAAACCCACCTGCAACGTGGTATCAAGCCCCAGTGGCATGAACCGCCTTCTCCCTGCCCCAGCCAAGCAGACAGGGCTTCCCCCAAGGGCAAGCAGCCCCACAGGCAGGATTTGCAGATGGCAGCTGAGGTCTGTGAGCATCGTCCCACTGACTGCTGTGGCTCCATCAAGTTCATCTAGCTCCAGCTGAGAAATTGGACCCATTCTACTTTATACGTCAGTGTTACATTAATACCGAGTTTTTGCAAGAGATCAGTAAAGTCTAGACTGGATCATGAAGTGGTTTATTCCAATGTTGTGTGCCTCTTTCTGTCTCTGGCTTCTGGCAAAGCTGGCAGGGAGCCCTGTGCTGAGTCAGAACCTCACCCAGCCCCACTGCAGGGTCTGCAAACAGTGGAGGGTGGAGGGATGGGAAGGGTTGGAGAAACCAGCAGGGAGAAAGGCCAGGATCTGCAGAGGAGGTGAGGGAAGGACCAGCATCATTCTGGGATACTCAGCTGATAGACAGCCTGAACAGCCACAGGGAGGGGGACAGGCCTTGCAGTGGGGGGATGGGGACAGTCCAGAGCTGTCCAAACACCAGCACCATGGCAGCTGGCTCTGTCCCACCTCCATCCCAGGGAAAATGGTCCACTGCCACTGCTGGGCTTCCCGTCTCCTGGGAGCTAGTGTGAGGCACTGCCAGCGGGGCCAGCCTTTGGGAACAGAGGATGGACCACAGAAGTGAAGTGTCTGGGGGAGTCCTCACACATCAGCCGATCCATAGGGAGGCTCCACCGAGGGATTTGCAAAACAGAAAGGCAGCTCCCTTGAGCTGAACTGAAGCAACATCACCCACTGACAGCATGGTCCCCATGTGCTGAGACCACCAGCCCAGCCTGCATAGTGGGCTCAGCCTCAGGGTGGTCTAGGAGGAGGAGCAGGGCTCCGGTGGCCAAGCAGGATGACAAGTGAGGCCTTAGCTGCAAATGGGAAGCCCAAGCCTATTCAGGAAGAACTGAATGCTGTCACTAGAGAGGGTCTGGGAGAACTGGGATTGCTCCTGGGAAAGGCAAGAGGATGATCCTGGCAGAGGTCCTGCAGAGCTCCCAGGTGCAGGGCTGGTGGCAGTGGAGGAGCTGCTCCCTGCAGCTCCTGCACCCCATGACAGAGAAAGCAGTAGGAATCTGGTACTGTGGCAGCTCACTGGGTTGGTTTCTCTCTTGAAAATAAAAATGGGAGCAAGCCACAGCTGAGATGACATTTGGTTTATTCTCTGTGTGATTTACTGAACCCTTGCCAAGAGTTTGCCAAGGGATGCACTGACCTGCCACATCCCTGGCTGGTCCACAGCTCCTGCTGAGATCGAGTGAACAGAGCGAGGCTGGTGGTCACATCTCACTGTGGCTCTGACCATCTTGCAGTCGGTACGAGATCAGGCAAAAAGGGGCTGTTTCTTTTCCTTGAAAGATGGTTGTTGTCACCCTGTGCTTTCCTCTGAAGCACAGCTCCAGATCCTTCCAGGCTGTCTCCAGTAGGCACAATAAGCATGTCCAGAAGCATTTCCACAGGGAAGGGCAGGAGGTGGCAGGGCAGAGAGGTGCAGAGGCAGCCCCAGTCCCGTTTTGTGGGTGATGGGAGGTGAGGCAGCATTAAGGGCTGCATCTCTGTGCTGTAAACCCACACAGGTTTGTTTGCCCCCCCCAGTCCCGTCAATGAGCTACCCCAGACTTTGGCCTGGAATGACCTTTAGCCTAGGGAAAACTATTGAAGGAGGAACTACTGTGATCCTCACCCATCCTTTGGCAGTTCCTCTGCTGAACCACATCAGTGGAAGCTCAAGGCTCTTCTCAACCCTCACAATAACCTTCAGCCTTACTCTAGATCTTGCTTGTTGGTTGAGCCTTCTCAGTTCCAGCATTCCTGACTCAATGAAAAACCCTATCAAAAGAGATGTTTTGCAACCAGCCCTGTCCTTTGGCCAGCACATGAGGGCTCTGGGGTGGTCTGGAAGCCTCATGAAGGCTCTGGAATGCTCCAAAAACACACAGATTTTCAGGTGCACCGAAAGGCACATGGGGAGCTCTGCAGTTCACAAAAAAGGCAAACCAATGCCTGTCAGGACACAGAAACCAAACAAATGGCATTTGGGTGCATGAAAAGCCAACCCAAGGAGTTTGGAGGGCATAGAAAGGTACCCTGAGGCTGATGGGGTCATTGAAGGCAGACAGAGAGTGCTGGGAGCACCAAAAGGCCCAAGGAGGGATTAAGGGCCAACTGAAAGGCACACAGAAGCTCCTGGGCTGCACCAAAAGGCAAATGGTGACTCCTGGGGTGCTGAGAGGAATACAACGTGTTCTGAGATGAGCATGGGGCTTCCAGGCTGCACCCAGAGGCACAGTGAGGCACATGGCGCTTTCTGAAATGCACACTGAAGCCACTGCACACCACAAGGGGTAGGACGGGGGAGAAGGATCACCTGGACAACCCCAGGAAGGGTCTGAGGGAAGCTCCCAAAACACTGAGAGCATCTGCAGTCAGACCATGCCCTGCAGGGTGCTGAGCTGCAAGGTGTTCTCCCAGCAGCGGGGCAGAGGGAGCTTGGAATCATTTCGGGGACTCTGAGAAAAGCCAAAGCAGTTCCAGGGAAAGATGTTTCTCTCACTGGTCTGCAGGGACGTGTTTGCAACAGGTGGGTGCAGCCAGCTGGAGAAGGGCGTGGACCTGTCCATCCTGCCTCAGTGGACCCTGCAGATGCGGGGTCTCCTCCAGCAGTGGGATTCCCTGCGCAGGTTGTGGTAAAACACTATGACCGAACCCATGAAGGTGCAGAAGAAGATGCTGGCAACGAAGGAGAATGGTCCAATGACGAAGAGGGTGATGTAATTCTGGGAGGACAGTGAGGTCTCCTGGCATTGCCTGAAGGACTCATCCCCAAAGGCCATGATCGGGTACTTGTTCAGCTGCTCCGGGACTCTGCAGAGGAGCAAACTCTTCTCTGGAAGAGAAAAGCAGTGCTGGTGGGCACACTGAGCAGCTGGGGAAGGCGGGTGTCAGGGACAAGGGGATGGCAGCTCTCTATGGGACAGACAGGACCGGGCAGGAGGACAGGGGCCAAGCTGACCAAGATCACTCATGTCAGGGTACAAAGAAAGGGAGCTGTGGGGTTCAGGGATCATCCTCATCCTGAGCCCCAGAGAGTGGGATGGATAGGGAGGTGGGCACAGGAAAATGGGTTTGGGACAGGATGGCAGGTGGGGCAGACAAGGTGAAGGGACTGTTTCCCAGGAGACAAATGTGGGGAGCATTGAACAGCCAGGCTGGAGATGTCACAGAATGTCCCAGCCAGCACAAGTGCAGGCACACACCCAAGCTGCAATCAAGCAGGAAGAGGTGGCAGTGAAAGCTTGCTGGCAGAAGTGTCTTTCACTGGGGCTCATGGGGAAAGAAACGTAGGATCAGAACCAGGTTCATGAAGGCTTTGGGGAAGGGTCTGAAAGCACTGCATCCTGGCTGGGTCAGCAGCCTGACACACAGCCTCCTCTTGCCCCCTCAGGTGCCCATTGCCCTCCCCGTGACAGGACTGGTGCCACTGCTGGGGACAGCACTGGGTGCCTGTCACTTGGACATTGCCCAGCCCTCCCCTCCAGGCAAACCCTGCTGGTGACCAAGGTCAAAAGGTGGGCACCAGGTACAAGACCCAAGGATGTGTCCAGCTAAGCAGACGCAGGAGCTGCCATGGTCTGAGGACAGACTCTGGGGAAGGTCTCTGTACCGCAAGGGCACTGACCACCCAAGCCCTCAGGAGTCAGGTGAGGTCCTGCCTCAGCCCCTCTGGGGTGACCAGCTAGCCTGGAGCAGGTGGGGGCTTGGGGACACTCCGGGCACTCACCTCGCACTTTCTCCCTGTTGAGGCTGAGCCAGCGCCAGAGGGGCAGGATGTTGCAGCTGCACACCCAGGGGTTGTCCTGCAGGAGAAGGGCTTGGAGCTGGGGCAGGGCGCTCAGCACCACAGGCTCCAGCTCCCCCAGCCTGTTGCTGCCCAGGTTGAGCACGGCCAGGCTGGTGAGGGGCAGGAAGGTCTCGGGGCTCAGCACACTCAG
>VZRE01010079.1:55326-66889 GCA_013396775.1 Cephalopterus ornatus
TCAGGTAGTTGTGGCTGAGGTCCAGCTCCTGCAGCGCCCCGAGCCCCAGCAGCGCCTGGCCGTGGATCAGCTCCAGGCGGTTGTGGGGCAGGCTGAGCAGCCGAAGCCCTGGCAGCGGAGGGAAGGAGCGCGGCCCCAGCATGGTGATGAAGTTGTAGCCGAGCCACAGGGTGCTGGTGTTGGTCGACAGGCTCCACGGCACCTCGCGGAGGCCCCGCTCGCTGCAGTCCACCTCGCCCGCGGAGCAGCGGCAGGCGGCCGGGCAGGCGGGCGAGGGCGGTGGGTGCAGGAGCAGCAGGAGGGACAGCACGGGGCCGGGGACCCTCCAGCAGCCCATGGCAGAGAGCAGAGAGGGCTCCCCGACCTGCCGTTACCCCACAGACAGGTTCCCCAGTGCCCGATGCCCTGCCCAGCCCTCTGTCCCTCGGCTGAGCGCGGCGGTGCCGGTGGAGCTGCTTGGCAGTGCCGTGCTCAGGTCCCTGCAGCCACGGGCATTCCCTGCTCACCCTGCCGCAAACCTGGATCAGATTCTGCTCCCGGACCCGGTTTTCCTCGGGGTGGAGCTGAACTTTTTTCAGCAAATATTTTTGCAGCGATGCTTGCCCTGGCAAGGTGTGGAGCCGTGCCCTCGTCCCTCCCTCTGCCAGGCACTGCTCCAGCCAGGTAAGCAGCCAGCTTTGCGTAGCCTGGAATTAACTGCTTGTGTGTGCTGCAGGCTGGAGAGCTGACAATAAACAAAGCCAGATCCATCTCTTGACCTCTGTTCTCTCCAGGGGCATCCCCCATGGGCATGCTGCCTTACCAGCCATGTACAGAGTGCTGTGTGGGCCCAGGACCCCTGTAACTAGCTGGGTGGAGTCCACCGGTCTAACCCCATCTTCTGTGCTGTCCCACCATGCTCAGGGGTCCTCAGCAGGGAGCTCTGCTGTGAGACATGGGCTACTCCAGTGAGCCCAGCCCTTGTTCGGGCTCTGTTTGCCCCTGGCAGGACACCCCCAGCCATGTCAAAATGAGGAGGGCTGGGATGAGAGTCCCATGGGCCACTCTTCTCCTCCCCCACAGGGTCACACGTCTGTGTGCACGTGGAGGGTCACCCAGGAGCCCCCTGATGAAAAGGCATGGGAAAGGTGAGCTTGCTGGGCTGTAGCCACCCAAAACTGGTTTACCCTGACCCTGGCACGGCAGTGCCAGTTTGAGAGGGCTCAAAGTCTGCCCCCACCCTGTTTACACCTGCTCCAGTTCAAAGCTACCTGAAATCCTGCAGCAGAAGGCTGAAGAGGAGAGGTGTCACTTCCCAGTGCCACTGTCCCTGGCAGAGCTCAGCAGGGATGGGGAGACCAGGGGACATGGCTGGCAGCAGCTTATCCCGCTTACAGTCTGGAGTAGGGCCTGTAGCAGAGCCACAGCCCCCACTCACACCCTCACACCCCTGGACCCGTTAGGACTCTGGTGGTCGCAGACCTGGAGCAATCCCTGTCACCTCTGCCCCACAGCCAAGGGGCTGGAAGGGCAGGGCACAGCTGCACCCCAGGCCAGGACCAGGATGTTCCCAGATCTGGGGCAGAAGCAGCAGGCAGACGGTTTATTAATAGCTTCCCGAGGAGCTTTGGTTTGTTTATTTATCCTGCAGCAAACTCAGTTTGCCTCATTAATCCCCATCTGGAAATAATTCAAAGGAATCCTCCTGCCCAGCCCAGCCTTGGAGCAAGGGCACATACCCACTGCCACGTGGAGCTGCAGGCCCAGCTCATCCCACCCCGAGTTATGGGCTGTAGGGAGACCTGAATTTTTAGGGAGCCCTGTTCCAAAATGTTCTTCCTCCTCAGGGACTGCATTGCCCACTACCTGCATCCACCTGGAATCAGGTGAGAAGTGTAAAAATCATTGAAAAAATAACCCAAACCTTCACACATGCTGCCGGTGCTTGGCAGAGAATGGGTCTGTCCCTGTCCCTTCTCAGCAACAGGGGGACCCAGCACCTGCAGAAAGAGCCCAGATCCCTGTTCCCCGCCAGGGCAGCATTCACCGGTGTCCTGCTCCCCCTCCATGATGCCTCTTCCTGAGGGTTTGGGCTCCAAATGGAACAGCACAGCCTGGTCCCAGGGCCAGCACCAGGACAGGTTGCCTGGAGGACCTGCTCTGCAAGGACAGCTTGGGTGGCCTGTGCTGATGGAGGAGCACCCCAGCACACAGGGCTCAATTCTGGCCCTGCTCTGCCCAAGGTGCCAAACCAGGGTGCCCAGCCAGGGTGCCAAAACCATTCCCAGACTGAAATGATGGAGAGTATGATCAACTCCTTCAGTGACCAGCCACTGGCTGGGAGCAGGGGGACGTGCACAAAGGCACATGGCAAGGGTCAAGCCTCACAGAGTGGTTCTGGTTCTGGGGGGATGAAGGGGAGCAGGAGTGGGAGTGCAGAGGCAAGAACTGGGGGTGTGGGACAGGAAGCCATGGGCTTGGTCACCCATCACTGTTGGAAAGCTGGGACCCAAGGTGCTGGGCTGAGCACAGAGCCCTGCCGGCACCTTTGCACAGAGCCATGCCTGGGGTAGGGATGGACCTTTTCCACACTCTTCCCACTACCCACCATTGCATATTTGGGGCAAAATGAAGATAAAGGAGAAGGTGCATTAAGACTCAGTGATAGCTCTTATGCATTCCCTGAAGGCTTTAATTTCTTGTGTGTCCCCATCTAATTAAAGGTCCAAGGCAGGACCATGGAGTCTCTGAACCACACCACACACACTTCTGTCTCCCTTGGAGCTCCCCAGGCTGAGCTCTGTGGGGAACATCTCAGCTGTGACTTTTTTATGGCAGGTGACACCAAGTGGTAGAATTGTGCATGGGTGCCGTGCACGGCGCGGGTGCCCTGACTGGTGTGGGTGTAATTCACAGCCTGGGTGCTGTGTGTGGGGTGGGTGCTGTGCGCAGTGCGGGTGCTGTGCATGGGATGACTGATGGATTCCTCTAGCTGCAGCCCTGGTACGCAGTGCAGGGAACAGCCAAGCACCAGGACTGCCCAGGGGGCATGAGATCCCTGCCATCCCCAGGGAGGCACAGGCTGGAGTCCTCTGCTGAGCCCCGAGGGGCAGCCAGTGGATTCTCGTGGTGAGGTATTTATTTCAAGAGCTCTTAAACCACATGGAAAACAGATGCAGAAAATGGGCTCTGAGGAAGGACCACAAGAGCTGCCCAAGCAACACCAAGCCCTGCCCAAGAGCTGTTTTAGTGTCACTCCAGTGCTCCCTGTTTGGCCTCTGTTAACCCAGATGAGCTGCTTGGACTCTTGTCCTTGCTCCCTAGTGTGGGATCAGACAGGGGAGGCAGGGAAAGCCATGCAGGCAGCGAGGCACAGCTGGAAAAACAGTGGGGTTTGTGTGTGCCTGTTTGTGGGGAGAGGGTCAGGCAGGAAAAGCCAAATCCGGCATGACGCCAAGCTCCTGCGAGCTCAGCTCTACCCCCAGCACCAGAGCAAAGTAGCTGGAGCAATGTGTTGTGGCTTCCTAAAAACTCTGTCATCCTCAATTTCAACCTTTCAGCTACCCCAGTGCCAAAATTTCTTATGCAAATTGCCAACAGAGCAAACACTTATAGGACAGCAATCCGGCAGAACAGGTCACTTCTCCCCACACCCGCCATAGGCAGGGTTTGCCCCGGCCTAACTCCAGACTTACTGTCAAATATGACCAAGACATGCAGCCCAGCAGGGCCAACAGAGTGTCTTTAATAGGTGTGGAGATTTCAGGGTGCTGGACGTGCTCCCCACAGCATCACTGTGCCAGGCTCCATGTGCCCTGCCTGGAGGATGCTCAGCGCTGCTGTCCCTGCTGCAGAGCCACACGCACGGAGAAATGGAACACGAGCCAGACCTTGCTCAGGGCCCAGGGAATGTCTGTGGCTGGACCAGGTTTCTGAGTTGTCAGAGGAGCAGGTGGTCAGGATGAGGGGGTGGGAGCATCCTCGTCCCCCCTGCTGCACCCCAGAACCTGACAGGATGGGCTGAAGGGAGCCACTGCTATGTCCACACGTGGGTCTGAGGCGTGGCGCAGGGTCCCCAAAAACGGTCCCAGGCTGCACCCCGGGAGCTCAGCTGCCCACGCACCGCTGGCAGCCCCCTCCTCGGGCTCAGCTCTCGAAGGCTGCGGTCACCCCACAGCACAGGCACAGCCGGCAGCAGCCGCGGCGGGGGAACAGCGCCGGAGGCACCGCGTCTTGGCACAGCCCCGCCGGCTGCTGGGTCACCGCCTTCTCCTTGCACGAGCCCTTGGTGGGCGAGTCGGGCTGGGACCTGCCGGCCACGCGGGGATGCTCCTTGTCAGCCTTGACGGCGAGGAAGGTGGCCAGGTCGAGGTCGAGCATGGTGACCCCTCCGCGCGGCGTGGGCGTGTTTTGGCGGCACTGCGGGCAGGGGATCCAGCGCTGCTCGTTGGTGACGGCGTCGAGGCGCTTCAGGCAGGCCTGGCAGAAGGTGTGGCCGCAGTAGAGCCGCCGCGGCAGCCGCGCACACAAGTCGTAGGAGGAGTAGCAGATGATGCACTCGACCCGCTGGCTGCCCCGGCTCGGGGTGCGCGAGTGCGCCCCGACACACGGCCCCGCGTCCTCTGCCCGGGGGCTGCCTCCGGCCTGGGACATGCTGGGCGGGGAAGGTGGGGTTTAGAGGAGTCGCCAGGCCGGTCCGTGGCTGGGGAGGGGATCAAAGGGTGGGATATAACCTCTAAGCGCACCCGACTTGTGGGAGAGATGGGTGGGTTTCCAGGGGGGCACCACGCTCCCTGCCCGACATCCCTGCCTGCCTGTCCCGTGGCCAGCCCTGCCTGGAAGAGCAGGACCCTGTCACTGCAGTGGGCTGTTCCTGCATCCATGTGGGATGTGTCTTCCCGCCCTCAGTGTGAGATCTGCCCGCCCACGGGGAATATGGTCTGACCAGACCCCAGCAGCCCGCTCAGGGCTGCCTGGACCCTGGGTCCAGGGGAGACATGGGGGGAGCAGGGTGGGTGGCAGGTGGCTGAGCGGGTCGGGGAGCAGCACTCAGAGGACCAGGCAGTGCCACAGCCCTGCTCCTCCTCATCCCTGGGCTATGCCAGGCCACCACAGCATGGCTGTCAGCAGCAGGGGATGGGCATGCAGGCTGGTGGGGAGGAGTTGAGGGCTCCAGCTCGTCTCAGCATCCAGCGGGGGTCTAGTAACACCAGCATTATTAATGGACTTCTCCCAGAGGCCCTCAAGACCCCGTTCCCTCTCCTTGGGCAACCTCAAGCATTTTAGTGCACATGTCCTCCCCTTCTCCCAATTCCCCCATCCCTACCTGTCTTGAGATGCTTCCCCAGGGCCTCAGAGTTGGTTGCAGAAGGGCTGTGCTGTCCCGGGGGGCTGTGGCAGTCCCCTGGGGAGCATCAGGGGACTGAGCTGCAGCAGGTCCCAAGCCACATCCCTGCGGCTGCTGCTGGCCAGTGGTGGGAAGGGGCTCACCTTTCAGGGACAGGCGCTATCGGATCTGCTGCCGGGAAGCCAAGCCTGGCAGATTGGGTTACAAACACCGGATAACAAAGACGTCTGAAATGTAAGCCCCAGGAGTGGGCATTAACGGTCCATCTGTGCTTCACCAGCAGAAGGAACCATCCCTGTGAGGCCAAGGAGCTCTGGGCTTCATCGTGGGCAGAGGGCTTGGGCATTGGCTGGACTTGGGCAGCAGCAATGGAGTCTTCCACATCCCAGGCCACTCTTCCTGGCCAGGAACAGATGTTGGCAGATGCTGGCCAGCGGAGACACTGCATCGCACTCCTGCCCACACGTCCCCAGGTGGTCGGGGCTGCGGGGACGCTGGTGACCGGGGTGGGAGGGCATGGTGAGGCTCCAGGCTGGTGGGGGTGGCAGGGCTGGGGCTGGCGCAGGGGCACTGGGGTTTCAGCCTGCTCTGAGCTGGCAGTGCCCATGCATGGGGTGGTACTCTTCCTCCGGTGCCTGGGGGCGACATGCCCATGACCTGCCCCTGCTGTCCCAGCTGGAGCTGCAGGGTCTGGCGCTGAGGGTGAGTTACTGATGCTCATCACCAGGCTGGGGGGGAGCCCAGCACCTCACGGGGACACCTGCATGACCCAGGGGAGGTAGCAGCACCAGAGAGGTGGTAGACTGTCCCCACAGCTGCCAGCCTCCTGCCCAGGGGTCCAGCATCTCCAGCCTCAGCACAGAGGGTGCTCGAGATTGAAAATAGAGAGGGTGGTAGTGGGGCAGATCCTGGGCACAGGACCCTGGAGGAGAAAAGCCTATCCTGGAGGCAGGGCAGGACTGCCAGGACACCTGACAGCATTCCTGCATGGGAGCAGGAGAGGGCAGCAGCTCTCGCTGCAGGCACGAACAGGCAGCAGTGCAGGAAGGGAGACAGGTGGCCCTCTCCTGTGCTACCTCCTCACCAAACATCCAGCAGCCCTTGGACCACATTTCCAGCACTCCCCGGAGAGAAAATTGGGGGTTTTGGAAACTGAGAGCCCCACAGGATCGCTGGGCTCTGCAAAAAGACTGGCCCCAGTGCCTGGGAGCGAGGCACCAGCACCAGCAGCACAGCACCTTTGGGGCACATATCCTGATTCTGATCCATCCTCTGACACGGGCTGCCCCAGGCAGTGCACATGGTGTGCATGTGCCCATGGATCCCCAGGAACAGGAGTGGCACCCCATGGCAAGACTTTGCCCTCCCCTTGCCAGGCTGGTGGCAGGCAAGGGACAGCAGGGCCAGCTTGGGACAGAGCTGTGCCAGGGACCTCAGTTTTGGCCAAATCCACAGGCCAAGGTTGGGGCAAGAGCCATGTGCCCTGAGCAGGTCAGGAACCATCTGTGTGGGACTTCCACTGTGCCCTGGCATCTCAGGGTACCACCCTGCCTGCCTGCAGGGGGTTGGCAGCCTCTGGGTGCTAGTAGCCACGGTAGAGCTGGCTCCCGATGGGCACAGCATGCTGCCTCCATGGCCATGTGCCCAGGGACATGCTGGGTATGTCCAGGCATGTCCCAAAGCTGGCAGGCAGTCCCTGACCCATCTAAAGCACAGTGGGGGCCTGGCTCACCTGCTGCAGGGACAGGTATGGCACAGGCAGGTGTCAGTCCCTTAGGACATAGGAAGCCCTGCCCAAAAAGGGTGAGAGGGGTGGATTTGGCTCTGTGCACAACTGGGAGTGCCCCTGGCACTGCTCAGAGGCAGTGACTCCTCTGGCTGCCTCTCCTCTCTCACACACACACACACACACGCTGCCTGCCCTCCTGCCCCACTCCAGCCCCTGCCTGTCCCCTGCCCATCAGCCCTCGTGTCCCCTCCCAGGTGCCAGCAGGGCTGTGTCCCAGCAAGGGGCTGTGCCCAGCTGCCTTTGGCTGCTCCTGCCCATTGCTGTACCCCCTTGGTGACATGGGCTGTTCATCTGCCATGCTGGCACTGAGGGCACCGTGAGCCCTGCCAAAGCACCTGGATCCGGGCACAGGGAACCATGGAATCATTAAGGTTGGAAAAGGCCTTTAAGATCATTGAGTTCAGCCATCAAGCCTACATCATCACCATGTTCACCATTAAACCATGTCTCCAGCTACCACACCCACACACTTTTTGAACACTTCCTGGGGTGGTGACTCCACCACTTCCATGGGCAGCCTTTTCCAATGCTTTACAACGCCCTCCATGATTTATTTTTTTCCTAATACCCAATCTAAACCTCCCCTGGCACAACTTGAGGTTATTTTCTCTCGTTCTTGTCACTTACTACCGGAGAGAAGAGGCCAACCCCCACCTCAGTACAACCTCTTTTCAGGGAGCTGTAGGGAGCGATAAGGTCTCCCCTCAGGGAAGGCAGATCTGCAACCAGCAGCGACACCCATGGGTGGGAAAGGTCTTTTCCTGTTCCCAGGCCTCATCCCCGAGCGCTGCAGGGACCTTCGGCACCGTGGAGTGGGGAGCGGCACCCTGAGGGAGAGCAAAGGTGAGATCCAGGTGAGCCAGAGCCCTGCACCACCACCCACACTCCTGAGGCAGGAGGTGGCGATCACCCAGCACAACCCTCCGCACCCCCGAGCACCTTTCAAAGGCAAAACGCACCCAGGGAACACCCCTGGGACTCTGCACGCAGTTGCCCGGGTCACGCAGAGCCCTCCCGAAGTCTGGGGCCAGCAGGCCCTCCCCTGCTCACCCCCCCCCACGGCTTTCCTGCTGCCTCCAGCTTAATCATTGCCCGGCTGTCTGGCAAGCTCTGCCCGGCCTCTCCCGGCGTGTTTGCCATCGCCCCGGGGTTAGGCAGAGCGAAGGGCAGCGATGACACACGGCAGATGCTACACCCTGCCAGTGCCCAGCCCGGGCCCTCCCCCCTCAGCCCCCCCGCTCACAACAGCTCCCCAGCCCCGGGGCTCTGCCCAAGGCGCCCCACATCCCTCGGGGACAGTTTTCGCTCCCCGAACCGTGCGTGTTGAGCACGTCAGGGCCCCGGGACCCCGGCAGCCTCTGCGGGCTCAGCCAAGCCACGGCGGTGACGTGGTCCCTGCCCAGCCACGCCTGGGTGGGCTCCAGAGCAGGGCAGGGCTGGCGGCGGGGACACGAAAGCAAACAAGGGGTGGATCTGCCCGTCCCCGCGCCAGAGCCAGCACTGCCGCGCTCTGGGCAGGGTGAACAAGAGAGCTCCTTGTGCAGGGCTGGCACCGCGGGGCTGTGTCCCTGCCAGCCTCCCCCTGCGAGCCACAACCCCCCCGGCCACACGCCGGAGTAAGACCTGGGCCAAGCAGGGCTGCCAGGGCAGAGGGGGCAAACTGGCAGGGCCAAACCTCTGCCAAGCCACTGCCAGCCCAGCCCAGAATATCCCATGGAGGTGGGATTTCAAGACTAGTGGGCTTCCAGGCAGTGGTGTGCTCCTGGTTGTTCTGGGCTCCCAGCGCTGCTGGGTTCCCAGCGGTGGTGGGCTCCCAATTCTGGTGGAATCTCAGTGGTCTCCAAGCAGTGGTGAGTTCCAAGCAGTGCTAATGGACTCCCATGGGGTCACAGCCAGCCAGAGCAGTATCCCAAAGCCCACCTAGCTGCCCCACCCAGGAACTCACCCCTTCCCCAGTCCCTCCCAAAGACTCCTGCAGTCTTTCCAAAAGACAGAACAACCATCCAGCTTAGCAGGGCTGGGCTGAGCCCCAGCCAGCGTCCCTAGGCAGGCAGGAGCAGGCCGTACCCGAGCAGTGTTGGATCCAGGCTGGCAGCAGGGCGGCAGCCAGCCAAGGAGCTCAGCCTGACACTGCCGCTGCCACGAGTCAGCAGTGCAACAGTCAAGCCTGGTTGGGAGGCTTTTGCACTGCCCTGACACAACGTGCCAGGATAAACAAGAAGTAAAATGGGAATCCTGGAAAACCCAGGGTGGAGGGAAGAGGCAGACTTTGTCAGCGGAGGATATGGCTGTAAGTTTATTTGCAGCACCCTGAAGTCATTTGCTAACACAGGCACCCTTCCCAAGCCCCCGCTCCCACAGACCAGGTAGTTCTGCAGCAGCCACGGTGCTTGAGCAGCTGCTGCCTGGCAGTGCCGCTGCCCCTGGGATGCCAACACCATGGCGGAATGCCAGCACCACGGAGGGACGTCAACACCATGGTGGGACGTCAGCACAATGGCAGGCTTGTTCCAGGTCGATGGTGCCAGACCCAGATGAATCTCAGCCTGGAGCCACCCCAGGATGCTGTGAAGAGCCAGGCAGCTTCTCACTTGGCTTCTGCCCTGCCCAGGGGGCTGCAGAAGGCAAAAGCTGGGGATCTGCACCCCCAGCAAGGTGCCCCCCAGTGTCACCCTGCTGCTGGAGCTGGGCCAGCCCTCTGCACTGGACCCAGTCCCAATGCTCTGGGATGCAGATGGGGTGAGAGGTTGTGTCCAGTGCCCTTAATCCTGGCAGGAGGAACTGAATGGGGCTGGGGGTTTCCTGGCACTGGGATGTTAATGCCCACATCCATGCTGTGCTATCAGGTGCTGCCCTGGAGCATGGCCCGGCACTCTGTTGTGCTTTGGTTGCCTGTCCTTCCTGCCTCCTTCCCTCTGTCCCGGGGTAGTGTGGTGAGGAGGAGCAGGACCCAGCTGGAGCTAAAGCTGGAGCTTGGCACAGGGCACTGCAGCATCCCCATGATGCTGGGTACTGGGGGGATGACTCAGTTCTGGGGAGGTGGGTCCCCATACCAGCTGGAGGCATGTCCCTGGCTCCTTTCCACCGCTCCAAGGTAGTCACAATGTCCTCCTCTGCCATGCACACAGGACTGCCATTATCCAAACCTATCCACTGGCACGCGGGCAGCGCCTGCACCTTCCCAGAAGTGGAGATTTCCCAGCCTGGGGAGACTGCCAGGGGCAGTGTCCAGGATTGCACGCTCAAAGTGCTGCCCTGTTCCCAGTGCAGGCACTTCTCAGTGACGTCTGTCCTTGCACGCATCATCCTCAGGGCTCCTGGGCCCCACACTGGGCTCTCAGGACCTTGCAGGTGCCCATCACCAGTTATCTGGCTGAAGAGCTCACAGGTGAAAAGCAAAGTCAGAGTCCAACAAGTCCCAGCTACCAGCTGCCACCTCTGCCAGGTGCCAGGGGCAGCTCCCCAGGGTGCCCAGGCCATCAGCCTTGTCCCTGTGGGATCACCAGGCCCCATCCCATGGTCAGCATGTCCCATGGATGCAGGGAAGGCCCTCAGGAGATGACACAGCAGCACTTTGGGCAGCAGGGGCACCATCTCCAGCAGCCACATCGCCTGCCAGCCCCCTGCTCCTGAGCCCTGGGGGGCTTGTCCAGGGTGACAGTGTAGAAAGAGGCAGATGATTCCCCATTGGGCACCCTCAGGCTGGCATAGGGGTTGTAGGGACGGGACCAGGACTTATCTGTGGAGATAGTTGGGCTGTTCCAGCCATTAGCAGAGTCTGCCTTCTCCTCCATGCCATAGGCGGGCACGGCTGCGGGGTTGGCAATGATGGTGGGCTCATCCTTCAGGTAACGAGTGATGAAGCTTTGCTGGAACTGCTCCCGTGGGATGTTGACACTGGCATAGGGGTTCTCCAGGCTGATGCCTCGATCCATCTCCCCGCTCCTCATCAGCACACGTGGCCTGTCTGGCACTGCCCACCTCCTGCGATGCAGAGACCCCATTAACCCAGGCTGTGGGGCATGTCAGTGCTGGGGTTGTTCTTACAGCACTGGGACCCCTGGCAGACCCCAGTGGTTGGGATGCTCCCCACTCCTCTTCAGCCCCAGAGGACCCTGACATGCCAAGTGGCCCTGTTGCAAAAGCTGAGGGGAGGCAGGGGAGGGTGGAGCAGAGAGACAAGGGGGTGAGCAGGGTGTTGGGGGGCAGAAGGGGGTGCTGGGTGGGAGACAGCATGCAGGTAGGGCAGTGGGAGGGATACGAAATTGGGGCGGAGGGGGTGGACATAGGTCTCAGAGGTGGAGATACACGCAGTGGGGCGAGGAATGTGGAGAAAGGGGGTGCAGGAGGGTGGAGAGGCAGAGATGGAAGCAAGAGGGGACAGGACAGGAGTAGAGAGGGGAGCTGGGGACGGGCCAGGCGGGGGGAGACGGGGAACCGAGGCGGGG
>VZRE01010079.1:69237-84252 GCA_013396775.1 Cephalopterus ornatus
CCAGCACCCACCCACCAGCCCGGCCCACACACTGGGCAAGGGCCACAAGGATCTGGGCACCAATACCAGGCACTGGACACTGGGTACTGGACAGGGACATTGATCGGGGGCACTGGGCACTGGACAACGGGAGTTGGACACTCGACAGAGGCACTGGGCACCAGGCAAGGCCACCAGTACTGAGAGTCATGCAGAGCACCAGCACTAGTGACTGATACCGGGCACTGACCACTGGCACCAGGCAGTGAATACCAGCACAGTTTGGGGCACTTGCAGCAGCACCACCCAGAGTGCAATGAACACCACACAGCAGGCAGTGCCATCATGCACTGTCACCACTGCCAGGACTGGGCACTGACACCAGTACAGGTACCAGGACCATCCCCTGGCACCAGCACTGTGTGCCATGTGCTGGGCACCGAGCTCCACACTGGTGCTGGGCAGCAAGCAGGGATGGGAGGGTGGGCACCATACATCAGGGGTCTATAGGAACCAGGAAACCCTAAGCACCAGGCACTGGGCAGAGGGCATCGAGCACCAAGCACACACAGGTCCTGAGCCCTGGGAAGGGAACACCAGGCACCTGCACCCACTGCACCCTCTGGCAGCCTCCAGACTCCCTGCCAGGCTCAGCTTGTCCCCATGGGTAGACAAGTCCCTGCAGCCCAGTGGTCCCACACACCCTGCCTGGCTGTGTCTGACCTCTCCAGCCCTGAGACCCCCAATGCCAGGTCTCCACTGGGGTCCTCATCTCTCCAGTGGATCTAGGCTCTGGTGTGACCTTGTGCCCACCAACACAGCCTCTTCCAGGACAGGTTCTGGGCGTTACCCTGTGGCTGCCCCCAGGGCACCATTGGAAGGTGGCACATACAAGTCTGGATGGAGGGAGGGACACAGCTGCTGCTAGGGCAAAGAGGGGGATGCTGGCACATGTGCCAGTTCCTGAGACCAGAATTGCTGCATGAGAAAAGATGCAAACTTTTAGCACCCTTCTCCCTACTCCACCCTGTCCCTGCCATGTGACACTGCTGTCTGACTCTACACTGTCACTCTTCCCAACACCTAACCCCCCAAACTGGCTTGTGCAGAGCCTCAGCATCTTCCCACGGGCAGTTTTGTGCAGAACCCTGTCCCTTCCAGGAGCCTCAGGGATGCCAGGACAGCATCCTCCTGGACAGCCTGGGGACGGGTGCTGGGGAGAAGGTGCCCCAAATTGCAGCTGAATCCTCCTGGGACTGAATTACATTTCCCACAGCACTTCGCAAAGGGAAAATCAGCATCACAGCACACAGGTCTTGACTTTCAAAGCTGCAGAACTTCTGTAGAGACCCCTCAGGGCTTCTCTGCCCCCACAGGGTCCCCTGGAGGAGACCCACCAGCAGCCCCTGTCCCTTTGCTGGACCTCGCTGCTGTCTCTACGGAAAAACTCCTCTGTTTGGCTAAGCAGGCGTAGAAAAAGAGCTATCCTCCGCCCAGGTGTCCTGTCGTAACCCCAGCCCGCCCTTGCCTGTCCGTGCCCGGCGTGGCCCTGCTCGCTCGGGGGATGTCGCTGTGGCGCTCTCCAGCAGCACATTTCCTGTCCTCTCGGTGCCTCAGGACTTGCTCATTCTGGCTTTCATCCCCAGATTTCCATGCGCAGCCCTGTTCCTAAGCAGCTCTGCTTGCAGGGAGCTGCAAGGCTGCACAACAGGCACAGCTCAGGTCTGTGGGGGCACCCTGAGACGCTGCGACCCTGGGTCCTCAGCGCCTTCCCTCTCTCGAAGTGGCTCCGAAGATAAGCTCACCTCATTAGAACCTCAGAGCATTTTTGGGTGGGGACATCCCACACGCCTCTGCCCGGGGATGCGAACCCCACACAGCCCCTCGGAGCAGAGTGGGAGCTGTAATGTGAAGTGCCTCCCCGCGGTAATGTGTTTCTCGGCATCCAGCCGTGGTAGCTCCCATCTCAGAGACACCTTCTGGATACTCTCATTCCTCGCAGGCTCCGGCTCCAGCTCTGCAGCAGCTGGGCTGGCTCAGTCTTGTCTTGGGAAAGCCCTTCCAGTCTCTGCTGCTGCTCCCCTGGTCTGGATCTGGCCATCTTCTCATTTCAAGCGTCAGTTTCCTGATGGCAAATTTGTTCCTGTGCCAACAGTGACTTGAATAGCTCCCTTTCCTCTTGGCAATGGGCACAGTAGTGCCATTCCTGGAATGCACTTTACAGCCCTGCTGGTGGGGATGGGGTTAACCCCAGACCTCTGGCAAGGAATGGGAACAGGAGTCCCAGGCCACCATGGCACCTGGAGAAGGGATCCTGGTCTCTTGAGTCATTGGCACTGGTCATTTAGGTGCTGCTGTCAGACAGGGGACACATCCCGCCCAGCTTCTGTCATGTGTGGGGCAGTTGGCCCCACTGGGGTCCCTCCTCCAAAACTGGGGCACCTTGGAAATGTGGGTTTGCCTGTAACAGGAGCTGGAGAGAGGAGGTGGCTGTGGCCAGCAAACACACCTGGGAAGGTTAAGATGCTGGGACTGGATGCCCTGGCTTTTCTGCCAATGCCCCAGGGGCTGTGCCCATCACCATCCCTCGCATTTGTAGAGCACTGCAGCATCAGGCAGGCCTGAATCCATACAGCTCTGGACTCCAGGGCTCTTGGGATCACCCCATTGTCCCCTGGCTAGACAGGATGGACAGTCCTGTGGGCAGGAGGTAACTCAGAGCTCGCGTCCCCACTGGTGGGGGATGATGTGACCCAGCCCCCTCTCCAAGAGTGCTCCAGTCCCCCAGGTGGAGGTAGATAAGTCCTTTAAATACAATGTTATCCCCAGGAGGGAGATTCAGTGGTGAAAGCCAAAACCTGTCCTTTTCATCATTGCAAAGCACCATCCCTTGCTCCTTGTCTCCCCATCCTGAGAGCCTAGGCACAGCAGAGTCGTTCGGTGTCTGTCCGGTGCCAGTGATGGGGCAGATCTGCAGCAGTGCATCCCCAGCAGAGCAGAGATATCACCAACCAGGAGCAGCAACCTCTAATCTGGAGCCTGAAGTTCAAACATTTCTCTTGGCAAGAAATTCTTCAAACTGATCTCCCAAGAACAACATCCAGCAGTGGATCATGTGGATCCTTGGAGTGTTTGGAGATGAGGGAGGATCCCTCATCGAAAAAGTTGCTGCCTTGAAGGTCAAGCTGCTGGTTTGGAGTTGTCCCACATGGGATTCACCAAGGTGGGAGCCAGCAGGTGCTTCAGAGCTGTGCCCTCCTTGAGTAAATGGAGGAGCTGAACTAACGTGAGGCTCTTTGTTGCTTAAAACTAGCCTGATTTCCTGCAATTTTTTTGCAGGGTGAAAGGAATCTACAGAGAAAAAAAACAACCAAAAGCTCAATGCCCACCCTGGAGAAATGATGGAGAGGGATGTTCTCAGATGCTGCTTCCAGAGGAATGTGCTCGGGCTCCATGCAGCCCAGGAGGCAATCTTGGTGATTTGAGGAGGAGCCTGGGAAAACCAGGAGAAAGAGAAAAAAAAGTCAACCTTTGTTTTCCTTTTTTTTTTTTTTTTCCTGACTGGCCCATGAGCTCACTTGAAGCCCAAAAATGAAGGGGCAGCCCTGTGGAGGGGGCCAGGACCTGGGTTCCCAGCCTGGTACTCAGAGGCAGAAGCATCCCCAACCATGGGATGTGCAGCCAGGAGGAACGGCTGTCTCAGCAATTCCTCAACAGCCACGCATAAAAGTCACAGATCCCTCCTCCATGCCACAGCAGGCGACCCGCAGCCCCAGACCCTGTGTGACCCAGCACAACCTTTGGGGAGTTTTTCCAGGATACCAGTAACTGCAGGGATCCCATGGGATGCCTCAGCTCACTGGTGTTTCACACACAGCAGAAAGGGACGTTTCTTTGTTAAAAGAAACTCAAAACCAAACAAACCAGAAAGTACATTCTGCTCCCGGGCATTCTTCTGCTGGGGACAGGTATGTGTGGCATCCCGGCGGTGGAGCTTCCCCAGTCACAGCTCCTCCCAGGCCTCTCGAAGTCTCCAGGAATAAAAAACTCCCGGGCAGGTCGCGTTTGGTAAATATTTCCCAGGGGCTCGTGGGAGCTGCAGTGGCGTGGCGCCGGCACATGAGGGTGGTGATGCTCTTTCCAGCCCGTCAGTAACGGGGAGGGCGGGGGGATGATGCAGGATGACGCTTTCTAGAGGGAAAGGATTTGCCACCAGCTGGGGGGCAGCTTGGTGAGCCCCCCACGCACATGGAGGCTGCTCAGCAAACCCTGGGGGGCTGAAGCTCAGAAGATCCCGGGGGTGACCTGTGTGTGGAAAGGACACAGGGATGGGTTGGGACAGTGCAGTGATGGGAAGGCAAACCCCAAATTTGGGCTGTGTGAAACACATGATCCCCTTTGGGACACCACAAATCTCTCCCTGTGGAATGCAGCTGTGAGAGGTTTTCTTCAAGGCATTTGTCTTAATTCTCAACTGCCTCTTCATTAAAGAGCAGAGCGAGGCCAGGGAGTATAGAAGGAAGGGCCATGGGGTGGCCCAAGGGGCAGGAGGCATCAGTGGGGTGAGCATCCCTAAGGGGAACCCCAAGTTCAGGTGTCACCATCACAAGGGCTCAGCTGGACACCCAGCAAGTGGGGAGAAGGCTCTGGGGGCTTGTGGGCACCAGGCTGCTGTGGAGGGGATCTTGCTGGTGCATGTCTGAGGGGTGATGTAGGGAGCAGAGAGCAGCACCCAGGGATAGATCTGTCAGGGATAGAGGGGCTGAGGACTCATGGAAGCTGGAGGAGTTGGTGCTCTGTGCCCCTCGGCAGCACAGCCCCTCAACAGCACCCCAGGGTGGGAAACCCCAGCACAGAATTCAGCTGGTGTCCCCAGGCCCATGCTCAGCATCCCACATGCAGAGTCCCTGCCCTGCTAGTCTCCACGTCTGCCCATGGCATGCAATGAGTTTTCACAGCTTGGTTCCCTCTCAGGGAAAGCCACATGTTCCGAAGGAGGGCTGCAGCTTTTAAAGCCAAAATGAAGTCTGGAAGCGACCTGCCAAAGCTGCTCGTGGGAGGGATTGCTGCAGGACCAGGATGTGTCCTGTCACTTGTGTCAGCACATGGGCACACACACCAGGGCCCTGGAGCCTGCACCGATCCTGCAGCAGGCCTGATCTTGCTCTCAATACCAGCTCCTGGTGTTCAGCTCAGTATTGAGGGGCAGCACAGGCTTCTCTGCAAAACCCTCCCGAGGCTCTGGTGCTCACCCTGCAGCTAGAGCACATCCCCGAAAGGGCTGGCAGCAACCCAGATCCAACAGGATCCTCTGCCCGCTCCGTCCTGCTCATGCTGCGCTCTCCCGATGTGACATCTCAGACACTCTGCAGGCTCTGAGTGGGGCCAGGGACACCAGGAGCACCGTGAGGACATGGAGTGTGCAGTGCAGGGGCACACGTGCACATGTGGCAAGTACAGGTGTTGGGCATCCACCACCTGCCCGGTGCCCACGGAGGGTGAGGATGGTGCAGAAGCACCTTCAGAGTACCCGGTGTGTTGAGGCTCCTCCCAGCACAGTGTCAGACACCTACACGGGGATGTTCGAGCTGCGGAGCCCAAAGCCTTTCTAGCTTCGTGCTCACCCTCGGCAGGGGAATGCTGCGTGCCCCAAGGATAATGAGTCGGATACATACCCCAGTGTCCAGGCTGGTATGGCCATAGCAGCATTTCAGGACTCAGCCGGTGCCTGGCCTGCTGCCTGCCTCTCTCCGGGCTCCGCGGCCCCCGGAACCGGCAGAGGAGCCGATATCCTTATCGCCGTCCCGCAGTCACCCTCCGCCGCTCTCCCCTGCGGCTCCCCGGCTCAGCCGCCCCCGGGTCACACCAGGGCTTGGCAGCGAAGGGAGGGAAACGAGCATTGTGGCTGCCCACTGTGGCCCGGCTGGAGGAGAAAGCAAGGATTTCCTGGCCTGGAGCAAGTCCTTCCCGTCTCCTCCCAGCTGCCGAGTTCTTTGGGGCTGAGGGTGGGCTGTTCCCGATGAGCTTTGGACCAGGAGCCAGTTGCTGTCCCTGCATGGAGCTGCTGCTGAATGTGCAAGGAAGCAGCAGGCAAGCACTGAGACAGGCGCTTTGGTTGGCACCATCCTCTAGTGCCAAAACCTTTCCCCCCAGCTCTGTCCCACCCATATGCAAAATCCCAGCTCGAGCAGAGCCTCTAGCCAGCATGGAGATGTCCCTCTGGGTGCTTGTGCATCCTCACCCACAGTGTGCCATAGGGACAGGGTCAGTGGGGTGGCCTTGTGCCATTCACACAGGGATTTTAGGAAGGGTAATTCATCCGTTGCCATCCTCCGCCCAGCCCCATGGCAGGTCGATGCTGTGGGATTTGTGTCCCTGGGCCGTAACCTGCATCTCCCCACACAGAGCCAGGCAGCAGCAAACAGCTCGGGATGTCTTCCAAAGCTAAACACTCACTCACAGACACCTGGAGAATGGGCTGTAAGAGCCCGAGCTGGGGACACGGGGTTGGGCAGCTCATGGCCACGGTTTTCCTCCTCAAATGTCACCTCCTTCCTGCGGAGGGAGCAGCCGTGCCGAGGCAGGGGCAGCTGCTGGTTCCCACCCTCGGCGGCTCCTGCGGTCTCTGCTTTTCTCTCTCTGTGAACAGCCGTGCGGGCGATGCCGCAGCTTCCGCTGTGCCCCAACCCTTGTGCAGCAACTTCACCTGCCGATGGCTTTTTTAGGACAAGGAGCTGACTTCCTGCCATATTTCTGTGATTCAAAGTTTCCAGTCCAGGGGATGGCTGTAGCAGAAGGGCTGTCACTCATCTCCTGGCCTGGAGCATCCCCAGCACTTTGCCATCCTCTCCCCTTGGCCTGTGCCCCAGGGATGGATTGGTGATGGCACCATCCTGCCCCAGGGAAGGCTTTGCCGTGGCAGTCTGGCAATGCTCTCCACACGGGGAGCAGACCCTGTGCAGCACTCAGCTCCCAGCTAAGCCCTTGGCTCCGGCTCTCTCCCAGTGGAGGTCTGGTTTCTGTCCTGCTGTCTGCTTGTCCTCCCTTGCTCCGAACAGTCCCCGTTTGTTTGGCTCTCGCAGCCGGCTGGGGCCGGGGCCGCGTGCCTGGGCCGCCTGTGCACAACGGCTCCTTGTTCGCCGCCTCCCTCCCCACTCGCTCCTTGCCTGCTTTAGCAATTATCCCAATTAGCTGTGCCCTCTCCTTGCTCCCCAGCTGCACCACGGACCCTCGGCCCTCCTGCTCCACACTGGTGGCAGCAGCACTGCTGTCCAGAAGGGGCCACCTCCAGACTGGGGGGTGTGGGCACTGGGGCAGTGGCTGCCAGCTTCCCGGGTGGGAAACAGTCTGGCTGTGCAGAATCCAGGTGTTTGTGGCCCATGCTGTGTCCCAGGGCTCTCTTCAAACCTCTTTTTGTGCTGGAGGAGAATGAGGAAGCTATGCCTAGGCCTGCAGCTCCCAGGGTGCCAGCCCTGTGCCGCTGGCATCTGCCTCTGTTCCTTGTCATTGCCCTGGTGTGTGCTGCCTGTCCTGCCCCAGACACGCAGCGTGCTCCCCCCATCCTGCCTCACTCCTCAGGCACATGGGTGCAGCCATCCGGCTTCCTGGAAGCCATGACCCACCATGGCTGCACCATCGTCATTCTCCCACAGCCGCTGGCTCAGCAGGAGCCTGGGGCAGGCAGTTGAAGTTTGCACCCACCAACACAGGCTGGGGCAGTGCAGGGGCCTTCTCACAGCAGTTCCTGGCAGTGCTGTGTTTCAAAGCCACCTTCTCCCCTGTCTTCCTGAGCCCATGGAGAAGCCAGGGCAGAGTCCCTGAGAAGGGACTGGGCATCCCTGTCGGCAGAGCCCAGCGAGAGGAGCTGCATTATTCCTGCATTCTGGCAGGGGCTTGTACATCCCCCCAGATCAGAAATCCAGGGCAGGCAAACCCCTGTATCCTCTGCCTATGGCCACAGCCAGCCCTTGCTGTGGTCACAGCAGCATGGCAGCAACATGGGCAGCACCCTGGCAGCTCCTGCCAGCGTTCCCATGTTGCAGCCATGTGGGGACACAACACTTTGGCAGGGGCATCATTGGGCAGGGCCAGCACTGGGGCTGCCACTCCTGGGATGGCTCCGAGCGCCCTGCCCATGCTGACAGCAGCCCCGGGCTCTGGGGGTTTGATCTTTACCGCTCGAGCCAGCCTGTCTGCTCCCATTTGTGTCTGCTGAGGGAGGCATGCGAGTGCAGGGCTGGCGCAGGCTGGCAGCTCTGCGCTGGCACGCAGGCAGCCGCCGGGCAGGCAGCCCCTGCGCTGGTGCAGAGCCTCCTCTGCAGCTCTGCCAGCCCCAAACGCCAAATGTAGATCAGGGTCCTGCAGAAAGCCAGGGCTTGGTGGGCCCTGGCAGGTGGGGAACTCCCAGAGACCCCATCTACCTTGCTGGGGGTCAGCCCTCAGCCTTGAGCCTGCACCCAAAACTGCACCTTCTTCCCCATCCATAGGACCATGAGGACTCCAGAGCATCTGGGGGGCTGTATGGGTACTTGATGCCCTGCACAGCTTCCTGTTCCCCCCCAAACACATGTGCCCCTAGCAGAGAGGGACATGGCTCACAATGGCCCAGGTTTCTCTGGTTACCCTTCCCTGTCCTGGAGACACAGCACAGTCCCTGATGGCACCCTGACAGCTCCCACAGCAGTCCAGGCATGCTGAGTGTCCTCCCAGGCTGGAGCCCTGGTTTCTGTAACATGGAACAACCTCACCTCCCCATGTCGCACTGGGGATGGAGCTGGTGTGACCACTTGCTTCCCCAAAGACTGCACAGGAGCATCAGGCTGCTGCAACCCCCTTGTTCCCAAGGGTCACCCTCCAGCCAAGGCACTGGGCAGAGGGTCCTCTCTGGAGAGACCAGAGGGTAAAAACAGACCACGAGGTCCTCAGTAGCAATCCAGATGGCTCCTGGCACCAAACATATTGGCCCAGGCCCTTGGAGAACTGAAGAAATCAGGGAGAAGAAAGGTGATGGAAACCCCAAGACCAGATGATGCTGCCAGCCCACGGGTAGCAGCCTCTCCCAGGGACCCTCTGACATGGCCCCCAGCTTCCTCCCAAGGTGGTGCTGGGGAGTTCACCAGCTTCTGCAATTCCGCATGCCTGCTCCACACCTCCCCCCTGACACATCCCATCCCCAGGTCTTGTGAGCCACCCCTCTTCCCCCAGCTGCTCAGAGCAAGTGTTGGCTCAGTTTCCTGAGCTCAAACCACAGCATCAGTGCCTGTTCTGGCAGTCCCACTGTGTCCCACAGCCACGGAGTAGGAGCTGTGCCAGGGCAGCTCCCAAACCTGCACCTCCACAGCTCCCCAAGGAGGGTTACAGGCATGCAGGGAAAACAAAATCCTCAGCTCAACGCTCGAATTCACCCAACTGACACAGAAATGCAACTGTGGTGCTTCAGACAAGAGAATTGGTTGCCCAAGCTGAGCAGAAGGGGTGGCAAGAGACCTGGGGAGTGTTGCCGACTGCTGGGAGCAGGGATGGGGGAGCACATCATGCCCTCAGGTCCTACCGGGAGCTCCGGGACAGTGGGATGCCAGCATCTGCAAGCATGGCCACAGCCTCGTGTGTGGTGCTGCATCCCGAGCAAGAGGGGCAGGAGACAGGAGCCAGGCAGGACTCGGTGGGTCCCATCCACTGCCTTGAGGGAAGTTTTCCTGCAAAAGCTGAAATTACGCTGCAAAACCAAATCTCTGCTTTAATCTGGGCTGCTCTCCGGAGCAGTGCCTCAGCCGGGGCAGCAGCCGGGAGGGAGGAGCAGGACCTTGTGCACCTCGTCCCCCGTGCCAGGACCACCCTGCCCCACCGGCACGGGGCCGCTGTGCCGCCGCCTCCTCCCTGACCCACTTCGTGCCTCGGCGCGGCATCCAGGCGAGCAGCGCTGTCAGGGAACACGCGCAGGCAGCGCCGGGCTCTCCCAGGGAGCCGGCAAAGCAAACGCTAAATGTCACCACAATTACGAGGCGCTGCCGCAGCCCCAGCGTCGCCGGCACAGGAGCTGCTCCACCAGCCCTGCACCCGCGCAGGAGGGATGGGAGAGCGGCCGTACCCCGGCGCTGGCACATGCTCTGGTTTCTTCTGAGCCTCAAATCCCTCGGGCTCTGTTAAACCCAGCATCAGCTGGGCTGCATGGGCAGGGGGAAGGTTTCTGCAAAGCTGCCACTTTTATTTCTGGGCCAGACTCGTCCTATTTTTCTTGGGCACAAGGTGTTTTCTAAAGGAAATGGGTCTTCCTTGCAGCCTCTCACCCTTGAAATGTGGCTCTGGGGCTTTGTGGTCACCCCCTGTCTGGGCCAGCAGCTTCTGGGGTGCTCCAGACCTGCCTGTCAGCCCCCAGTGGCACTGCAGGACAGGGAGGGAGTTTCTGATGTGACTGCTGCTGTGGGATCACCAAGAAGGCATGGAATTCTCCTTTCCTGAGGAATCCATGGGACTGTGCATACACAGGCCTGGGGAAGATGCAGCCCCAGGTGAAGAAGGGGGCTCCGATGGGCACAGGGGACCCCACTTGCCCCATAAGGACTGTGGCTGGTCCCACTTCAACAGCCAAGCCCCTGTTCAGAGCGTGGCCAGCATGTGGCTCTGGACCTCATGCAGGGCAGCTTTGAACATCTCCAAGGCTGGAGATCTCACCAGCTTTCTGTACCCTAGTCTACTCTTTGACCCTCACAGTGAAAAAGCTTTTCCCATCTTAGCTGTTGGGAAACACAGCTGGAATTTCCCATGTCCTGACTTGTGGCTTTAGGACCTCATTCTCTCACTGCTCTCAGGAGATAACTGTGGAAAGCAATAAATTTTCCATGAGTGCTCTTCCCTGGCAGCTGAGAAACCCCAGGTCTGCAGGCAGGGAGCTGCTGGAGAGGGGAATGAAGGTCGTCACATCCAAGGAGAGAGGAGGTGGTCCCTCTGGCCCTGTTGCCTTGATCACCCTCCTCCTCCTCCCTACTCTCCTGCTTGGTGCAGCACCAGCAAGGTGGGCACCCACTTCACACCAAGGGCTCACAGAAATGGCCACATTAATCACTAAACTAATTAATAACTAATAGTAAAAATAATTATTATGCTCCTCGGAATTTATTGGGGCTTTAGGAACATCTGTAACCTTCAAGCTGGCCAGAGTATCATGTGTGTCAGGGTGTTCATAATTCCCAAAATCTCAAGGTTTGTGTATGGTAGGCTTTAGACATTTTGGGCATCTCCTGAGCACCATTTTTCTCATGGTGGAGTCCCTGTAGACAGCTGCAAGCCTAGAAACTACTACATCCAACCCCCCACTAGCGTGTTAGGACTGTGCTGCAAGAGCATCAATGGCCAGGTCCCGACCACCAGCAACCCACACACTGCTTCAAACAGCAACCAGAGAACCAGCTCTGCAGCAGCTGTGGCATCCTCCAGCAACCAGCTAACAACAAGCAGCTCTGCTGGTTTCTTGGCAGATATTTTAATAGCATCCTTCCCGCAAAATGGTGTTTGCTCTGCCTGGGCAAGCTGCACAGACAGCTCCGGTGTTGGTTTTGGTGGAGCAGCTTGGCAGACGAGAGCTGCCATGCTTTCCTCTTCTGTTGGGGTCTGCTCTGGGTTGCTGATGCCACCTTACACAGGCCTAGAGGGTCTCAGCCTGGGACAGGGATGATTGTGGCACTTGGGGTTCCTTCTGCTGATGCTCTTCCCTGGGAAGGAGAGAGTTCTGAGGGAATGGAGCACAAAGGATGAAAATATGGAGCAATGGGCATTGCAGCCATCTCTCCCAGCCGCACCAGGCCGGGCTGTCCCTCTGGCGCCGCGGAGTAGTCGGGCAGGCGCTGGCACCAGTGCTGCCCCGCACAGACCTGCTGGTAAAGCTGCTCTCTGGAAAGCTGAGGATGAGCTCATTTTTTTGTGGGTGAATTATCTATGTGATGAGTGATTCACCAGTGCAAAACAAGATTGGTGTGAGAAACAGACTGGATTTTGGAAAGAGCTGTTTATGTGTGCAGGACTTGGACAAAGGAACTCGGTAACGGGATCAGCAAGGAGTAAATAAAGGTGGTGTGAGTCACTGCAAAGGGCACCCCAGGAGCTGCCAGGAGCACAGACAGCATGGATGGGATCTGGGATGGGGGGCAGGAAGGTTGGGCACACAGGGAGCTGTCAGCTCACTGAGGTTGAGCGGAAAGCAAAGACACAGGTGTCATCACAGCACAGGGTCAACACTGAGCAAGGACAGGGACATCCTGTCAGAACAGGTCCTTCCCTGCAGGCATTATAAATCCAAAGGGCAATAACATCCTGAGCATACAGCTGAATGACTGAGTAGATGATGGCTGATGCAGATGGTGAGGAAGAAATTTAGGGTCAAATTATTTTCTGGCATCATTATCCATCTCAGTAAGGACTAGCCAGTGGCGTTACAATTCCCAGCACATCTGTAAAGCAGAGGATCAGAACTGATCCATTTGTGACACTGGAAATGTATGAGTTTGGAAGAAAGAAACTGTGGTTTCATGCAGGGTGGACCCAAGACCAACATAATTACAAAAATAACCTCTTGATTATAGACAACACAACTTTTGTTCATTTGGGACACATGAAGTGAGTCCACAGGCAAAGCTGCTCCTGTGCGTCGGTTCAAGGAGAGCTCGACACAGGACCTGAGGACAGCAGGTACACTAGAACTGAGGAGCTCCCCCTGAACACAAAGGTATGCTTGGCCTGCTGAGAAGGTCTCTGAAAATGGTAAAATACATCAGTGCTGCTTGTAAAAGCCAGGAGACGATGCCATATCACATCAGCACAGCTCAGAAGGCATTCTGAGGATATTCACATGTGGCCAAAATACTTACATTTATGATAACACACAATGCAATAGATTTTTATAGAAGATAATGCTGCATATATGGGTGTATGACAAAGTTAGGTGTTAAACCCAGGAACGAGAGACAAGACCCCAAGATAAATGTTAGAGCTTGGCCACAGGGGCTGAGATTTGGTAGGGATATCACTCAAGTCCACAGCCATCCAGGCCCAGACAGAGATGAAGGGTCTGGGTTTTGAAGGATGAGATTATTTTCAGTTTGGGTAGAAAGCAGAGATAGTGGTGAATGAACTCAGCAGAGAAAAGGGAAAGCTCTGCATTGAGCACAAAAAGCAGAGGCAGAGCCATTGGGGCAACAGAAAGATCCCAGCACCTTGGCACAAACACACTCTTATTCAGCAGAAAAGACGCCTGATGTAATTTATGATTATTTTTAAATAGAGTTGTTGCTTAACTCATGGAGTAGCAGCATAATAACACCATGTAGCTGGGTCAGCACGGGGATGCCATATGAATTAATAACAGAAAATGGCTCGTGCTCACTCACTTCCTCCAATTTCCTTTGCTCAGTGAGCTCAAGCATAATATATTGGCTCTTGCTATCTGCATCCAGGCACGTTAGCAGGGAAGTCGGGAAAAACTGACACAGGGCGGATAGGGAAGATTAAGGGAATCCCTGTTTAGAAGTGTTAGGGTGCCAGACAGCAGCAGCCTCACAGATTTCGGCAGGTGAGCAGATCAAAGAATGGCACTTAGAGGGACTAGAGGCAAAGTCATTAGAAAATCCCTTATTCAGGGAGAGAAATTTGAAGATTAAAAACACAACCAGTAGACGCTGTCAACAAGCAAATGTGGATTTCAGCTGGTGGGTGACACTGCATGGTCTCAGGGGTACCACACTCTGGGGTTGGTCCAGCCTGAGGAGAAGCACAGCTGAGCCCTCAGGGCACTGGGGCACCACTCTGCCCGGGTGGCTTTGGTCACCTCTTCCAGGCCAGGCACGTGGGTGAGACTTTTAGCATCCTTGCCTGGGTGAGCAGATCATCTGTGGGCTGCATAAGGCCCAATGGAGCTGTGAAATATGTGAAGTCCAGTTTTTGTGTTTGTCCCACTGATGGAGGGGCCAGAGCACAGCGATGGTGTGAGCACAGTGTGTGTGTGCAGTCAGGCCACAGCCCCAGGATGACACTGACCGCTTATTGGGCTGGGTCTTTGCTGCAGTGGTCAGCAAACAGATCTGGGCAGAGTAACCTTCAGGCCTCAAAATCCAGGCAAAACTCTGAAGGAGTATAAAAAGCTTGAAAATGGCAATGCGTGACATGAGCAGAAAAAATCCAGCAGCACCCAGAAGAGTCCGGTGAGTGCCCACCAGCACCCTGCCCCAGCGAGGGTGGCATGGAGGCATGTAGTGGGTTTGGATTCTGATGCCCATGTGCCTGGGTTGCTGTCACTGAGGGGTTTGGCTGTGGGCTTTGGGCTTGGGAATGGGAGATGGGGAGCTCTATGTGGAGCTGTCTGCCTTGGGACTCCCCGTGCTGGAGACACTCACAGTGGGGGGATAGGGCAGCCTGGCCTCTAATATCTGGCAGGGCGCAGCAGGAGCCAGGAATCACAGACCAGGAGTCATCCTCCCAGGGCACCTGTCCCCAGTCTGCAGGCTCATATCTGCCTGTGCCACTGATGGGGGTCAAACCATGGCAGTGAGCAATGTTCCCCAGTACTCTGATGGACCTGGGACCACTGCTGGGAGCCAGCGCTGGTGTGACCCCCCACCCACCACTCCGAGCCCACCATGTCCCCAGGGACCAGCGAGACCCTGTGCCTGGCTTCCCTGGAGCTCAGCCAGGACTGGGAGGCTATCAGGGGAGCCCCTCTGCTCTGGTCCTGTGGGGGTGGCCGTGGGTCCCCTGGGACACGGTGGGGTGCACGGCTGCTTCGACAGTGGGGAAAAAGCGGTGGTTAGGGGCATTCCCGGCGGTCCGGCCTCTCCCCAGCTCGGCGGCTGCAGGGGCTGCTGGCAGGACCCACTCCCCGGTGTTGCCCCACAGCCATGGGCCCGGAGCGGCATCGCCTGCTCCCATCTCCGCGGAGCCTCTTCCAGCGGCGCTGGATGCTGAGTCACCGTGGGCCCCTCGGAGCGACTCGCGGGGGCCCGGTCGGCGGCGGCGGGGGAAGGAGCGGGGCCGCCGCGGGTTGGGGGGCGG
>VZRE01010079.1:98533-113579 GCA_013396775.1 Cephalopterus ornatus
CCCCCGCCCACCCTGGCCCTGCTGCCATCAGGGAAGGGCTGGTTGGGTAAATCCACCCCCTTGGCCAGGCCCCTGCCCAGGCTGGAAGGAAGATGCCAGAGGCAGATCATTGTGCTGGCTCCTTTATTGAGGCAGTCTGTGGGGAAGGGGGAGGCAGGGAGCCAGGCTTAGGACCAGGTTTCAGACTGGAAGCGCTGGGACCGTTCCAGGGCTGTTAAATGCTCCTCTGCTTCTGAGGGCGACAGGCCACCCTCCAGCTGCAACACCGACTGCAGGGCCTCGGCCACCGCCACTGGCATCTGCTTGGCATTCCTGGGGAGAGAGCAGGGGCACAATGGAGGGAGAAAGGAAAACCAGGAGCAGCCGCCCCAGTGCTCTGGGATCAGGGGGCAGCAGGGCAGTGGGAAGCTGTCTCACCCTGCCACATGGGCTGTCTGGCACGGGATAAATGACAGGATTGTCATCCTATCCCTCCCTCGAGAGCAGCCCCATTATCTACAGGGCTTCCCAGTGCAGGCATTTGCAGGAAGAGCCGTGGCTGCAGTACCCAGACCTCAGGGAAGGAGCATCACAGCTCAGCAGCCTGAACTGCAGCCCCGCATGGCTCCATTTGCCAGCATCCTCATTAGAGGGACACAGGGAATATGCAGAGAGTTGGAATTTATCGGCAAGAGGGCAGGAAACTGTCCTTTCATCTCAGGAATCACTCGAAGTCAAACATGTCTGATCCTGAGCTGGGTAAGACACTGCTGGGAAGGAGCAGCCGCTCCCGTCCTGCTGCTGCCTGCTCTCAGGAAATCCAAGATGATTGGTTTGATGGTGACATTTGGAACTGAAGCTAGTTCAAACCTCAAAATAAGAGAAATGCAGGAGCCCCTGTGCAAAAAATACCCAAATAGAATTCAATGCTTTCAAGCACAATTATTTCTTAGGGGAAATCAGAAATTCAGACTTTTTTTCCTGGATAGAGTTTCATTTGATGAACTGCCTGTGCGACAAAAAAAAAAACATCTAATAAAAAATTTCCCAGGCTGCTCCAATTGGCACGAGCATCTGGCAACGTCCTTGCTGTTTCCCAAGAACAAGGCAGAATTCTGACTTGCGTTTGAAGCTGATTAACATCCCAAAATACCCAGAAAGGAGGTCTTCTTTTTTTGGAAGAGTCGTATTGTTTCTGAGTCAGGCAGTGATATGCAAGTACAAGATAATGGAGCTGGGCTTCGTGATGGAAAACATGTTAAATAGCTAATTTTTTTAGAAAAAGAGAGATATTTTCAACCTTTTTGCCCCCGGGCAAGACAAGCTGGGAACAATTCTGTATCAGATACAGCCCTGGCTCCTCAGAGCTGGCCTGGCTGAAGGCAGACATACCCCAGGGATGCTGCTCAGGGACACACAGCTCAGGACTCACTTTCTCTTAGTCTGGATGAAACTCTGAATACTGTTTTAAGGGGGGAAAAGATCATTTTCAGGCTCGCCCACCTGCATCTTCCTGCCTGGCACCCCACAGGCAGTTCAGAGCCTGTGGGCCAGGAAAGGGCAGGGTGATCCTGGGAGTCTTTCCACATGGTGTGGGCTGTTCAGTAGGGGAGGGACAGCGCCCTCTGCAAGCGGACACTTGTACAGGGAGGACAAGGATCCCACCTGCCTGATGGGGACTGAGGGACACCTCATGCCAGGGACAAAGCCCTCAGTCTCAGAGCACCCCTGACATCCAAAACACCATCCTCACAGCCACCCAAAATCCTGCCATGGGGAGAGTTGTGCAAGCTCTGTTCTTTCCCAGACATTGATCCTCTTTTGGGAGCCCCCAGGGTATCTCCATCACCACCAGAAAGCAGGGAACAGGATCAAAGAAGAACAGCAGGAAAGGGGATGGAAGAAGGACCCAACAGCTGCCCAATAGTCTCAGCATTTGGGCTGTGGATGGTGGCACAACTCAAGTCCCAAGTGCACCACACCTGAAGCCCAGATCCAAGGGTAGGAGTGCCCAGTTTGGGGTAAGGGCCCAGGAAGCCCCACAGTGCAGCAAGGCTTGGCAGCACAGGCAGCAGTGCAGGCAGCAGTGCAGGCAGCAGTGATGGACAGTGGTCTGGCTTCCACTTCCTGGGCAGTAAACAAGAATCTCCCTCTCCCAGGAATGCAGCGAGGCCAGTCTGGCCCCACGAGGCACCGGGAAGTTTCTGCTGTTGCACAGGACGGGCAGGAAGAAGCCTCCTGCAATTGCTGCTCCTGTCGACAGCAAGGCCCAGGTTTGCACAGCCCTTTCCAGGTCATGGGGTGCACCACAAACACCATCACCAGCCTCTTGCCAGCTCAAGAGCCCAAAGCATTTCACAACCCTTGCCCTGGGCAATGGGGAGCAGCCTCCTCTCCTCCCTGTTGTGCAGGGAGCCACGAGGGCAGGCAGGTCGAGGGCTCTGCCCAGGAAAAGAGGCACAGAGCTCAGAGCAGAGCTGCCAACGCTCTGCCTCCAAAGACCAGACCCCACCTTTGGCCAGCAGTTCAAGATGTCCAACTAGCCCAAAACAACCATCTGGACAAATGACTGTGCTGTCAAAGGAGACTGGCTGTGGTGCAACACAGCTTGTCCCTGCCCCAGGAGGCAGTTTTGGGTGTGAAGAACCAGACAGAACGTGCCGGGGTCCCAGAGCTGTTGCTCTGGAGCCCTGGTGTATTATGTTTTCAAAGCCTTCTGCCCACAAGTGGCCACGGGCACCACACAACCCTTTTCTCCAGTTTCAGGTGAGAAACGACCCTGTGAGCCCAGGGCTTACAGAGCAGGACACAGGGAGAGGAGGAACGAGCTGTCCCTCTGCAGCAGCCACTGCAGCCCCCAGGGACCTGCTGGGGTACGGGGTGTGCTCTCTCCAGGGACTGAGCCAAGGGAATGTTTCCAAGCAGGTGGAGAAGCAGCAACATGCAGCCCCGCTCCCCCTGTCCCTGTGCAGAGACCCCTCACTCACCCAGCCAGGTAGACATGAGCATTCCCACTGCTCAGCAGCTCCCACACCAGCCTCCGGTTCTCCTGGATGCGGTGCTGAACGTAAACCTTCTCCTCCTGTGGGTAAACAGGGCACTGAGCCCGCCGGCCCAGGCAGCAGCCACAGCTCCTGCTCTCAGGACTGTTCTCAGGGGCTGTTTGCAAGGGCTCAGGACAGCACAGCCCCCCAGAGCAGGGGCACAGGGAAAAGCAGCTGGACCAATGACCACACAGGGAAGGGAACCCCACATCTGATGTCAGTGCACTGAGATGGGCTGCAGGGAAATCGGTGCAGCAGCAGGAGCTTCAGTGAGGTCAAAGTAGCCCTCCCAACTCTTTGGGTGTCCACAGGCCAGGACCATGAGGTGGGGAGGCCCCATGAGGATTTCCTTCCTGCCCTCTCCCCTTTTCTCCCAGCACATGCAGAGGAGGCTCTGTGGCCTCCCTGTGCCAAATTTTCTGCAGGACAGGGACCCTTCCCCACATCCTTGGCTGCTGGAGACCTGAAACAGCTTGGAAGGGCAGAAAGCTTGGAGGGATGGCCTTGGTCCCATTCCCTGCCTCTCGCCTGTGCTTAGGGCCTGGCTTTTGGCACAGTATAGCCCAACTAAGGAGAGTTCTCAAAGGGTTAATCCACAAGACTTCAAGAATCCAAGCAACTGCCTACGGCCCTGGCTCCTGCCCAAGAGAACACCATTGCAAACGTGCCTGAACTCACTGCTGGCCCAGAGGGCTCCTGTGACAAAGGTGACACTGTGATGAAGGCCAGGTCCTGTGCTGGGCATCCCACTTCGCCAGGTTCTGCCCAGCAGTGAGCTGAGCCACAGGCACAGCCCCCTCCCCACACCCCCTCCTCATGTCCGGCCCCAAAGCCAGCACGGCTCTCGCTGTGGCTCAGGGCTCTGTGTGCTGCAGGCTGGAGGTGTGTGTGGGAACAACCCTGAGCAGCACCAGCCCTGGTTGTCACAGGAGCCGGTCACCACGTGGGCAGCAAGTCCCACAGCCCCACTGGCTGATTGCACTGGAGTGCCAGGTCGACCTGGGCACAGCTCCACAGCTCTGACCGGTGATGCCCGTCACGAGCACCTCAGCTCAGCCTCACATCATTAACAGTAATGAGCTGAGTGCTGCCAGAGGCCCTGCCAGCCAGGTTGGGGCTCTCAGGGGGTCATTTAAGGACCTGCAACTGCCCAGAAACCAGAGCACTCCAGTGACAAACATGGGTCACAGTGTCTCAGCTAAACCCCAGGGCATCCTGCTCAGAGTTAGAGGCAGCCACGTTAGGCTGGGATCAGTCTGCACCGTGATATGACAGGAGGTCACTACAAAGGGCACCTTAAGACAGAAGAGGGAAATCCTGCTCAGCTATGGAGCATCCCAGCCCCTGCCTGGCTCTTTGATAACAAAGTTCTTCATGAGTTAAGGGCTGTGGTATCTCCTGAAGCCCAAGATACAATGGCCCAATCAGCTCATCCCACCTGGCTGTGCTCCCACTCACCTCCCAGCACGACTCAGGGCAGGAGACTCTCAGGACAAAGTGCTTTGGCCTGTGGAGCAGGCAGGGACTCCCATGGGAGTCCCATCCCTCCAGAGTCTGTGAGGGCAGGAGGTGGCTCTGGCAGCTCTCCAGATTCCGGGAGCAGCAGGTCTCCCCTTCACTGGTCATCCAACAGCCCTCTGCAGTGCTGCTCCTGTTCATCAGACTTGGAAAGCCTTCACAGAAGCATCCAGCTCATGCCTTACAAGTGAGTGGATAAAAGATGCTGGATTCATGTCAACACATGCACACAACCAGGAGAAAGGGCTGGTGCAGCTGAGCTACTGAAAGATCCCCATTCCCTTTTTTTTCAGATCTCTGTTCCAAAGCCAGGTTGAGCTTTCGGTGCCATCAAGGGACAGGGCAAGGCAGTGAAACAGGACACCAGCTCAGGGAGCCTCTCTGGCATCATAAAAAGCCCTGCAGCCCTGAGGGGGGATGAGAGCTGCTCACCACAGGCACTGTCCAGGAAACCAGGGAGCAAAGTGAGGGGCTGAGTTGTGGGGATGCTTGTACCTACAGGGAACTTTCTCCTGTATGGCTGGGACTTGGGGAGAGCTGGCACAGAGGCCAAACTCCCTGGGCTCAGCCAGTGCTCAGAGGGACACAGTGAGAAGGGTAGTACTTAACCTAGGAAAGTTATTGCCTGGTAACCCCCCGACAGGTTGGGAGCCTTTTATCACTCACGTGGTCCAGCCAAGCAAAGCTGGCTAATGCCTTATCTGCTCCAGTGCTCTCCAGCCCCGTCCCAGCACCCTTTCCAGTCACACATGTCCCAGCAGGGCCCCAGCACTGCAGAGCTGGGGGGCAAATCCCAGCTAGCACTGAGGTGTGTGGAGGAGTGAGGTGACACTGTGCCACCCCACTAGATTCCTCACAGGCCATGCCAACAGCTGCAGAGGACAGACACACTGACAGTCTCATCAGTGCTGGCTGAGATGCTTCTGTATCCACCCTCCTCCTCTGGAACTAACCTGGTCCCTGGAGAAGGCTGTGAAGAGTGTCAGGAAGCCCTTTGCCACCAGCTCTTCCCACTCTGCCTGGCAGTAGAAGTCCTTGGATTTCTGTCGACAGCCAAAGAAGAGGCAGTTCCCTGCAGAGAGCAGAGCACAGGGGCTGTGCTGGGAGGAGTAAACGCACTGAGAGTGCTGGGCACTGCTGGTGCCCATGGGACCTGAGGCTGAGACCAGAGGCTCCCACTTCTCTGCTGCACCTGCCTGGCAGCCCTGGCCTGGAAGAGTCAGGAGCCATGTGAGCATGAAGTCAAGTGATCTGTGGCAACCAGAGGCCCTTGTATACTGGCAAAGCAGGAGGTGGGGGGCAGGAAGGGCAAAAAGTGTCCCCCAAGGGCTGCCTGTTCCCCTCCACCAGCCTCAACTTCCTGCTGAGACTCATGGCTGAGCTGGGGGAATGAGGACGGGACAAGGGCAGAAGCACAACTCCTTGTGCAGGAGCAGATGAGCTCAGTAACCCATCTTCACTCTCAGAGAGCCAAGGAAGCCTCTGCAGAGCCCTGCCCCAACCCAAGGAGCTGCCCTGCAGCACAGTGCGTGAATAACCACACGAGGCTGCACACACAGGCTCTGGTCCTCACCTGCCCCTGATCCCAGCTTGCTCCCACTCAAACACAACAAACCTTGCTCCCACCCAAACCCTCACGAGCTGCCAGTCCCTCCTTGCTGTCTGCTGACACAGACCTGTCTGCAGTGAGGGGCACCCCAAATCCCTCCCAGGACCACCCCTCACCTCTACGTCCCTGTGCCACCCGCTCCTGTATCGCTGCTCGGAAAGGTGCCACCCCTGTGCCAGGGCCAATCATGATCACAGGGGTGGCAGGGTCAGCTGGGAACTTCATTCCTCCTTTCTTCACCCAAAGAGGGACCCGGACATCACCTGCAAACAAACCAGACTGAATAGCATCACCCCACCACCCCTGCCCCTGGCACAGCCTGCAGAGCATTAGCCAGGCATGCAGCTCTTCCAGGATGCTCCAAAGACATGAACAGCACCTGGCTCACCACCCCAGGCACCAAGGGCACACTGTGTGTGTGAAAAGTGCTTCAGCTGTCTCAGCATCTCCTCTGCAAGAACCTGAGTGAACCCCAGAGCAAGGCAAGAGCCCCTCAGCACCCAGGCTGTGGGACAGCCTTCTCCTCACACAGCCTGTGCCAGGGAGCACAGTGGTGAAGGCAAGCAGAGACCCCAACCTGGCTGGATGGAAGAGAGGCCGCACTTAACTCATCTGGGTGAAGAGCCCCATGGAGGTACTCTGAGAAGCCCCTGTCTTGCCCTGGAGGCATACAGAGGAATTCTCTACCACTCTGCAGCTGGGAGACCCCAGGAGCTTGTCACATTTGCGTGGGGACCCACTGGAGGTGGTCTGTGGTTAGAGCAGATGAGCAGTACACACAGGCTTTGCAGGACAGGGTGGATGTGCTCAAGGGAAGGACCAGCCTTTCCAGAGCTGGGGCTGTGGAGCTGGAGGTGTCCAGCAGTCAGAATACTCCCAGCTCCAGGACATCAGGAGCAGCCCTCAGGGGGACAGCAGGGCACACTAGGGAGCAGGACGGTCAAGCATCTGGGAGAAAACCAGGAGCTCAGGGGAAGCTAAAGGAGCACATCATGCTCTGAAGAGGATGGGAGCAGCAAGGAAGAACAGCTGTCTGTGAGTTCAGCTCATCCTGCCAAGCCAGTGTGCTCCAGCCCCCCATGGAGGTGGCGCTCCAGCCAGGGCCCAGGCAGCTCCAGCACGTGGCCAGCACACACGCAGCTCCACCAAGGTCCCAAGGGGTCACTGCTGGGTGCTGTGACAAGCACACAGAGTCCAAGCAATTACCTTGCTCTGGATTGAGAGAAGCCAGCCAGGTAGAGCAGAGCCCACGGCGGGGTTTGCTGAGTCGTGTCTTGTACTGCACCACTGCCATGAGGATCTGGATCCTGTCAGGGTGAGCCTGTGTCCAGATAGGAGCCATGAGAAATGAGGAGATACCCATCACAGTTTCACAGGAAGGGCCCAGCACCTCCTCCAGGGACAAAACCTGTGCCCAGCTCCTGCCAGGGTGCCTGCAACACTCATCCTAGCCCAAAACAGTCACTTAGAATGGAGCACACCCTTGCCCAAAACCTTTCCAATGGTTTTTCCCAGAGCAGCACTGCTGCAGGAATGCTCTGCACAGTTGTCAACAGCGACAGTGACTGTCCAAGCCAAGAGGCCCCCACGGAGGACAAATCCAGCCGTGCATTGGGCTGATGTCTGCCAGCACCCGGGCCAGGTCCCACTGCCACCTCCCGGCAGCACAGGGAGCAGCACTCCTGCTTCCCAGGGCCACTCGGGGCACTCCCAGCTTTCACGGCACCACATCCCCCTGCTCCTAGTGACAAGGACAGCAGACCTCTGTGGAGTAGCGGGACGGCACTTACTGGGCTGCAGGAGAACAAGTGCCCTAATCTGGAGCCTGGCACAGCCCTGAGGTTTGCAGCCAGCAGGTCAGGCTGCTGTGGACTCACCACAGAGCAGGGGTTTGGGTGGGCTGTGGGTGTTTAGGGGCCTGGGAGCAGAGCTTGGACTCCCAAGGCATGCACAGCATGAACAGCCAGCCCAGGCCCTGCCATATCCCCAGCTCAGAGCCTGACAGGAGATCAAAAGGGCTGAGCTCTTACCAGCACAGAGGAGGCGATGGAGAAGGCGCGGGGTCTGATGCGAGGGATGAGGTCCAGCAGGTAATCAGCTGGAATGGCACATGTGGTGTGAGGGAAATCCCATAGGGCCTGCAAAGCCAAGAGGGGTGAGGCCTGCAGAAGACAACCTGCATCCCCCCAGAAATCAGCCTGCCTGTTCTCAGTGTGCCAGAGGCTGTCCCACATGGCTGTTCCACGCTGCCATCACCAAAGACCCCCCACCAGGCACCTCTGAGCACCAACCACCCTCCTGTGTTCACTGCCCTCTGCCTCCCAGGCTGCAGCTCAGAGCCCACCTCAGACAGAGCCCAAAAGGATCTAGAGCTGGTGTTAACTGCCAGTGGAAATCCACAGGCACTTCAGAAAGTGGGTGAAGTTGATTAAACTCCCCAGCCAAGAAATTATGGCTGATCATCTGCCTGGGTGCTTTCTGCAATGGCACAGCCCTCACGCAGCAGGTGTGCCCTGCTGCCCAGCCCCACCTCCAGCGTGGTCCTGCGGGGCCGGTTGCAGTAGCTGTAAAGCTCCTCCTGGCCCTGAGCAGAGCTGAACTCCAGCAGCTTCTCCCGCTCCAGCTCGTTGGTGGAGAAGTAGGACAGGAGCTCGAAGAAGGAGCGCCGAGGCACACAGGAGATGTCCAGGTAGTGGGTGACCAGGTGCCAGATGGTGCAGGGCTGTGGCAAGAGGGGAGGGAGGGATGTGCCTGCAAGGCAAGGCAGCAGGGAGAGCTCAGGGTCAGCCCTGGGGCCGGATCCCCACACCAGGGCAGCCCACACACTGCACCAATGCGCCAGTGGAGCCAACTTCAGCTCCTACTGCTCCCACCATGGGGCCCCACTCCCTCCTGCTCTCCTCAGTTTGCTTTTCAAGCCCACAGGTTTGGCAACAGAGGAAGGCAGTGGTGTTCAGCTGTCCTTTGCTTTTGGGAAGTGCTTTGGGATAATGCCTTATCCATATGGCTCCCACCCATCCTGCACACAATGCAGTGGAAATAACCAGCAGTGTCATATGTGTCAGCCTGTCCTTGTTTCCTTTGTACGTCCCAAGGGTGTGAGGAGCAGCCTGAATTTCTCTTGGGTTTGCCTGCCAGGCAAAAATTCCAGCACAGACACACACAGGAAAGATGGAGGGGGAATAGGTGCTCAGGAACCAGGAGGGAAAACTGTCCCAATTCCATGGAGACTGCAGAGCCAGCGAGGGCTCTCAGGGGCCTCCAAGGGGGAGACCTGCACTCCCCTCACAAGGAAGCACAGGTTTCCTGACCTAGGTCTGGGGCTGAGGAGGCTGCAGGGTCCTCCCCAGCCTGTGCTGGGCGTTGGCAATGCACAAGGCCCATGTGGAACCTGGCACTGCTGGATTCCTCCCACAGTCACACTGACCCTGTGCAGGATCCACACGATCACAGCACTGGGAGAGAAGGACAGTACCCATACTGTCACACAGGCAGGTATCCTGTATCCATCTGACACTCCCAACTCCATGGACCAAGGACTACAGCAAAGGAAGAGCAGAGCTGCAGGCTGGGCCAGAGCTCAGGGGCTGCCCTGTCCCAGCAGGGAGGGAAAGGAGCAGTGGGCAGGACCTACCAGGCTCCGTGGGCTTCAGCACAAAGCGCTTGTCTGGATCCAGGCGCAGGAGCTGGCAGAACTGCTGCACATCCTCACGGCAGTTCTGGGGCTGGATCATCACCACGTCCCCTGCACTGAACCTGTGGATGCAGCAGGAGCTGCTGAGCACAGCCCTGGGGCAGAGCCACAGGGAAGAGCCAGGGGGCACAGCCACGGAGCGGAGCCACAGCCATGGCACTTCCACCCCGACCAGCAGCCACACCAGGGAAGGCAAATTTCTAGTGTCACCAACGTGCTCTCTAACTGATAGGCAAGGAGAACTGGTCCATGGGCAGGACCCCCACTGTCACACACTCTTGACTTTGTCATGGAGAGGGACCATGCAGCAGGGACCACGTCCCCAGGGCTGCAACCTCAGATATTAGTGGAGACAGGGAGTAGTAGAGGAGGGCAGGCTACAGGGCACCTAGTCCCACAGGACAGAGCTTGGGGGAGTCAGGAAAATGCTCACGTGATCCCCGAGCCCGTGATGTCGAACTCGATGAGCCGGACGTCCTGGAAGTGGGACTGTGCCGTGACCCGCTGGTTGGACACCACGGGGGCAGCGAAGGGATGGAGCTCGGAGGGAACAGCCCTGGGCGCTGTCGGCTGGAGAAGGTCACCCTCGGGGGGTGGGGAGTCCTCAGGCAGGTAGTGCAGGGTGTATTTTGGGGGCAGGCTGTGGGGAGGAGAGCAATGCAGTGGTTACTTCATGCCACAGCTCATCTGCTGCTCCAGGGCGAGGCCTTGGAGTCTCCCACTGCATCCACCACCCACCATCCCTGTCCCCTGGAGTTGGCTGTTGTAAAGGAATGCAATGCAGACTGCCAGGAGATTCCAAAGGCTCCAGAACAGGCAGAGGAAGGCTGGTTGGGCACACACACTCTGCCAGGGGCAAAGGCACATCAGGATGGCAAGATGGGCACAACCTGGCAGCGGCAGCTGACACACACCCGCGGGGGACAAGGGGACACGCCATCCAGAGAGAAATGGGCCACCAGTGGCCAAAGAACAAGGAACATCTGGGACACCAGTAGCTGTGTGGGGAGGGTTCCTAGTCAAAGCAGAGCACATCTCCACTCTGGAGAACAGCCAAGGAAGTGTGGCACTGCACACCAGCCAGTCCCTGCTGGGGCCCACCCTGCCCACCCTCTGCACCCACCGTGTCTCTGGGCTGATGATCTCAAGGCCAGGAGGGAGAGGATACAAAGAGAGGATCTTGTCCCATAAGGCCACAAGCCACGGATCAACCACTGCATCTGGCCTGCAAGAGGGAAATTCAGGCTGCAGCAGAACAACATTATTCCCTAGAGCCCAAGCCCTGCTACTGCTGCACCTCCCCAGTCTGGGGCAGCCCTGCTCCCCTTGCACTGCACAATCACCTCAGGCTGTTCCCTTCCAGCTTCAGGTCTGGCAGGAAACATGTCTCAGACACTCTAAGCACCCACTTGCTCTCTGGGGCCCCACCACTGACAGCTGAACAGAACCACAAGCCCCCTGAGCACCACCTGTGGCCGTCACCAATTCCCTGAGCCACACAGAGCCTCTGCCCCATGCCAGGTGAGCACAACTCAGGTACACGGCTGTGTGACACAGCCACCCCCTGCTCTGAACAGGACTGGGGCTGAGCCAGGAGATGCTGGCACATCCTGCGGGTTGTGGGACACCCTGGAGAAGCAGGTGACCCAGGTCCTGGCACAGGAGGGTTTTGAGCAGAGATCACAGAACTGCTGGAGCAGCTCTGTGGTGGGAGCAGCATGCTGCTCTTCCCCAGGACAGAGCTGTAGCGCATCCCAGGAGCTCCTCCCTGCCACACCTCCCCTGGGCTCTTACCCCAGATCATGCTGGTCATCTCCCAAGGCCACTGGCAGCAGTGGGTTGCCCCCGAGCTGTAGCACCCGTTTGTGCAGCTTCTTTGCAACAAAATTAAACCTGAGCAGAGAATAACACAGCTGTGAAGGCCCGGCTGCCCCAGCAGCACAGCAGGCACTGCCCACAGAAGCCAGCACCTGCTGCCAGAGCCACTGGAGCAGCACAGGGCCAGCACCACAACCTGGCCTGTGCCCTGCCCAGTCTGTGCCCCAACCTGGGGCAACTCACAGAAGCAGCTGGCTACCACTTGCTGGGTCTCACAGGCTGTGCCCAGCTCCCAGAAGGGACTTATGCAGGTCCAGCTTCCCTTCAGGGACACAGAACACTTCCTTCACTCCAGCCCCTCACTGCCCCATGGAGCTCAGGCACACCTAACCCTCCCACTACAGTGCTTTCAGGCATGTGGGAACAATCTTTTGGGATAGAACTGGAACCAACAGGGCTGGCTGCCATCTGTGTTTGATGTCTCCTGTTGCCTTGGCCCACTGGGGAGTGGCACAGCCTATGCTGTGGCACAAAGTTGCTTCCCTGCAGTTCAGATGGAAAACTGAAGGGCTGCAATAAATGACTGACACCTGATGTCTGACCAACTGCAGCAATACCCCTTCTTGGAGAAGCTGGGAGGGAAGAGATGGGCAGAAGCCTAATTCCTGGGATTTGGGAGGGACACAGGCTGGTAGGGCAAGGATTTTTAAGGCTGGTGGGAATTACATTTCACCTGGAGTCAGGCTCTGCCTCCCCCCACCTCCTCTCTTCTCCAGCCACTCTGGTCCCTCCTGCAGCCAGAGCTGTGAGGAGCAGCCACCCAGGAGCTGTAGAGCTGCTTACTTGGGGTAGGAGGAGTCACCAAGGCCCAGCACGGCGTAGTCCAGCTGGCACAGGGACCCGGGTGGCAGGTTCTTCCGGAACAGAAACCGCCAGAACATCTACAGAGGACACAGCCGGGGAGACCTGCTGCAGCCCAAGCAGCCTGCCCTGCCTGCCAGCCCCCAGATCCCTGCTCAGCCCCACACCAGGCCCATCCTGAACCCCAACAGAGTGGGGAGCACAGCCTCCTGCAGAGGTGGCCTCTGAAAGCCTCCTCACCAGCTCCCTGCCCGTGTCCCATGAGAGGTGACTGGTGCTCCCCCCCTGCAAAAACAACCACTGCTCAAGCTGCTTCTAGAGAGAATTCCCTGCATCAGGAACATAAATGCAACATGGACAGGAACATGTCCTACCTTCATGTTATCAGGTGGGTCTCCCTGGCCGGTGGTTGCACACACAAACACCACCAGCGGCTCATGGATGAGGTTGGCCTGTGGGCACAGACATGGAGAGGCATGTCCAGGTCAGCAGCCTACAAACTGCTCTGGCAGAGCTGGGGGTTTCACCTGGAGAAGAGAAGGCTCCAGGGAGAGCTGAGAGCCCCTTCCAGGGCCTAAAGGGGCTCCAGGAGAGCTGGAGAGGGACTGGGGATGAGGGATGGAGGGACAGGACAAGGGGGAATGGCTTCCCACTGCCAGAGGGCAGGGAGAGATGGGATATTGGGAAGGACTTCTTCCCTGTGAGGGTGGTGAGGCCCTGGCACAGGTTGCCCAGAGAAGCTGTGGCTGCCCCTGGATCCCTGGAAGTGTCCAAGGCCAGGTGGGATGGGGCTTGGAGCAACCTGGGCTAGTGGGAGGTGTCCCTGCCCATGGCAGGGGGTGGAATTGGGTGATCTTTAAGGTCCCTCCCAACCCAAACACTTGTGTCATTCTATGGAACACATGTCCTGGCTGTACCCCCATGGCTGCCCACACCACAAAGCTCCCAGACCGATCACATGTGGAATAAAACCCACAGCCCCACGTGGCACGAGCTCCTCCACAGGCCCTGCAGCACCTGCTGCCCACCCACTCGCTGCAGCACCAGCCCCTTACCCAGCAGGGAACAGCTGAGTGTCTGTGACTCCATCCCAGGAGTCCCTGCTCCCTTTGCCCACCCTTTCAGCTGAGTTAAGCACAAGCTGCCCCCAGGGAGGGCACAGAGCCAGGCCCTGGTGACACAGCAGATCACAGCAAGGGTGGCAGAAATGGGGCTGGTGGGGCTGGAGCAGGAGTAGCAGTGCCCAGAGCCCCCTGTGTGTCCCCCCTCACCAGGTCACAGCTGTCCAGGGCCTGCACCCTGCACTGCAGGTGCCGGCGTGTGGCCTCTCTCCCGATCCTCTCTGCCGTGTCTTGGGCCGTCCCAGTCTGGCTGCCAAAGAGAACGAGGAGTTTCCGTTCTGCCATCTGCAAAGACAAACCAGAGCCACTACCCAGAGGGGAAAGGGGGCTGGGGGGGCAGAGCTGGGCCTGCCCCGGGCCCAGCAGCACCAACCCCACCCAAAGCAGCACCAGGGACTGGGGGTCGAGGTGACATCTGTGGGGCTGACGCAGCAAACAGCACAGGGGTGTGAGTAGCTGGGATCCAGCACTGGGATACAAGGCTCGTGGGCTCTCTTCCCACCCCTGCACAGTGCTGAGGGAGTAATGCCACGTCCTGGCCTGCAGGAGCAGCAGGGACACACTGTGCTCCTTGTCCCCACCGCCAGGACATGGAGGGACTAAAATGCACATCCTGGCTCGTTTGACTGCCCTCATCCCCACAGGGTAAGTGCAGCCCTGGGATCGGCTGTTCCCCATCGTTGGTTTTGACTTTCCTGTCTGCCCTATGAATCCCCCTCACTTGAAGGGGCCTGGGGAAGAGCCTGGAGCTCAGAGACAGAGGAAGGTGTGACCAGACACCCACTGCTCTCAGCCACGCTGCCAAGGAGAAGGGCCCTGTGTGTGACAGGGAATCCTGCAGGGAATCCAGCCCAGAGGAAACGGCTGCTGTCACCATGTGCCCATAGAATACTAACAATCAATTACATGATAATAATAAAAACCAAAATCACAGAATCCCGGACTGGTCCGGGTTGGGAGGGAGCTTCAAGTCCATCCCATTCCACCCCCTGCCATGGGCAGGAACACCTCCCACTAGCCCAGGTTGCTCCAAGCCCTGTCCAACCTGGCCTTGGACACTTCCAGGGATGGGGCAGCCACAGCTTCTCTGGGCAACCTGTGCCAGGGCCTCCCCACCCTCACAGGGAAGAATTTCTCCCCACTATCCCATCTAACCCTGCTCTCTGTCAGTGGGAAGCCATTCCCCCTCATGCTGTCCCTCCATCCCTTGTCCCCAGTCCCTCTCCAGCTCTCCTGGAGCCCCTTTAGGCCCTGGAAGGGGCTCTCAGCTCTCCCTGGAGCCTTCTCTTCTCCAGGTGACCCCCCCAGCTCTCCCAGCCCGTCCCCAGGGCGGAGTGGCCGCAGACACCGTGGTCCCCGCACATCCCGCGGCCCTCCGTACTCACCACGGGCCGGCCCCATC
>VZRE01010079.1:117007-135618 GCA_013396775.1 Cephalopterus ornatus
AGGAGCAGGACGAGCACCAAAGCTCTGAGTCAGGTGGGGACACTCACTGAGTGGCCCTGGGGACCAGTGGTGCCTTTGAACACTCCCACAGCTCCCAACCACCAGCTAATTAATAAACTAAGGAAGGGGCTCATCCGAACCAATGAAGATCAAACAGATGAACACATCGCTCAGCCTCGCTGCGACGCTGCCCAGGAACGGGGATGTTTCCTGCTGCCCAACCCCGGCAGGACCATCAGCCCCAAACTAACAGCAGCCCTGTCAGCAGGGCGGGGTTCCTGACATGGGGGCACAGTGCCACATCCCCCCTGTGCCGCCCAACTCCCCTGCAAGCAGCTCTTAGAGCATTTTGCAGCTGCCTTGGGGAAGAGTCAGCGGTCGACGTGTCCCAGCTCTGCTCCTCCAAGGTAAGGCATTACCCTGCCAGGGCATCTGGGGACACAGGAGTGGCACAATGGCACCTGGGGTACTGCCTTGATGGCGGTGCCAGGGCAGGGGGGGTTTGCTGTCAGCCAGAACCAGCCATGTCCCCTGCCAGGACTCACGGCTGACCCCAGCCCTGAGCCCCTCCAAATCCCTGGCCAGTGGGGGAGAAACTTCCTCACAGCCCAGCCTGGGTGCCAAACCAGCATCCCCTGGCAGAGGGGCAGTAGCAGCAGTACCACCCTGCTCTGTGTGTCCCAGCTCCTGCAGGGACAGGAGCAGCTCTTAGAGAGACAGCTGAAATACGGGACGGGAATGCTGGCAGGAGAAAAGCTGGTGCTGCTGTGTCCATGTGGCATCTCCAGAGCAGAGCCTGCCTGGGACAGCACAGATGGGTTCCATGCACTAAGAGGACAGAGGTACACCATGACCTGAGCATCCAGAGGGCTCCTGAAGGACACACCTGGGAATGGGTGGCCCAAAGGACCTCCGTCCCTCCCTGCATCTAGAGATGAGCAGCAGCTGGGGACTCTGTGATCTCCTCGGTGCAGTGGTGGTTTTAACATCCCAGTGTGGTGGGTGGCTCTGGTCAGGAGCTGGAGCTGCTTCCTGGAAGGACCCTGAGGTTGTGCTTTGAGCAGTGTCCTGCCCTTCCCAAGCTCATGGGAACAGAGGCCACACCACACCTTGTGTCCTGGGTCCAGTTCTGGGCCCCTCAGTTCTTCCTGGCATTGAGGTGCAGGAGCGAGTCCAGAGCAGGGCAGTGAAGCTGGTGAAGGGTCTAGAGAGTAAGTCTCATAAGGACCTCCCTGACAAAAAGGTGCAGCTGGAGGGGGGGAGATGTGTCAGGCTCTGCTCCCAGGGAACAAGGGACAGGACGAGGGGAAATGACCTCAAGTTGTGCCAGGGGAGATTTAGGTTGGGCATCAGGAGGAATTTCTTCACAGAAAGGGTGATTAAACATTGGCAGGGGCTGCCCAGGGAGGTGGTGGAGTCCCCATCCCTGGAGGTGTCCAAGGAATAACTGTCTGTGGCACTCAGTGCTCTGGACTGGGTGACAAGGTGGGAATTGGTCACAGCTTGGATTTGATGATCTTAGAGGTCTTTCCCAACCTCAGTGATTCTGTGACTCTGTGTGAAGGCAGGGCTGTGAGCAGAGCAGTTGCCCACCCACGAGGGTGACTGAGAGGAGAGGAGGGTGGTGTGGCTGAACAAGGAAAAGACATGGCAGGGGGGGGATGTGTGTCCAGCACAGATGAACAGTGCTGGGGGATGTGGAGATACCAGGCTGGGTGACACAGTTGGCCGTGGCTTGGTGGCTGAGCCCAGGGAGCTGGAGGTGGGCTGTGTCTCTGGCACAGTTCTGTTGTGTGGAGAGAGCTGGAACTGTTCCAAAGGTAAAACCAAGTCTTACAAGCCCCTGCAAACCTCGTGGCAGCCGGTGCTCTCAGACCCTTGCTGCTTTGTTATTTAGCACTCCCAAACAGCAGTGGAAACCCAGATCCCACTTGGTTCCCAAAGCTGGGCTGTCTCAGTGTCCAGGCAGAGCCTGGATGGCATCTTGAGGTGGCAAAAGCAACATTTGCAGCAGAGCAGGTCCTGCCCCAGCATTACCTGAGCTTTGTGTGCTGAGTGCTGACACCAAATCGCGGTCTGGGAGGTGGTACCAGGGTGGTCTGCTCATCTCACACACAAACCAGTTCCCTTCACCGAGGTGAGGGCCTTGGCTGCCTGTGCCAAGTCAGTCTAGCCAGGAAAACAGAGGGAGCCTGGCAGCCCTGCCAAGAATCACTCTGCCCTGCCAGTGGAGAGAGGAGCTATAGGTTACCCCTTCCAGGGGTGCCCCACGTGTACTCCCCTCAGAGCCATGGACCTGCCTGCAGGCCAGCTTTCCAGCTCTTCCTGAATCCTCCTAATTTAGCTTTGTTTTGTTTTGGTCTTTTGTGTAGAGGCTGTGTCTTACCCGTGTGTCTAACATCATCTCAGCTTCTGGCTGCTGGGAACATTGGGACAAGCAATCAGAGAGTTCTTGGAGAGCACCTAGGAAATGGAGAGATGAGTGTTTCCCCTAGATTTGCCAAGAAACCAGGCTCCTACAGTCCCACACGCCTCACTGGTGTGTGACAGCCTCGCTGGACAGGAAGGAGTGGCAAGGCCAGCAGCTGAGCACCCAGAGGGGGCTTTGGGTATCCTTGGCTAATGGCCAATGTGTGCCACAGCAAATGTCACCCGGGTGCCCTGAGCTGCTGCAGCCCCTGGTTTCAGGGCAGCTGTTCCCAGGATTTCATCCATGATGGTCAAGGCTGCAGGTGAAACTACAGGTCCATGTTCAGTCACAGCTCTTGGAAAGATGTGAGAAGTGTGGAGCTGAAAGCCTAGATGGGAGCAACCAGGGCAGCAGGGACATGAGGAGGAGGAGGACAAAAGGCTGAAGGAAGGGAGGCTCCCTGGAGCAGCTTCCCAGAAGCTTTACTGAGACTTTGAGGAGAGAGGTGTTACAGAGGGGCATAGCCTGGTGACATGAGATCCAGGGAGTAAGGTGATATGGGACATCTGCTATCCACACCCACCACAGTGGCAGGGCAGCTGCCTCCACCACGGCCCCAGCTGCCCTTCTCCAGACCAGTTTGGAAGTTCAAAGCAGACCTCTCACATCCAGAGGTTTCATGGCCTCCTGCAAATACTCTCCAGTGTTTGCTAAGGGACAGACACCTCCATCACATTATCTTTCACCTTCAGCCTTGTTTTCTTGGGGCCCCATTGATTGTGTTGGAAGCAATCAGTCATCTCCAGAGCTGCTGCTCACCTCAGTCTCCCTCCCATGCTGTCCCCAGGCATTCACTGTGACATTAGTGGAAAGGCATATCGTGCCCCGAGGGTGCTTCATCCTGTTTTCCCTGTGCTCGGGAAGAAAAACCCTTCAGGATGTCCAGAGCTCGAGGAGAGCCCTCACCTGGGGCTCTTGCGAGCCAGATCCCAGACACCTTGACCTTGGTGCTCTCACCCCCAGGCAACGCAGCTGGTGAGGGAGTAAGAGCCTCAACCTCCTGGAGCATCCCTCTGCATCCCAGCAGACACGGAGCCCATCCTGCAGTGCTGGGCAGCACATCCCCCACAGCAGGGAGCTGATGCCCCTGCCCAGGCACCCTGCCCTGCAGGGCTCAGCCACTGCCACTGTCGAAATATTGTCATTGATATCATTAATTCTGGGGCTCTCACAAGGAGGCAAGTGCTGTGCTAAGTCCCATCTGAGCACTGTGGGGGATGGACCTACCCCCAGACCCGGCCCTGCTGTGTTGTAGCTACAGGGAATGGGAATGGACTGGGATGCCCATGGGTGGCACAGGGGCTGGCTCCAGGCACAAGTCCCTGACCCAGAGCACCCCCAGCTGGGAGGTGGCACCAGGACAGTCACAGTCAGGACAGTCAGGCCATGTTTAATCAGGATGCACACTGGAAAAGGCAGCCAGAAGGAGGGAAGGTCTGGTGTGCTATTTGCCTGCTAGGAACAGCAGGTGTGGGCACTCAAAAGAGAGCTTTAAATGGCCCCAACTCCACCAGTTTTGCTGGAATCAGTCTGGAAAGGGCTGGAGCTGGTCCCTGCTGGGACAAGTCGCAGCAAGACCGAGGGTACGTCTGGAAGGGGGATGTGGGGCAGAAGCAAGTGGTGCAGCTCAGTTGGAGATACGGGACATGCACTGAGCCTCTGCCTGCACCTCCCACCCTCCCCCCGAAATGGGGTGACCTCATGGTGCAGAAATTGAGTGGTGGGGAAATGAGAGACTCCCTTTTGACCTGAGTCAGGGTGGTTTCCTTTCAGAAGGCACCAGGAAGATGTTAGTGATGGGGGTGATCTCATTTCACAAACACCAGTCATCGCAGTGACAGTCAGTGATGGCTGGGCTCGAGCTCCACTGAGTCCCTGCAGCAGCCTGGCACCTCCCTTCTGGGTCTCAGAGTCACTTCAAAGGCCATAGACAAACAAATACATGTCAAAAGCAGATCAAACAGGGGTGTGTGTGTACTCTAGCCACCCTTCTTCCAGCAGATTTGCCTATCTGAAGTCAGAATGAGGCATTTGGTCCCTTTTTCAATGATGAGCAAATAGCACATTTCACTCTCACGAGAGCACAGCCCTGAAGGCAAACAGGGCTGGGGCTGATGGGCCCCAAGGACTCAGGGGGAGCCATGTGAGAACAGGTGCCCCTGGGGGCCGGGCACTGCATGGCCCTTCCAGGTCCTGCAGTACTCGGACACCACATTACCCTGAGAGTTGGCGTTTCAGCAGAGACACCCCTTTGGGTGGGATTATCTGAAGAAAATTGAGGGCTGGGTGTATCACAGAGCCTGCCAGAGGCCTGCCAGGGCAGCATCACCTGGCACAGGTGCAGGGCTGCACGTGGGGCCAGCATGGGCAAGAGGGGGAACAGCCCCTCAACAAAACCTCTGGGTCTGTTTCTTTACTACAAGAAGGATCAGCAAAAGTCAAGTGAAGAGTTGTTCATCCCATATTTGGATTTGGAGCTGGAGGGTTTGGTCAGCTCTGGGTGCACTGGCAGTGCCACACAAGGACTGGGGCTGTTTGGTGCCTCTCTATCCCGGGTGGAGACGAGACCCCCATGCTCAGAACAGCCCTGTGCAGTCAACGGGGCTTTTCCAGAGCAGGGAAGGTAGTGGACACTCATCCTCCCCGTCCACTGAATCCATGTGAATCCAAAGGTTGTGTTGTGTGGAGATGGGAATGCAGGAGTGGCGGCACCTTCTGGGCTCCAGACATCCACACCACCAGTCCAGGAGCCGACCCAAAGGAGGTTGCCATGGGAATGAAGTGCCATGAACCTGTAAAGACTGTACTGACATACCATCGTATCACAAAATGAAAGAGTATATGTTGATTTTGTTCTTTCAGGTAAGAGTCAACTATGCTTTTCCAAAACTAGGGTGAGACTTATGGGAAATGTATTATGGACACATCCCTAAGTCTCAAAGTGGGGATTTCTTGAAATGAAGCACCATGAGAAGGTTAAAAATTCACTTAAGTACAGGACAGGACAAACAAAAGAACTTATGAAAGATGAGGGAATAACCAAACCTGCAGGAACTTAGAGCCGTGACCTGAGAAGAACAGAGCAGGAGGACACTGTAAATTAAATTACAAAGCCAAAGACCAACTTTGTATCATCTTTGTGCTCATTAGCATTGTAAAATCCCCTCCCATGGCCAGTGATCACCCCTTACTCACATAAGCCCCTTCCCCATAGAGCATGAGTAGTAAAATGAATGTGCAAGGTATGCTTAAATGGAAATGAGAGAACACAAAGCCAATGGCTACAGCTTTAGGTCATGACCTAAAGGGAAATGCTGGTTTCTATTGATCTGAGTGTATAAAACTGGGCACCTGGCATGCTGAAGGTGTGCCAGCTTTGTGGAGTCACCACCCCGCACCCATCTCTGCGTAGGTATGAAATAAGACCAACTCTATGTGTGGATCAGGGTGAAAGAGCCCAGATTTGGGGCAAAAGGAAGAGGGACTGGCCAACAGCAGGGTCTGGCACAGGCCCCAGCTCAGTGAGGGACCGGGAGCAGCCCGGGACTGCTGCACCCCGATGTCACAGCGTGGCACTGTCAGAGCACACGGCCAGGCCTCTGAAAGCACCGGGGAAGGTGCTGGGGAAGGTCAGGTACAGTGAGGGCTCCCCAGCACAGCATTTCGCCCTCGGCGTTGCCCTGTGTGACTCAGCTCAGTCCAGGCAGCTGGAACTGGGTCTTTCCAGGAGATTGCCCTTGTGATAGCCCCGCCAGCCTCTTATCAGGGGCTGAATCAGCAGGAAGCAGCTTGGCTGTGCAGCCCAGGGAGAGCAGATCTGTGCTCCCCAGCCCTTCCGCTCCCAGGGCAGGGTGCTGGGATCTGTGCGGGGGTGGGATACCCTCCCTGTGGGATTCCCTGCCCGTGGGATGCCCTCCCTGTGGGATATCCTGCCCGTGGGATACCCTCCCTGTGAGATACCCTGCCTGTGAGATTCCCTCCCCATGGGATTCCCTGCCCAAGGGACACCCTGTCTGTGGGACACCCTGCCCGTGGGACACCCTACCTGAGGGATACCCTGTCTGTGGGACACCCTGCTCGTCGGACACCCTGCCCGTGGGACACCCTGCTCGTGGGACACCCTGCCTGCCCTGCTGAGCCTCCAACCTGCCCAGAGTGATGGGAGGCTCCTGGCAGAGCTGGGGACGTCCCCACTCCCTCAGCTCCCCTTGGGACCTGTAGGGACCCCAGGCCAGGAGCAGCACAAGGCTGGGTCACGCACAGGGAAGGGGTGACCACAGCCTCAGCTGGGCTACGAAAGTGTCATTTTGGGCCTCTCCTGTGTCCCTTGGCAAAGCCCAGCCAGTGTTGCTGAGACCACCCTCACAGGGCCATCCTCCCCCTCTGATGTGATCTCATTCTAATAAAACTTACCACTCTGGTTGAGATTCCAGGGCACTGGATACTGGAAAAATCACTCTCACCTCTTACAGACCTCATAGAGACTCATAACAGGAAGGTTAAGGCTGGTGAAGGCAAAGAAAGAACAGAAATGTGGGGGGTTGTGACAGCAGAGAGAGGCAGAGGGACAAGGGTTAAAAGGAGAGATGTGTCCTTCATGTGATTCCATTCAAATGAGGAGGAGGAGGGACTAATAGGCTGAAGATAAGGAAGATGTCAAGCTGGGCTATGAATACTACTGCAAGACAAATGGGAGAACAGGTATTCAAGAGTTTTGCCTAAGGCTGATGATCTCTGGGAGAAAATAAAGGGGGAAAGATTTTCTAGCAGTATCCACTTCCAAAGGATATAAAAGGCAAGACCAAGTGGGTTTGCTGCCCTCGAAGGAGCACAGAGCCACGGCAAGGACTCTGAGCCAGCCCTGAGCGATCCCACTGGGACACACATCTGGGTGTGGGGCCGGGAGTGCCACAGGTGAGCTGACCTTTTCTTACAGCTTGTAAAATGCAATCCAACACTCTCCCCTCCCCTTGAGGGTTTTTGCGGTTTCCCCATGCTCTCCTCTGTTCCTTGCAGTGTTTCTCTTGTTCCTCCCAGACCTGATCCTTCCCAGCAGGAGGGAGCTGAGCAGGAGCGGGTACGGGACATGGAAGATTGTCATGATCCCATCACAGCTGTCCCAGGCTGCTGAGCAACCAATCCCTCTTTCCTTTGCTCCTCCTATTTTATCCTAATATCGCTTTTCCCAGGAAAAGATCTGACTATCCACCAGGATTTCTGAGTGGCACAGCTTGAGACAGTGTCACCTTTTGGGGTGGATCTCACAGACAGCATGTTCCCAGGTGTCCAATCACCTTTCTCCCGTGTTTGGGTTCACAGGAGCCTTCACCTGAATGGTGGCTAACAAGAAGCCCTTCACCGGTGCCATCATTGGGGCACTGGTGGCACTCTCCATCATCGCCCTTATTCTCAGCCTGGTGAAGGTTAAAGATGTGACACTGCCACCCACGGTCAAGGTGAGCCCAAAAGAAGGTTGCTGAGCCTCACTGGAGAGACCTGTCACCTTGGGCAGGTGCTCAGAGACAACAGCCCATCTTTGGGGGAAGGGGGGCCACTAGAAACTGCCTTACAGTAGCAGGGTGGGTGTTTTGTTCCCACCTCAAGGTGCAGGCAGAAGAAACACAGCCTGGCCCCCTCGAAGTCAAAGGGGGAAGCCTCCTCTGGAACGAACCACCACGCCATGCACTTGCTGTGTTTGGAGATTGCCTTGGGGCAGATCGGCAGGGCAGAGCCCTGACCTGCTCCCTCTGCTCTCCCAGGGCAGGGTGGTAGGACTCCATAGGCCTTTTGTTCTTGCCAGCTCCCACCAGCCTGTCCCCACCTGCTCACACCATGGCACAAGGATCATGCCTTCCCCCTGTCATCCTCTGCAGCTTGGCATCCCACCCCAGCTGCTGGAAGAGGGTTGGCAGGGTTTTAGGGTGAGGTGGAGGGCTTTATGGGGGACAGGCAGAGGGCTCCTGGACTGAGCTGGTATGGCCCTGCCAGTCCCTGCCCAGGCTGGGTGCAGCCATGGGGTTGCAGAGAGCACTGGAGTTGGTGAATTGCTGGCCCCAAGGTGGGGCCAGTGTAGACACAAAAGGCATGCGACCATGAAGGAAAATGAAAAAGCATGAGGAAACAATGAAGGAAATGTTTGTGTGAGCTGGCATTGCTGCACAGATCTCAGGAGAGAGAATGACAAAGTCCCTCAGCTGCCGTGAGAAATGCCTGGGCTGAGGTCACCACTGCTCTGCCATGGTTGTACCTCAGAGAGATGGGTTTTGGGGCATTTTCTGGCTCCACCACCCTGGCAGGGCCATGGTGGGGTCAGGGGCAGGCTGCTGCTGCTCCTCCACTGCCATGATGTCTTGATTTTCCCCTCCAGTACGGGCTGGTGTTTGATGCGGGCTCATCCCACACCTCTCTGTTTGTCTACGAGTGGGATTCAGACAAGGAGAACGACACTGGTGTGGTCAGCCAGACCTTGTCCTGTGATGTCCAGGGTTAGTATCCGCCTGCCCTGGGCTCCGTGCTGCCCTGTGTGTTCAAGTGGTGGGTGGGATGACGCAGCCCTCCCCCTTGGGCAGCTTTGTCCCTCGTGCTGGCACTGCAGGCACGGTGGGGAGCCCTGGCTGCAGGCAGGGTGTCCCTGACTCCTGGGCCCACTCCTGGGTGGGACTGAAACACCTGGGTGGTGAATGAATATTCATTCCTCTACCTTGGAATGTCCCCAGCTGCTGTCCTGGCCAAGAAAGGCATCACCCATAGAGCCAGGGACACTGCTGAAAGCATGGGAGATGTCGGGAATACATAGGAGAGGAAATAAATGTGGGTCAGTCAGGTCTCCAAGGGACCCTGGAAAAGCACCTCTGTTGCTAAGAGGCAACAGTCCTCACTGCCCTGAGCCCTCCCTCATCTCCTTCCCCAGCTGTTCTGATCAGACTGTCCCAGCCTGATTCTCTTCCAGGGCCCGGCATATCAAGCTATGCCCACGATCCTCCTAAAGCCGGTGATTCCCTAAGGAAATGCCTGGATAAAGCCCTGAAGGTTGTTCCTGCTGCGAAACACAGGAATGTCCCAGCTTATCTTGGAGCAACAGCTGGCATGAGGCTACTGAGGTACCGATGTGGGGCACAGGGGTGACAGCAGTGACAGAGCTGCAAACAGCCACTGCCAGGACACAGTGTCCTGCATGGGGCTGGGATCCCAGACCCCAAATGGCATGAGCAAGGGATGGGTGAATGGGGAGAAGGGGAGAAGGCAGCCCTGTGGGGACAGGAGTGTGACTGAGCTGTCCTGAGCCACTGCCTCTGGGGCAGAGGGACTGCTCAGAGGAGCCCACATCCTGGAATGGTGCTGCATGCCCAGTTCCAAGCAAGAAATGCTTCTCAGAGCTCTGTTTTCTCTTCATGATTCCTTAAGCACAAGGGTGTTGAGATGCCACCAGGGGATGTGCCCCCTGCCCAGGTGGATGGGTGCTGGTGGGGGAGCAGGGGTCAGAGGCAATGAAATGCTGCAGGACCTGCTCTTACCTTTCACCAGCCCATATTAGCTCTCCTCAAATGTCAACCTTTATTTCATGGCTTTTGGTTTTATGGCTGCAGACATCCCACGTTATTTCTGTGCCAGTCAGACCCTGTCCCTGGGAAGGAGCTGGGCCACAGCCTGAAGGCTACTCGCTTCAGAGAGCACAAGCCAACAGCCCTAAGATATCTTCCCCACTCAGAGGTCTGAAACCAGGCTGGAACCTTCCCAAAACATCCCCTGGAGCTCAGCAACCAGCCCTGCCTTGGGTGCAGTCAGTGGGTGACATTCAAATCCAGGTCTTGCAGCATGACCCCCTCTGGCCCCCAGCACTGTGATGATACTTGGGCAGGGAAGGTGTCCTGGGAAACCTCTGTGTGACTGGGATCAAGCTGCACTGGAGGGATGAGGTTGCTCTTGCTCCTTGATGTGTGATGCCAAGCCTAGACAGCTGGGATTTACATCCTACAAGCAGCTTCATGCCGCAGGAAATTTCCTTTCACAAAGACTGCTTGTTGCAAGGGCTGGGAGTATGTGGAACTGTGAGATTTCCTCTGCAGTGTTGCTTTTAGCTGGGTATGTGTCCTGACCTGTAAGTCCTTCCTAGGGAACAGAACAGTTCAGCAGCAGATCAAGTCCTGGCTGAAGTCACTAAAACCATGAGAGAGTACCCTGTGGATTTCAAAGGGGCCCGAATCCTTACGGGAGAGGAGGAGGGGGCTTATGGCTGGATCACCATCAACTACCTGCTGGACTCCTTCACTAAGGTGGGAGCAGGGTCGAACACCTACTCCTCTGCTAATAAAGGTTTTCTGATTTTCCTGAAGCTTGCTTGGCACAGAAGATGTCAGGGTTAGAGGCTTTTGGGGATATCCCAGGGGAAGGAGGCACTTATCCTCTGGCTTGCCCGCAGTGAATGGGGGAGAAGTGAGGAATGGGGGTGTCTGTTAAGAGCTCAGGGCAATCTCCACAGCGTGTGGACAGAGGGTCTCTCGAGGACAGCCAGGTTGGCTGCACAGCCCGATGGGGACCATTTGCTCCTGTTGGGCTTTGTCTCACTGCTGTGGCAAGCTCCATCTCCCTGTGGCACTGGAAGACACCAGCTTTGGTTCAACATGCCAATCTGAAGGCAGCTTGGACCAAAACTCTGTCCCACCACCCTCTATCCCAGCCCTGCCACAGCTCAGTGCGGTGCTGGCACCTTTGGGCTCCTGTGCAAGCTGTCAGAGACAGAAAATCCTTCCCCTTGCACCATCCCTCTGCAGCCTGGGCCTTGGGAAGGGCAGGTCCCCAGGCCAGGCACCCACCAGCACTTTGGTCTGGGGACTGGTGACTCAGAGCCAGGTGAGCCCTCAAAATGTTGGCACATCCTGACCATCAGACAGTTCCATCTCTCTGGTAAAGGACCAGGCTGGCTGGGCAGGGACGTGGTGGGGCCTCACATAATAACCAAGTACCCATTGAATTTAGCAACAGAAACCTGTTGAGTTCAATGGGATGAGAATTCTGCTGAGAGCATGTAAGCCCAGCGATGCACTACTCCTCTTCCTTTGCTGTCTCTCCTTGGCAGTTCTCTCCCAAAGCACACATGTGGCTTCATCCAGAGGCGGCCAACATTTTTGGGGCACTGGATCTTGGAGGAGCATCCACTCAAATCAGCTTTATGCCCGAAGGTTCAGTGATAAGCCAGAACAAAGCCTCCAAGTTCACCCTGTATGGGTACAACTACGACATCTACACCCACAGCTACCTCTGCTACGGGCAGAACGAGATGCTGAAGCGCCTGGCGAAGCAATTAATTGCGGTGAGAGGGAACTGAGGGGTAATTGGCCTCTGGTCTCATGATGCCAACCACAGACTTGTTAATGCATAAAATAAGACCTGGCAAGGCTCTTCCAGAGAGGTATCAGCAAGGACTGAGCGCAAGTACAGGCTCGTTGGAGCATGGCAAGGCGAGAGTGGAGAGGAGCACAGGAATCATAGAATCACGTCCCTGGAATGGACCTTAAAGACCATTTTGTTCCAACCCCCCTGCCATGGGCAGGGACACCTTCCACTAGCCCAGGTTATTCCAAGTCGCATCCAACCTGGCCTTGAACACTTCCAGGGATGAGGGAAGTCAAAAGGGCAGTTCAGGAGAGATCTTCTGGCTGTACACAGGGTGCACAAAAATGTGGGACTAGGCTCTTCTCAGAGGTGCAAAGTGCCAGGACAAGAGGCAACAGCCACAAGCTGGAACATCTGAGTTTCAAACCAGATGGAAGAGAAAAGTTTGCCCTAATAAGAATGGTCAAATATCATAATAGAACCCAGAAGTGTGTGGAGTTGCCATCCTTGGAGATACTCAGAACTTGATGGGACGAGGCTCTGAGTGACCTCCTCTAGTTGGTCATGCTTTGGGGCGGGGGTTGGCACAGGGACCCTATAGCTCCCCCTGAAACTCAGCTACTCTGTGACTGCAAGAACCTGAGAAAAGTGAACTGAAGACCTTTATCAAACCATTTTTTGGAAGGTCAGAGGTCAAATGTGTCTTCATGGAGCTGCACTTTGCCAGGAGAGCAGCCTTGATGAGCCAGAGGGGTTTACTCCTGCTGTACAGCCAGGACGGTCCCAGGTGGTGCCCCTGGCTGGGACTGGAGCTAGAGCCAAAGCTAGAGTTGGGCTGTAGAGGGCTTTGCATGCCTTAAAAATGATCCTGCTGGCCAGGGGAGAGACACCCTGGGACTCTGAAACAGGTCTCCCTCAGTGGAAGAGGGGAAGAGACAAAGCAGAGTAAGAATTAGTGCTGGGCCCAGGCTGGGACAAAGACGGCCAAACAAGACCAGGATTGAACAGCAGGAGGATCTTTCCCTGCTGAGGAGGTGGGAGATGCCGGTGCCCACGGCCTTGGGGGGATGCTGGGTGAGTCTTGGCCCCGGCCTGCCTGCCAGGAGGGTCTGGAGGAGGCTGCAGCCTGTGTTTTGCTGTCCCCAGGAGTCGGCCCCCAGCACGCGGGTCCATCACCCCTGCTACCCAAAAGGCTACAATGAAACGGTCCATCTGTCCTCCTTCCGCGCCAGCCCCTGCACCAACCGGAGCGACGCCCGCCTGCCCCTGGGTGACAGGACGGTGACCCTGGAGGGCAGGGGCAATGCCAGCGGGTGCCTGGCAGCCGTCAGGGAGCTGTTCAACTTCTCGGCGTGCGGCCAGAGCCGGGACTGCACCTTCGACGGCGTCTACCAGCCCCCGCTGCGAGGGCAGTTCATTGTAAGGCAGATCCGCCCTCCCGCCCCCAGGGCTGTGGTGTCCCCGCGTGCCCCAGGGCACTGTCACCTCCCTGCAGTGAACCGGGGCAAGGACTTCTCAAGTTACTTGAGATGTACTTGGCAAGTTACATGCCAAAGATTGCCCCTGACAGGTTTTTCAGCCAAATCTCCAAATGGGACTGTGTTAATAAATCACAGAGCCACAGAACGGTTTGGGTTGGATCATCTCATTCCATGCTCCAGCCCATAATATCAGGTTGCTCAGGGCCCCATCCAACCTGACCTTGAACATTTCCAAGGATGTATTAATAAAATAGGTGTTTGTTAAAACCCAAGTTTTTGGTGAAAACCCAGGAGTTTAGCCAGCAGCCTTCAGGCAAGGCTCTGCCTTTGCTGGCTGCCACTTTGCTGTCACCAGCAGGCACTGACCTCCCAGCCCATAATCTGCTGGGACAGGGACAGCACTGCCCTGGGACTACCCCAGGCGGGGCAAATCCTCTGAAGGACGAACCCCACCTCCTGATCCAAGGGAGACAGGGCAGCTGCCGGGGGTTTCCCACTGTAGCTCACCAGTTTCTGCCTCTTCCTTTCAGGCCTTCTCTGCCTTTTACTACAACTTCAAGTTCCTCAACCTGACGGAGGGGCAGCCGCTGGCCACAGCCAGGGAGGTCATCGAGCAGCTCTGCACAAGAAGCTGGGAAGATGTAAGCTCCCCATGACAGAGGCTGTGTGGGAGCTTCACAAGCAAAAGGGTTCTGGGGCGGGGGGAGAGGAGCAGGGATCCATCCAGGGAAAGGCTCCCCAGCTCTGAGCTGTGCCCTACACAGCTGAGCCATCCCTGAGCTCTGTGTGGAGCTGGGACTGTCCTGCACCCACTCAAGGGTGTTCATGCACCCTTCGGGAAAGGGCAGCCAAGGCAGGTGAGGGCAGCACAGGAGCTGGGATTGCAGGTGAGGATGGGGATGGAGGTGGCATGGGAGGATGGTGAGAGCAGAGACAGCTGCTGGCACCACTCTGGAGACAAGTCAAATCACAGAATCGTATAATCTCAGACTGGTTTGGTTGGAAGGACCTTCAAGCTCATCTTGTTCCATCCCTCTCACATGAGCAGGGACACCTTCAACTAGCCCAGGTTGCTCCAAGCCCCATCCAACCTGGCCTTGGACACTTCTAAGGATGGGGCAGCCACAGCTTCTCTGGGCAATACATAGGGATGGATAAGACCCAGAGATGTGGCACCACCATGGGGCAGAAAGATGGGAGAATCTGGGGCAGGAGGAGCTCCAATATGTCTCTCTGTTTCCATATGGAATGTAAATCATCCCCAAAGGAGTTGCCCTGTGTAAACAGGTCCAAAATCACTGCCTGGTCCAGAAGTCTTTTTCTGGGTGCTGGTGACTGCGGAGACACTGCCGCTCATGCAGCACTTGTCAGGGCATTGTCCCTGCACAGAAATTCCCTGTGAACAACTTCCCTTCATCCCCAAATGTTTCCCCACCCCAGCTGTCTTCCAGCTACCCTAAAGAGGATCCCAAGCGACTGCCTAAGTACTGTGCCAATGCCAACTACATCCTCACGCTCCTCCTCGATGCCTACAAGTTCAACAAGACCAGCTGGAACAACATCTTCTTCCAGATGAAGGTGGGCAGCACTCCCAGCCTTGGGGGGGAGCACAGGTGGGGCTGGGGGAGATCCAGCCCCTGTATTGGGGTTCAGGGGGAGCCATGGTCCAGAGAACCCTGCCTGGCCCTGTCCTGGTGTGGCACTCATGTGGGGACAGCTGCTGCACCCCGTTTGGGCTGAACAGAAGTAGGTGGCCCTGTGATATCAGTGGCTTTCCTGCAGAGCTAACACTGTCCCCTCTCTCCCTGGGCAGGCAGGGAGTGCTGACGTTGGCTGGACACTGGGGTACATGCTGAACCTCACCAACATGATCCCGGCAGAGGCTCCAACCAGGGTGAAGGGGCACATGCCTTCTCTGTGGGCTGCAGCCATCACCTTCATCATCCTCACCCTTGTCTTGGGGCTCACTGCCCTGCTCCTGCTCCTGTGGGTGTAGGAGCCTGGCTGTGCTTCGGAGCCCAGGAGGTATGAGTTGTGCTGGGGCCCCTGTGCTCCTGCCCGCAGGACTGGCACCAAAGAACTGGGGTCTGGCCTCCCATGGGACTGGCCCCCAGCATGCAGACAGGCACTATGTGAGGTTTCCAGAGGAGCTCTGCTCCCATGGACACCTGATGGGATCAGCCTACAGAAGGCACAGCCATGCCTATCTGCCTTCTCACATTGCTGCCTGTTACAGATACTGCTCCATCCCACTGGAATGTGGGCCCCTGAGAGTCAGCCTGGCTCTGGAAGAGCTCCCCAGTGCCAGACTGTTGGTGCACAGCTGCAGACACCTGATGAGGGGGTGCTCCAAGCCATTCCGGGTATGATCTTGGTCACAAAGAGCCAGGCAGGTCCCTACCAGGTATGCCAGGCTCTTGACTTGTCTCCAGGTGTGCAGGCATGCAGGGCTCTGCAGGACCACAGCTGGCTCTGCTGAGGGTCTGTCGCTCGGGCTTATGTGGAGATGGTCTTGGAGAGAAAGGGAAAACCGAGCATCCAAAGTCAGAAGTGCTGTCTGTGCCCCTCCAGAGGGTCCATCTCATCTCATCATCATGTCATGTCATCTCATCACATCTCACTATCTCATCTCATCATCTTCCTTTGTGTCTGGGATAAAGGGATTGATGTTCCTGAGTGCCTTAGTGGAGGCAACACCAACAGAAGGCCGGGGCTCTGTGGGTGTCGGGCTGAGACTCCAGCAGGCTGTGGGTCCCGCCCTGCACGTGGCTCAGCTGGGCGCTGCCCACGGCTGTGCCCCTGCCTTTGCCTTTCGTTCTGCTTGTTTTTATCTGCCCTGTGGATGACTCATGTTGCTGTTTGTGTTCCCGCAGCAGGGCTCTGACCTTTGGTGTCCCCGTGGAGTGTCGGACACCTCACAGCTCTTGTCACCCACATAAAGATCATAAAAGGCAGCACATGGGGAAATGTCTGTTACTTTGCTCCCAAACAGTCATGATTTTATTGCTTCCGTCTCCCAGGTAAGGGCAGGTGATGATGACGGGAACTCAGGGGAGAGGCAACATTGCTCTGGTCTATGGGAGACATCCCTTGAGACATTGAGGTGTCTGCCGGACCTCAGAGAGGAGCCAGCAGGGCACGAGGACAGCCCTTTTCTTTCTGAGAGGAGGGTGTCTCACCTCATCCATCACTGCTGTCAGTGGGACTGCCCAGAAATGTAAGAGGGGCCTTGGTAGCTGCCCCTGACGTGTCCCAGCAGCATTCCCAAATCACCCTGTGCTGGAAAGGGAGGATGAGCTGTGTGCCAGGCACAGGGCACGGAGCGCAGCTGGACCAGGGAGGAACCTCACACAGGAGAGCAGAGGGCTGCGCCATCCCCCACCTCACAGGGCTTCCCAGTCCCGGGCAGAGTCCAGGCCGGTGTCCCCCCACAGCCCCAGTGCCACAGCCCCTCGGGCTGGCGCTGGCTGTGGGCAGACCCTCGCCCTGGGATGGGGCAGGACACGTCTGCCCCACACGGGCTATCTGCTGTGGGCTGTGACCAGCCCTGTGATGGACCCACTGCTGCCAGACCCTCCTCTCCTCCCTGACCCCCCATCTCCAGCCACCCCACGTCACTGTGGTCCCCATGCCCCAGTGCTGAGCCCCTGCCCCCAAGGCCATACCCTCCCCCCTGGTGCATCTCCAATCAGCAGGACAGAGAAAGGAAAACCAGAGAGCACGCAGGTACAAGGAGGATGTCTTACAGCATGTGCCAGTTCCAGCTCACCAGGCCAGGGCTCAGGGCCCCCCATGACATATCCATGGCCCCAGGGCACACAGGGGTGATTCCCTGGGCAGCAGCTCCTTGCACAGGTGTGGCAGTGGGACTTAGTGGCCTCAGCAGCCTCCAGAGCCAGTGCTGCTAGAGATGCTCATAGCCTGAGGAATTCCTCTGGAGGCACATGACTGTGAGCAGGCAGAAGGTGAGGATGAGCATGACGGCCAGTAAAACTGTGACTGCTATCCAGCTGTTTCTCTGGAGCACTATTACTCCTGGAGGGCGCTCCGAGGGAATCATGTTGGTGAGATTGAGCATGTAGCCCAGAGTCCAGACCACGTCTACCTCAGCAACCTGCACAGACAGAGGAGGAGGAGGAATGTGAAAGGCTGCAAAGTACCAGGCAAGCTGGAGATCTACAGAAGACCTCTGCTGCTGTACCCCCAGGTCCTGCTCCACAGCCACCGTATCTGTGCTCACCTTGGGCTGCAGAGGCCCCGTTAGTGAGATAAACTGGGGGAGAGCTTAAGGGGCCAGGCCAGATGTCCCAGCAGGTGCCTGATGTAACTCTGGGTATGGGCAGTGGGGCTGTGCTGACCCGGTATCTGTTGTCCCCAGTCAGGGCAGGGGCAGCAGCAGGGTGGGCACGAGCCATTTCATGGCCCAAAGTGTGGAAGCTGGGGGCTGCCGGGCACTCTCCTACCTGCCTGATGAAATGGATGTTAAGCCATGTTTTCTGGTTGAATTTGTAGCCCTGCACGAGAAGGGTGAGGATGTAGGAGTTGACTGCGCAGGCGTCACGGAGGTGGGTCCTGCTTATTGTGGGCAACAACTTCTTCACCTGCAGAGGTGGGAGAACAGCAGGGAGCAGTGCTCAGTGTGCCCACACTGGGGAACAGCTCCTCAGTGCAGCTGGGAGCAAAGACCGGGAGAGCAAGGAGGACCTGGGAAGCTACAGGCTGCTCTCCCATCTCTCTCCAAGTCCAGAGGCCTCTGTGCTCCTCCCAGCCCTCTCCAGCTGTCCCCAGCAGAGCATGGACTGTGGATGAGCTTTCAGGCTGCACAGCAGTCAGAAGAAATGTGGGCAGGGGGTGGCACCTCCTGGGTATGATCTCACCTTGTCCCAGGTCCTGGTGCAGAACACCCTGATGGTGGAATTGACTGAGGCCAGGGACTGCCCTCCCGTCAGGTTCAGCAAGCGAAAGGCGTGATAAAACCCCGAAAAGGCCTGTAGGTGTTTGAGACCAAAGGTGACAGGCTGGTGAAGCACCTGAGCCACAGACACCTCCCGGACCCCCTCCAGAGGGGTCCCTGTAAGGCAGCTGAGTGGCTGGGAGGGAGCTGGGAATGTTCGCCACAACAACAGGGATTGCAGCTGGGACAGTAAAGGTCTGGAGCTCCCTGGCACATAGATGAGCACCCTGCATGTCTCCACGTGTTAGGGACACCCCAGCTCCCAGGAATGGCACTATCCAGACTTCCCTACAGAGGTTTTCCTGGCGTTGTGGCCCAAAACCCAACTCCCCCTCCACCTGCAAGGACGGAGGCTCCTTACGAAGAACTGTCC
>VZRE01010081.1:0-323907 GCA_013396775.1 Cephalopterus ornatus
AATCGATTCTATGATTCTATGATTCTACTGTTAATCGATACAAGTAATCTAGAGCTATATACTCATTGATGCACCCAATAGTTTAAATAGGTTTTGTGAAGAGCAGCTATGTGAAGAGCTCCAAAACCATACTGAATCCCACCTGTCATATCGACATGTCCTCTAATTTAGTACTTTATTACAGTGTACAAATTTGTCCATCGCCTGGGTCAGACCTGGTGGCCTGAGTCACTGAGGCCACTTTTTAGAAAAATTCATGTCCCATCACTGCCTTTCTGTACTCCATCCAGGGCCTATGACAGATGGCTGTTTACCCACCACAATCGGTGTTTCACTGGTTTCTTACTAAGAATTGCTTTTTTAATTACAGCTCTTGCCTTTCTGATTCTTTTTTTTTTTTTTTTTTAATTGTGAAAAGAAACACCTACTTCACTGATCAGCAGACGCAGTTTTTTAGCCACTGTATAGAAAGGTGAGTTTTAGGGAAGGAGAAGGAGGAAAGGCAGGTTAGGGCTCCTTATCCTTTTCTCAGAGAGTGTTTTTCTGTTTATATGGGACATTGCACAAAATGTAAAACAAAACAAAAGTTAAGAAAAACCCAGCACTGAGATGTTGAAAGAATATCACAGGTAGACAATAAAAGCTTTTGAAAGAAAAGTGTTTCTTGACACTATGATAGATCACTAAGCAACCTAAGCAGCTTCACTGTGTGAAAAAAAATAGAAGACAAATCAGAAAAAAAATTTTTAGATCCAAAGGGAGGAAGAATCAAGACTTGCTTGGTTAAAAGATTGTGCTTATTGTCATACTGTGGTTTTCTTTTCATACACACTGGATGATGTCAGCACAACAAAGAAATTTGGCAAATGCTGCTGGGTGTGAGAATCTATGTAGAATGAAAGCTGTGGCAAACAGAAATATACAAACATGTACACAGCAAAATGTATGAAGTTTGGGCCGTTCAAAAATGGTGACACTGGATAACTGGTTTCTGATAGCTATTTTTACAGGACAAAGATGTTAGTATCAACGTTGAACTCATGTAAAGCATTTGAGTCTTACTTCACGTATATTCAAGCCTCCAAGTGGATAATTTCTACTATGCCTTCAGCAAGGCTTTTTACACTGTCTCTCACAACATCCTCGTAAGCAAATTTAGGAGATGCGGATTAGATGAGCGGACCGGGGGAGTAGATTGAGAGCTGTCTCAATGGCAGATCCCAGAGGGTTGTAATCAGTGGCACAAGGTCTAGTTGGCCTGTCATTAGTGATGTACCTCAAGATTCAGCGCTGGGCCCAGTATTGTTTAACCTCTTCATCAATACTTGGATAAAGGGCCAAATGCCTCCTCAGCATGTTCGCTGACACAAAACTGGGAAGAGTGGCCGATACCCCAGAGTGCTGTGCTGCCCTTCAGAAGGACCTTGACAGATCAGAGACATGGGCAGAATGGAACCTTCTGAAATTCAGCAAAGACAAATACAGTCCTGCACCTGGGCAAGAATAACCCCAGGCACCAGGACAGGCTGGGGGCTGACCTGCTGGAAATCAGCTCTGTGGAGGTGGACAGCAAGCTGTTAAATGAGCCAGCAGTGTGTCCTTGTGACCAAGAAAGCAAATGGTGTCTTGGGGTGCATTAGGAAGAGCACTGCCAGCAGGTTGAGGCAGGCGATCTTGCCCCTCTACTCACCTCTTGCGAGGCCTCATCTACAGTGCTGTGTCCAGTTCTGATTTCCTCAGTGTAAGAGAGACATGGAGCTCCTGGAGCGGGTCTAGCAGAGGCTGGCTACGAAGACAATTAAGGGGATGGAGCATCTCTCTTACATGGAAAGGCTGAGGGAGCTCGGCCTGTTCATCTTTGAGAAGAGTCAACTGAGAAAGGACTTTATTTATGTATGTAAGTATCTGAAGGGGGGATGTTGAGAGGATGGAGCCAGACTCTTCTTGATGATGCCAAGCAGTAGGATGAGAGGCAACAAGCAGAAACCAATCCACTGGAAGTTCCACCTGAATATAAGGAAGAACTTCTTTACTGTATAGGTGACTGCACACTGGAACAAGTTGCCCAGAGAGTTTGTGAAGTTTCCCTCATTGGAGATATTCAAGAACCATCTGGATGCGATCCTGTGCAATGTGCTCTAGGATGACCCTGCTTGACTAGGGAGGGTGAACCAGATGACCCACTGTGGTTCCTTGCAACCTTACCCATTCTATGATTCTGTGTGTGATTATGTGGACAAAGTTAAAACCTCATGTCATAGCAGTTAAAATCATTATGTTTCTATCTGCATGCTGACTTTACTCTGGATTAGTAGCATAAATCAAATAATATATTTCATCACATATATCTTTTGATGCAGACCCCTCTGTTAGGTTAACAAGCAGTACTTTCATTTTAAAATTGAACTTTTGGGTTTGCTCTAAATTTGTATGTTGGTAATTTCAATGGTGTTGATTATTAGTTCTTTTAGTATATAAGGAGAAGTCTTACTGTGTGCATAATCATCTTTAGGTTCAAGATATATCACATTAGAGTTGTCAAGATAATGTGTTAATTTTTTTGTTAATTATACTGTTGCTGCGGGAAAGGTATTGGCATGTTTAAGCATAGTATTGAAAGATGTAGAAATTGTTTTATATGGGCACATAATGTCTGTAAACATAAAACAGGTCATATTGATAGTTGCTTTAAGAGCCACAGATCAGCTGGAAATGATAAAAATTAACAAGAAGTTGCTTTTTTCTTATGACAAAATGACTCTGAACATTAATATCTTTTCAGTCAGAGCTGTTCTTTTGGCCACAAAGTGAGTTTAAATGTATTTTGAAAGTATTGTGTTCTCAGCCACTCAGCAACTGTAAACATTAAATATGTTTTATAAAAGCTGCTTTTCGAGCTACTGCCTGCATGTCTGTGAACATATTTTTTTCTTTAAAGTTGCTTTCCAGCCACTGAGCTATTTTTTTCATAGCAGCTCAGTTCTATTTATAATTTTTCAGAGAAGAAACAAGTACAAAGTTTCAATGACACAAGGCAGCTCTCCATTCATGACAAGTAATCATGTTCTACCCGTCTTCTCATAAAAACACTGCAGGTAATGTTAACAAGCCAAAATTTAAATGGCTTTTATGGATATTTTGCATGGAAAGTGAATGCATATCTAGTGTTCTTCTCCCGCATTTTTGTGTATAACTCTGCAGTACAACAAATTAATAAAAGCACAGACATGACTGATATTCTGTACTAAGATAACTAATTTAAGAAATCAGTCAGTGATGGATTGTGTGAATCAATCAAGTCATTATCAGCCGTAAAGGAGGGTAAAACAGAAGGCAAAATTGTCTCAAGATTGCTAAGCAAATGGGAGTCACTAAACCAAATATGATTAAGGGCTTTAATTCTGTGTGCAGAAATAACTCCATGTGGCAAATTAGATGTAATCCTAGGAAGGCCTGAAGTGATAAGAAAAGTGTTCATGAGAATCTGGCTTAACAAGAGCTAAGAGAAAAAAATCACTGATCATAAATATGCTGTTAAGGACAAATTATTCTCTGTTTAGAGAATCCCATAAGGCTTAAAGTCTACTGCAAAGACGTTGCAGATAAAAATAATACCTTAGGAAAAGAAAATCTACATAAAACAGAGGTCTAAAAATATCTACAGAATGAGGAACAGCATATACTAGAGTATCTTTAAATGGAATGTCAGCCAATTAGTCAGTGTAATGTCTGTCAACCTTGGATATAATGAGTCCTAGGTACTTAATATTTCCCCTTATTTGTAGTAAGGAGCACCATAGATGGGCAATCCAGTCCGATATCTGTTCTGTACACTGTAGGTTTTTCCTAATTAAGGAACCATTATAGATCTTGTGGGAACATGAGTTTGACATCCCTCCAGCCTTTTCTCTACAAGGATCCTGATAGAGCTGATTGAAACCTTTCCACAAGAGACGTTTTTGCTAAGTTTCTATAGAACTGAAAGGTGCAAACATGAAATTCTCTCAAAACTTATGAAAAACCAGATGGGAGCCTAGTGAGTCATCCCACAGGTTAGCTGATGACTGGAAAATTAAACAGGTGGTTCCCATATTAGAAGAGAAGCATTCTTTTTATCACCCTGACAGGCCGAGCACTAGTTGGCTTTGAACCCATAGGTTAGGCAGTCTTCTCTGAAGCTGGGAACCTAGTGGGTTTGCCTGTGCCCTGATTTCTCTTCCATGAAGTTGATGACAAGGCAGGTTGTCAAGTTCCGAGACAAGCTAGTCAGTCTGCAAGCTAAACAGGTTATAACTAAATAGGAAGAAGACCAATGGAAATGAAATAAGCTCTTCTCTTTGCTAAAAATTTGGCAGTGCCAGTATTGTTTTCTGGAGAGTGCAATACTCTTTTTCTGGAATGATGCAGGATGAAGTGAAAGTCCAAAAGTATCTGAAAGATTGCAGTAAAGTAAAATTCCACTGTCTAGACATCCTTACTTGCCAGTTACGTCTGAGCACCTTTTGTGCAGAAGCCAGCAGTAAATGTGAAATCACTGAGGAGGATTGGAGAGGCGAAGACTAGAAATAGGGGAGGAGTCTTCAGGCAGGTGTGAAAGCAAAGAATGACAGCAGAGGAAGAGGAAAAGCTTTACAGAGTGTTCAGTTTTCATTTTAAGAGCAACTGGAGAGAAATGAACACTTTTAATACTGCCTAGGATTTCCACTTTGTAGGAACATCACCTTAGAAGCCTATCTAGCCTCCTGTTTCTGTAAATGTCCAGAAGTAGAGGTTAGGAGAAAGTTAAACACAGATTTAGGCAGGTTATAATGTCACAGTCTATTTGGGACTAGGTTTTATCCAAGCAAAATTTACTTAGTGCTTTCCTAACTCTTAAAAAGGATAGTTGTTTGAGTTCACATGCATGTCAGATATTTCTCTAATCCCCATTTCGTTAGGTATATTAGTGACTGTACATTCTGATCATGTCATTCTACAAAATGTTTCCTTTTTCTATTTTTAACATTTTTTACTTTCAGTCTGCAAGATAAAAGCTGTGTAGGAACAGATAATTTAGTTTTGGTATAGTCCTAGCTACTGTATACATCTTTATCATGACACATGTTTTCGTCTCCTTTCTAAATTAAACAGATTAAATCTTAAAAGTTCTATGTGGAAAACTTTTCATGTCTCCATCACTCACTGCTTCTCTCTGAGCTCATTACTTTTGTTGTCCTTTTAGCAATAGGGCAACAGTAATCAATATTTTCAACAGCCTTAAGAGAATTCAGATGAAAAAGGTGCCTGAAGGGCAGGTTTAAGTGCTCAAGCCTACAATTTATGGTCTTACAAGAGATGATACAGACACAGATGCTCAAATTATCAGCCCTACTTGCTACTTCTCTGGTTCAGTAGCTCCAAATTCATCTACTTTTTTTTGCTGCTTTCACTCCATATCACCTCATGCCTGAATGCAAACCAAACCCTTTCAGACAGTTATCAACAGATGCTTGATAGTCCTGGGACTCTTTCATGATTCTTCTGTGATTTTGAATGAATTCTTTTGTTCACATGTTTTAAGTCCTAAACCGATAATAATCGCTGAATGTAATCCACTGAGACAAGTGCCTTGCTGTTCAAAGAGTGGATGGTCCTGTGTGCCTTCAAAAGATCATCTAGTTGCTAGTTCAGCAGAAGGGAAAAAAAAATCTTACCCTGGTTGGATAGAAAAAATAGCTTTACTATGATATTTTAAAACACTGGTTTGGATAGTTTTATTTGCAATACTGGTGGGGGAATAAGGAGGGGAACTACTAATGTTTGTGGAGGGAGAGGCAGTGACTGAACATAAGTAAACAACTGCTTTTATATCACACAACCTAGATTCAGACACTGGTGTATCAGGAATTGTTGCAACATAAAATGTTGGATAATCAGTTCCTACATCAGCTTTCTTTGTAACAAATAAGCAAAAGCAAATTATAGCCTTTTCTTCTGAAGAAAATCTTACATAAATGACCTGAAAGGCACCAAGGTGTCGGACTGCCTGCCTGAATCAAAAGATCGCAGCAAGGCATCAGCTCCTTAAATCCCAAAATCCATATGAAGCTAGTAATTGAACTGGCAAGTTGTAAAGAAGGAATCCTCTCTTTGGGCCACTGCACAGCAATAAGAGATCTCTGAATGGCTGATTTAAAGGAAAGATAAGGGATAAGAACTGCACCAGCACATCCTACTGATTTACTGTAGAGCTGAAGTTGTGGCAGTTCAGTAATACCTATACTGCAATCTGGATGCTTTATATTTTAGCCACCTTTATCGATTTACTTTGGTTAGCACAAGGGGATAGTAATAGTGATGACAGGACAGGTTTTATGGCAGCATGGTACAAGACACTTTGGGACACTAACTCATCAGCTACCTTGCAGGAATGCCCTAATGGTTCATTTCCAGTGCTGCTGTTGTCCAGACTGGTTATATTAAAGAATACATGAGCTGCACTTCTCACACTGCAAATGTGTTTCATGATTTGAGTGTTCACTTACTTGTGCGCACAGTGTGCATCACGTCAGTACTGCTCTTATCAACAGTAGAGATTTTAGGCTCATTAGTAAGGTCTTGGTCATGAATGCTTTTCATCAGGACATTCTCAGGCCAGATTTGTAAAGGTAACTTGGCACTGAGAGTTTTACAAGCATCTTGTGGGTAGGTTTTCTTTTTTTTTTTTTTCTTTATATGACTAAGTGCAGTGTACATAAATGATTTTGAAAACCCTAGTATGTCTTTAGACTTCCAAATATCTTTTAACAGCTTGAGCTGTACCACTAAGTTCCTCAAGCAGTGCTGAGAATACCTTGTCTATAGGCACCTAAATTTTGCTGGCCTACATTATAAATGTGAGACAAAATGTTCTCGAAATTTGGCCACGTACTGGAAGCAATATCTCTGGAGCCCAACCAGATCAGACACAAATCAAATTCAGCACTACTACAGTAAGTGAGGGTATGCTGTGCAGGGTTAGACATCCACACTCATTTATTTGTCTAATTCCAAATGAAGTATCTTAGCACCTGCCTGAAACTTTAAAAAAAGTAAAATTCTATTAATTTTTTTCCATGGGTACCTAAAATGTCAGCTAAGTCTGTCCTCAATCTGCTTGCGCACAGGACCATCTGAACTTTACACTGCTGAGCAGCTAGAAGCCAATTAATGCCTAAGCACTGTCAGAAACCATAAAGTAGATATACCTAATTCTTTTTCGGAAGCCAGTCCGTGACATTTTCAGAGTTCAGAGTTACATCCCATGCAAAATATGGCTGGAGGAGAGGTTATATTGTGTGTTTTTTCATTTTGCAGTGAGCTAGGTAGGTAGAAAACTCGCACAAAATGTTGCAAATGAAGCTTTAATACTTTCCTTTTTTCCTCCTCGTGTTTAAACCACCAGAATCTTTGTAGTTTTTCTCTCTTCTCCTTTTTTTGGCCTGATGAATATTTAATGATCCTGCATAAAACAGATCAGCTTCTTTTTTTTTCAAGAGAGTGATGGTCTTGAGAGAGCATTCACTTAGGAAATAAGCATTCAACCACCATATAACAGAAGAATGACTTAAAATAATCTGTAGCTCATGTATCCACTGGGCATTCAGGGCGGTAACATCATTCACTTCTGCATTTTGTCAGAATAAGGTTGCTTTAAACTGTTAACACAGAAAAGGGTTCAAAATTATTTTCCCCAGTAAATAATTTGTGAGAAAGAAGATATCTAGGATACAACTTTTCTCACTGGTATTTTTCACAGGCTATAGCATCTTTTTGCTAATAAGCTCACTTGTATGGATCTCATTGTCAGGCATCTAAATAACACCAAATAGGAAAAAAAGATGCATCTGGGCTTACTGCATTTTGCAGTGGCTCTTTTTATGATTCATGCCCTCAGTATCTCTGCGCTGTAGTTGTTGTGCATAAAAGCACCGTGTAATGTCACTTCTCTGTTTTATAGGTGTAGTCTTGAAGATGGTGAAAAGTGAGAAGAAATATTCATTGCAGAGGTTGATTCTTAATGCTTATATGTTACCAGAACTGACAAAACACAGATGAGGGGGTGTGTGCAAGGAAACTGGAGGAAATTCACCTTAAAAAACAGTATGTCTTTTTACAAATGTCCGTGAAGATGTCAAGGAAAAAAAATGAAGTTGCTGAAGAGAAAAAACATGCAATAAAAAGTTAGGAAAACAGATGAAAAACAGGATAAGATTTTAATGCTCATTAAAAAAATCTGGGAATTATTAGTTTAGTGAGTTAGGATGATAACCATGATGTCTGTTTGCATATATGTGGGAAGGACTGTGTATGGATTATTTAAAATGAAGGTCTGGCTGTTTTTTTTTAATGTTTGGGTTTTTTTGTTTTGTTTTGTTTTCCCTTTTTCTTTTAATTTATTTTGTTTGATTTGGGATTAAGAGGAGAGAATTTTCTTTTGCAATTTTTACCACTCTTGATCTTTGAACAAAATCAATACCTTGGATTGTATTTTACTTAGAAATTTAAAGGGGAAGACAACAGTCCCTGAATACTGAATACAATCAAATTTTAGATAGTTGATATGTAGGCCTTAATTTGAGTTTTAACAGATGTAGGTTAATCTCTAAAATGATAGCATAAAAAATGTTGAGCAAATATTTTCCTATGTAATGTAAAACTCCTTTTTTATGATTTAAGCAATAAGTTGCAAGATATCTGGGCAATATTTAGGTGCATTTAATTTTAGCTTTGGTATTTCACAGGTTCACAATTTTATGAATATCAAGGCTTCCTTACCTCACAGATTTTAGAATTTATGAATAAACATAAAGATGTTGGGGTGGTGGCATAAGAAGGAAAATTTTTAGAACAGAATCCTCAAAGAAGGGTCAGACTGCACTTCAGCCTGGACAACAGCATTCACCTTTTTAATTTTATCTTTCATTATTCTGTTTTTAGGTTTGTTTTGTTGGGGTTTTTTTTGTGGTTTTTTTTTTTCCAGTACTGCTAACATAAGCATTGCTTTTTATCTGATCTCCAGAGACAAGTGATTTTGGTCATCAAAATAGAGAGAAATTCCAGAGCAGGCTCTGAATAACTTTAATGGGTAAATGCTTTAAACTCTTATCTGGTAAGGACTGTGGAGTTTCTACCTTGATCATTTTAACAGCAGAAGTACAGAACTAGGCATTTGGTACCACCTTTAACTAGAATTTTCTGTATCATAGCTGTGCCATACAAATAATAAAATATTTGTATTTATGCATTTAGGTATGGTAACAATTTATTTTCTTGTTGTTCTGGTATTTTTTTGTCTTGTGTCTTGTTTAAAGAACATTATGCATTAAAATAAAATTGAGACATTAAAGAAGCCCTCAAATAAGATACAAGAGCTTAAAACTAAAATTATAAAAGAATGCTGCACCCTTGCTATAGAGATAGTTTAGCGTCAGTCTGATTTGACTTTTTTTTTTTCCCCCCAAAGTTCAGCTATGTTAATTAGGAAACATCGTCTTTCATCGGGTTTCTTTAAAAACAAACAAACAAAAAACAGATTAAAAGTGAAATAATTGGAAAGTATATAAATAGTTATGTACACCTTGAATGACATCAGGAGAAGGCTGTGTTGTAGTCACTGGTGTTAACTAAGTGGAGTGATGACTCAGAATTTTCAAATAAGAGAATTTCTTCTCAAAGAAGAATCATTGTAAATGTAATAAAGATTTGTCAGACCATGGTGCAGTGACATCAGAAGAAGGCAAACAAATGTTTTCTTCTTACGCTTTGCAGCTGGGAAATTAAGCAGATAAGCAAAGTTTGAACTTAGATTTTTCTCAGAGCTTTCTGGATACCAGTTATGCCCCTGAATTTTTGGTTATTGATAAGGAACAGAAAAACATAATAAAGGAATGACTGCGAAAAAAGGAAATGAAACTACTTTATATCTTTCAGTTATTCCAGTAATAAATCCCAATTGCTTACTTTTATGTATAATTATTTGATATCACTGACCTCAGTACTTTTAAAGAGTTCTCTAAATGAAACATATGACAAGTGATTTGCTGAGTAGTTATGCTTTAAAAGGTTTTGCTTGCAGTCATCAGTCTTTCACTCACATTTTGTATGGATCCAAGGCTGTGTTTACCTGAGATATGTTGGCCATGGAGGAATGTAATAGAATTCATGGGTGGAAGTCCTGACCTGGTCCATTATTCATCATTTTACCCAGTGATAACTCTCCATGAAGAAGGAATAACTTCTACTACCACTGTTTTGTCAGTGTAAGCTTTTGACAACACTGGAATTTCAGGGAAGGGAGGAGGGTAAGCCACACTGGGTGACAGGGGGAACTCAGGATGGTGGGGAAGAAGCCAAGGGAAGTCCCAGAAAAGGACGTCTTGAAGCTCTCTTGCAGATGAGTTTCAGTGAAGAGCTCAGAAGTCCTCTGACTAAATATCTGGGGAAGTGAGATGTTTTGAATACATATCATCTCTGTCTGGGATACCTTATTCGTGACAATTGTCTAGATGCGGAGTGAGAATATCACGCAGGCTTTCTGAGTGGTGATTTTCAACATTACATTTTAAATAGAATAATAGAATCATAGAATCAACCGGGTTGGAAAAGACTTCTGAGATCATCAAGTCCAACCCTTGATCCAACATCGCCATGGTTACTAGACCATGGCACTAAGTGCCACATCCAGTCTCATCTTAAAAACCTCTGGGAACGGAGAATCCACCACCTCCCTGGGCAGGCCATTCCAATGTCTGATTACTCTCTCTATAAAAAATGTCTTCCTAGTATCCAACCTAAACCTCCCCTGGCAGAGCTTAAGACCATAATACTCAGATAATGAGGCAGAAATTCACAATTTGGGTGTTTTCTTTGGCGTAAACTAGAGTTGATGTGCCCCTGTGTTTCTGATATTGTGCACACATCTGTCTTAGCACATTTCTTCTCTCCCAGGTGGTAACAGGCAAATGTACTTACAGGAGTTTGGCAGTTTTCCCTGGTAACTGGATTAGGTTTCACAGGTCACACACACTTGTTTTTAATCTTCACACATTGTGCTAGCAAATGCCTGTCATAAAGTTTACCTGATAGAGACTAACAAATGCTCTTTTCACTGTTAGAAATACCTTCATTTTTATCATCAGGAAGATAAACTCCTTTAAAATCTGATCTGTACTGTATATTCATCCATACTGTACTATGTCTTATCCAAACTAGACAAATAAAATGTCATATTGAATTATTTCTCTAAAATGGGGGAAAAAATGGGGCCCCTGGGTTTTTGAATTTTTTCCATACGTACTTGAATTACGCATAGGAATACAGATTGTGTTCCAATTTGCAGAACACCAAATACTATATACTCAAAGTCTACTAGGATTATCTAATATTTTCTATGGCAATTTTCATTTTCTTAATTCAAATCAGAATCTGACAAAATTTCAGTTTTAAGGTAAAACAATGTCGGAGTTATAGAACTGCAACTGTATTCTCACATATAAAAATAGATAAATTCAAGTTCTTAGGTAGATTTATGTATCTGAGCAACTCAGAACTTCATTCTTCTCCTCAGTTGTTTTTTCTCCCTAATCCCCCATCTGCATTTAGGGACAAACTTCTAACAATGAAGTAGGACTGCAATATGAGAAATGGAGCCTAGCCAGAACTCCTGGGACCATATAAATTTTGTTTATTTATTTTGTTTGCTGTTCCATGTTATGTTTCTCCAGTTCCATGCAAGACATACGATCTTATATGTGTACATTATCAAATGTTTTTTTGTTATATATTTATGGAAAACAAACAAAAAAATCCCATTTGCTGAAAAAGCTCACCTTATTTTTAGAAAGAATTGGGTTCTTCCAATCCAGAGAGTTTTGTGAGACTAGCTATTGTAAAACAAAGAGGAATACTGCATATTACAGTATACTCTGAAATACAATTGAAAAAGTTACAAAGAGCATATCTTTTACTAGGCTGATGAATTCCCATGATCATTTATTTTTACAGATGTTCACAACAGTTCTTAATGTTCTTCCCCTGTATTTGTAAATTAGTTCTACAATTCAGTGATTTTCCAAGTGATTTTCCTACAGATCTTATGCCCCAATTCTGCAAAGCAATATATTGTTTAATCTTAGCATCCATTTCAAGCATACTGAAATACTTCTTTAAAATAGATTTAAAGCATGCAGCTTTTAATTTTAAACTACTGTTTGTGTCAAATGTCCATTGTGTATGAGGAAGAGAAGATGACCTATACTGATTACATGCTTATTAAACTAAGAATAGTAAGAAAAATTCTACTAGTAGTATTTAAGACAAGAGGGGAAATAATGTAAGAATGTCAGGCAGTTCCTGTCAGAATGTTTTATCTTAAGGGATATTTTCTCACCTGTATTTTAGTTGACATACAACATTCAGTGCTATTTTTTTTTTTTTTGGCCAGAGGCCATAGGAAAGACTGATGACCTTTAAAAATGCTTTTCCATACACTTGTTTGTTGGATTTTTTAAGAAGATCCTCACTATGCCTTTTTCCTTTGCATTTTTACGATAGAAATGGTATGTCACACCTTGGTAATGTACAATGCATTTGCTTTTTGGCACTAGTCCCTTTCATCAAGCAGATCTTTAACTTGTGAGCAGAAATTTCATTTTCGTTTCTTGTCCATTTTTCATCTGGAAACCACACTGATGTAGTATTTTCTTGTTTCACATGTCTATGCTTATGTTTTGAAGTACATATACTGTTGCCCTGGGGAGTCGTCAGGACCTAATCTTATTGGGGAATCAGAGATATATGAAAAAAATATTTACCTTTCTTTTAATATTTCTTCTAGGGACATGCAAATAAAAAGATTTATGACATGTGGGTCTGAACAACTATGTTTTCTTAGTTCATTTATCTGGAAGATTAGGGGGACCTAAAATATTACGTGTTTTGTAATCAAAGCTTGAAATTTCCAAACCAAAAATATTTCACCTTTCTTAGTATTATTTCAGAGAAATATGTGGTGAAGCTCTTCAGCACAAATTTGGAAATATCTTTGATTCTGCTGAACTTCATTTTTTCAGTTCTTTTTCTACAACCAAAATCAAAACAGTGTTTAGGATTGTGTTCCCAAGGTAAGAAAAAAAACACTAAAAAGCCTTGTGGAGACTTTTTAACATATGAAATGTTTATCATTAAAAGCTTCAGTGAAGATCAATTCTCTTTTGCAACACGGCTATTGCAAACTTATGTGTAGGTTCAGCTGGGCACTAAGAAGTGGATCTGAGATCAGCTTGGAGACTGCATGATACCCTTGTGCATATCAAGATGATTTTAACAGTAGAGTTCCCAGCATGTCAGTGTGCAAGAGGAATGTAATTGCAGATTATGTAAACATAGTTTAAATTTTCATAAATATTAAATGTTTCTAGGATTTTTTGAGGGTTTTGCATAGATATATTCCAGTATTTTTATCCTCTCTCAAGTGACAAATATGAGCATAGGGTTTCTTTTCCTTTAGAAGAGTCTTAGCATTACATCCTTTGTTCCACACGCCTAGAGTATTTCAAAAGTGCAAGCATAAGTAAGTGGTTTGCAAGTCACTCACTATTGAATCTGTGTGCCTCCAATCCCAACCAGCTTAATGCATTCCCGTCCTTGTCATTAGACTGAGCTCTGATCACCCTAATGACATTGGATGGGTACACTGTACAGTCAAAGCTGAGGCTACTGGTCTCAAACCATCCTCAAGTTTAATACAGTGGCTTTCACTGATTCACAGTTTTATTAAGCTACCAGTAAGAACCTGACAAATCATCTTTCTGTGCTTGAAAACCGCACTGAACCTGTAAAAGGCAGGTGATAATACTGTGAAGCTGCATTGAATTCTAATAGAAGTTAGACTAAGCTGAAGGAGGAATATATGTCTGTTCCTAAGAACATAGGTTATACTGCCATTATTGTAGGTAAATACATCATTAGTGTTTATAATCATTTATGTATTATATTACACTGTATTAAGATCACCTCTTATTAGGGAAAATTGTAAACATAGAAAGCAAAAGGTTTAAGTAACATGAAGTGAGTGATTCTTGGCCAAAGGAATGGCATCTGGCCACAGCTCCTCCAGGTATTTACAGAGGACCTTATTCTGGTGTCAGGCCCAAAGCTGACACCAGATCTGGAGGTGTCTATTCACAGCTGGCTCTAAGCACTAGCAGGCTGTGGTGGAGGCCAAAGAGCAGGATTGTTTGGGAGTTAGCCTCCCAGTCAGCTAGCTCCCTATAGGTATTGTTCCTGCTGTTGTGCAAAATGGGGGCAAGGTGGAAAGGGGAATCTGAGACACACAAGGTAGCCTGAAAGACTCAGCCAAGGATAGGTATTTTGTAAGCAAGACATAACTGAAATAACTCATAGAACAGGTAAAAACTTTGTGACATATTACTCCTATTATGGTTTGTGTTTTTAAAAGCATGACCGTATTTTAACAAAATGGCAAAGCTGATGGTGGCTCTTCTGAGGACAGCAGTGAAGATGACCAGACAGCTCTGCAGCTGGCACTGTGCCATAAGCCATGAGCCAACCCATGCCATGTACATGGCTGGCCCAAGCAGGGCTTGATCAAACCCAAGCTCTTTCTTCCGTGTTGCAAGCTCTACAAAATGAAGTTTTAGGATCAGAGTCAATATCAAAAGGTAGAAAAGGAATCAAGCTCTCTGACAAACCGCAGTTTTACGTAAGTGTCGCTCCAGTACAAGTGAAGTTGCTTCAGTTATCTAAAGTTATCTTGAGTTATCTAAAGATACTGAGTGCTGTGTTTCCGTCAGTGGAAAGTGTTAAGTGCTATGCTAAGCAAGCGTGATACTTTTGCAGAAAAGAAAAGCTAGAAAACTGAAAAAAACCTTTTTTTTCTCATGATGCTGTCCTGTAATTTGCTTAAACTCTAGAACTTAGCTTTAAGGGAATTTTTTGGCTAGAGTGTGGGAAATTAAACAGATATGTGCTAAATTTCAGCTGAATGTGATTTGAAATTGAGGTGATATTAAAGTCTGAAAAGAAAAGTTTAAAAATGAAAAAAAAAAAAAAAGGCAAGCCATTTCAAGGAAAAGAAAAAAAAAAAAAGAAAGAAAAAATATCTGTATCACATCAGTCTAAACTGTGATGCATCAGAAGCATCAGTATGGGACTGTATGTGTTTACTATGTCTCAGTGTGCTGTTTCACTGTCTTTGTACTTGCTGCTCTGTGCAATCATTGCTCCCTGTTGGATTTCATGTGAATTCCAAGTGCAAGCAATACTTAGCTCTTCCAGAAGCATTTCACTCTACAAAACTACTGTATAAGGTGATGTGATATTCCCATTGCTCAGTAGTCCCTTTTTTCTTGCAGCATAATCTTTCAGCCCTTAGGGACTGAAGCTGCATCTGCAGCGGAGCTGTTTCTGTAATAGCTCTCTGAAAGCCTATTCCAGGTAGTCTCTAATTAGACACACCCAGATGGTGGGCACTGAGCAGATGTCCTGCCAGCTTGGGGTGGATATGGAAGAAAGTTTTCACTTGGCTCCCCGTCGTTTGTCTTTCTAATATTTTTTTCCCTCCGTTTCTTCACAGTGAGAATTTTAAATGTTTGCTCACAATTTCTAACATATGAAGCAAACTCAAGCACTCTAATCTAAGGTACTAAACATTCTAAGTGTTTGGTGTAGTCTGAAGCCTAGACATACTGAACTCATGTTACTCAAATGCTGTCACGAACAAAACTGCTCACTTGTGCTTTGATACACAATCTTTATCAGCAATTAAGATTTTATTCTTGGAAACTAATTAACAGTTATTTTTATACTGCCAGAGACATAAGTAAGCACACTCAATAATGTCTGTGTAGCCAGCCTTGAGGATGAAATGAGTGCAGCTACTCGGAATAGAATCTGATGCTTTCAGTCACACGAGTAAACATAAGCAGATATCAAAAGTAAGAAACGCTTATTTTCTGACAGATTCTTTTCACAGTAGAACCATACTTTAAATGTTTAGCCACATCTGACACTGAAAAGATTTTGAGGCAGAATACTTACTTACCCAGCAATTTGACCATCATGTTCACTGCACTGTGTTTTATGCTCCATTTGCTATAAATGTTGATGTGTTTCTCACAGTATTTTAGGCAATGACAATTTTAATTAAAAAGTTCCATTATTATTCCTCCACTTTTCTAAACCTGATTACAGAGAATAAGTTAAAAAAAATAAAAAATATAATGAAAGCTCCAGTGAAATCTCTTGGATTTGCAGTACAGTGTCCTGTAATCACTTATGTTTCAAGAGATTTAACAAAGTTGATCTTCAGGTATCATCTTTCTACTGTATTTTATTTTTTGTAAATAAAATTTTTTAATTTATTTAATAGCAATGCTCACAAAATGGCTATGTACCAGCCTTCATACTTCATGATGTAAAGATTTTTAAAATATATAACTTGGAACCTTGTGCTGGTTTTGACTGAGGTAAAGTTTATTTCCATCACAGTGGCTGGTATGGGGCTATGTTTTGGATTTGTGCTGAACACACAGTGGATAATATAGAGATGTTTCTGTTGTTGCTGAGCAGTGCTTACACAGAGCCAAAGAAAGAAAGAAAGAAAAAGAATCAAAACCCAAACCAGTAGCACAATTTGCAAGTATTGTTTTTTGTAAGCTAAACAAGGAGAACCATCTCCATTTATTCATAACTTGACCACTGTGGAGTTGTTGAGACCATCTGAAAATATATATGCACCCACTTTGAAAAGAATTTTATCACTTACTGTGTTGTTTTTAGTTATACTTTAAAATTAGGTGAAGACAAATCAATTTAGTGAAGAAGCATTCTTCTAAAACATTTCTAGAACCAAAGGTTTGAAAATTCAAAGATGTTCTGTAATTAATCTTCATTTTCCAGTATTTGATAATTTCTGTAGGTATCTTCATTTTCTAATGGCGAGGGTTGTCAAAATTTCTGAGAAATCGTAAGAAGTGTTTTGCAGTTTTTCCTGGCTGATTGCAGACTGTTAGAAACCTACTTGAAAGAGTCTTCCCTCATGGATTTTCAAATTCAATTTTACAGACTCAACAGATCTATAAAAAAAGATCGGAATAACTTTCAGGCTCCCAAGTCTTTATCTGATTGAAATAAGAACTCTGAAATTCTTGAAATGCACCTGAGAGTAATGAAAATGTATTATTATACACAGTTACAACACATATAGCAAAAAGCTTTCAACGTTTTTAATCTTAACATCCACTGGAGCCAGGTCAGTGATGCTAACAACTGAAAATACAGTTTAGTGAAATTAATAAGCATCCTAAACTGGAAGTGGTTTAATATATTCTAAACAGCCAATGCAGTTGCGCTTCTGATAGCATTTTTTGAAATTTTTTTTAAAGGCTATAATCAGGCAATTGCTGCAAAAACAATTATCTTAATTTAAAATATTGCTGTGCCTCGAAAGTACCATCCCCACCTTTGACCAAAGAGAAACAATGGCATGTAAAGTCCTTATCGGTTTTAGAGGCTAATCATCTGTCATGGTTTGAATGTTTACTGAAGACTGCTCAAGCCAGGCTGGAGAACGTTGTGCTGAGATCAGGTGCAGAGAGCTCACAGCCAATGTTCTGGCAACCTGGCTGAACAAGGTCTGACCTAGAGAAGCTGATAAATGCGGGTATGGAAGTACGTGGCAGTGAGCGAGCTAAGGGTGCTGTGTCTCTTTGTTGAAGGGTAGAACAGCAGACACAGAGCTCTGCAGCCCATACCTTGCGTGGTAACCTGCTGTTACCCCTGCTAGCATACGGCAGCAGGGTAGTGCAGTGGTTGCTTGGCTGTGGTGTAAGACAACCCAGTATGGATATTAAAAGTAATTTAACCAAAGCAGAGTGCTCTCTTCCTAAAAGGGTTTATGTTGGCATTGTGTTTTTTCTGATTTTTCAACCTAGCCATGCTCTTTTTCATCTCAACACAGCAAGACATTAAATGTACAGACCTAACTTAGGTAATTTTAGATAGTTTGGTTTGGGAGTAGAGGAGGATTTGGTAGCAATACATGTATTCTCTCTGTATCACTGCTTCCACCGTTATTTTTCCTGTTAGTAGGGATTATACTGCTTTTTTTTGTTTCAACTGACTTTCTGTTTCTCTGCTCTGTGAGCATTTAGTGCCCTCCAAAAATAGCAATAGTGAAAACTTGAAAGCCAGCATGGTCTTTATAAATGTAATTATAACTATATATAATTTTCCCTTTGTCTTTTAAATGAAACTGACAAAACGTGCATGTCACTGATCTTGAGTGAATGTTAACTCACAAAATCAGAGGAAGGAGAAGAGAATATTCACAATGAGCCTCAGTTATGTCTATGTTATTAAATTATCTTTGCTAGTCAGCTTATTGTTTTGTGCTGTGTCTTTTTTTTTCCTGCTGTTCCCCTCATTCTTATCTGCTTTCCCTAAGAACAAGTTATATATCTGATGAAATGGTAATTAGTGACTTCAGTGGGGCTACATGTGTGTAACTGAGAGCAGAATTTTGCCTAAAGATTTTTTAAAATCAAATGTGTAATAATTAAAGGAAACTGAAGTGGTGTATGGGTTTTAATATAATGACCTAAATATCCAAGGAATTGAAAGCAATTTCTGCAAAAAATAAAACCCCTTTCTCAACACATAAAGTAAGTGGAGAAAAGGACACAGCATGTATCATTTTTAGTAGATTGTCCTCTCATATTTAATTGTAATTTGATAAAATGCAGCTATGCGCAGATTAAAGAGAAAGTAAAAATAAATTTAAGTGAAGGAGTCAAGTATCTTTAAATTTAATATAAAATTAAACTCATACTCCTATAATTACTTTGTTGTTTGGGTTTTTTTTACATTAAACCTTAGAACATATCATATAATTATTTTTAATGCAATGTTAAAGTAATAAAGTTATTATTATTTTGGCTAGTGACTGCAGAGAGTGGGGAAAAGAGAAAAGAGTTGCCTGAGGTCTGAAAAGACATCTGAGGAGCCTTTGTTTAGTTAGCCATTTGACAGGTAGCTAGATGCCTGCAAGTTGTAGTCCTGTATTGCTTGGGAGGTCATTGTGGGTGTCACACACAGAAACTACAGGCCAAATGGACAGCAGATGCAGCAGGTTACAGGCCTTGGCTGTTTGCTGTTCCTCAGGCTCCACTGCCCTGACCAGCTGCCTATTTTTCTGTCCCAGGGTGACTCTCTAATAAGGCGCTGATAACTACCTGTCAGCAGTCCCAAAGCTTTATCTCTTGGAAGTGAATGGAAGTAATTGGGAATTACACCTAGGTACATACTGAAAAGGAGGGAAAAAGGCTTCCCAACCTTTCTACAGTGTTCATATCTCTTAGAGAAGCTTTTCCTTTTCTTATGGCAGAAAGAGATGGAAATGTGTCATTAAATATACTTACATGAAGGTGTGATTTGGTCTTTCTCATATGCCACATGGTGGCATACCAGAAGCTTGCCAAAGATTAGTAACTAGCTTTCTCTGCTGTACACCAAGCAAAATAAATGTGCCAACAATCAGTTGTGGGGATAACTGTATGAGCTCTGGCTTTACCAAAGCCTGAGTCCAGAGAAACTGCAATAAATTATGTGAAACGGAACTTCTGACCTCATGTTTGGTGAAGAGAGATTACTCCTGTAGGAAAAAAAAAATGTATCAAAAGATAGTAAATGTTTAAATTGCTTATTTTATTAACATACGATTAGTTTTGAGCAAATTTGAATGAAATGTGCTGCATTCACAGAGGTGGAAGTGAATTGTACAGAATATGTTGGAGCAAAAACTGGTCTCCTTATTACTGCTGCCTCTGAGTGGCGGTATTTGTAATTTTTTATCTTGCAAAAAACTAACCATTAAAGTCTCTATGCGGTTTAATGAAAAGCAGTACAGTGTGTTCATTTCCTAGGTTTCATATATGAGGCCATGGATTCTGAAAGCTCGTAATTTCATGCTTCTGTTTTCAAACTAAGGCTCAGTTCTGGTTAGAAGTTTTTTTTCCAGCTAATGTATGACTTACGTAATAATTAGAACACACCTGTCATTTTCCTTTCATGAACTTGCACATGAGCCAGCAATGTGTGCTTGCAGCCCACGCCAACCATATCCTGGGCTGTATCAAAAGAAGTGTGACCAATCGGTTGAGGGACGTGATTCTGTTCCTCTACTCTGCTCTTTTGAGAACCTGACAGGAGTACTGCATACAGCTCTGAGACCACCAGTATATAAGAAGGACGTGAACCTGCTGAAATGAGTCCAGGGGAGGGTCATGAAGATGATCAGAGGGCTGGAGCAGCTCTACGATGAAGACAGGCTGAGCGAGTTGGGGTTATTCAACCTGGAGAAGAGAAGGCTCCAGAGAGATCTTTAAGCAGCCTTCCAGTACCTAAAGGGAGCCTGCAAGAAAGCTGGAGAGGGACTTTTCAGAAGATAGGAGAAGGGTTAATGGCTTCAGACTGGAAGAAGGTAGATTTTCAGACATCAAGAAGAAATTTGGAAGAAGTTTTTTACTGTGAGGGTAGTGAGGCACTGGAACAGGTTGCCCAGTGGAGTTGTGGATGCTTCACCCTTTGAAACGTTCAAGGTCAGGTTGGATGGGGCTTTGAGTAATCTGGTCTAGTGGAAGGTGTCCTGGCCCATGGCAGTGGGATTGGAAATAGGTGGTCTTTAAGGCCCCTTCCAACTCAAACAATTCTATGATTCTGTAAGAAAGTCTGTCCTACTTTGACGTAGGATAATTTTATCTTTTCTGTAGCTTCTTATACAGGAGGACACAAATTTCTTGTTACAAGGGTATGAGGGAAGAAGGAAAAAAAATATCCCATACTGGTTTCAATATTTTCTTGTAATGATAGGAATACAAATGCATCTTTTAGTACATTATAATCAGGAAGTGAAAGGGATGAAAAATGAGATACCATTAGTATGATATCTTTCTAATGGCCACATGGTGTTAAACTCAAGTAAGAATATAAAGTGTAGAAATACTGGAAAGAAAAGAGATTAAATAAACATATAATTTCAGATACTTACTTGCAATGATATGGAAGGATTTATAGATTTAAGTGAGTCCTGCCCTCTATCATCAGTAAAGTCTGTATGGAGTCCTTAGTCTGTGTGTTGTGCTTTCAGAAGAATTCCTTGGTGATTAGTGCAATAATCACTATAAACTTCATAACCAAGAGCAGTCATGCAGTTCAAAAAGGGCAAAAATAGTTAACTTCAATGGCTTTATTTTGGTCTAAACCACTGAATTTTGTTTTGCTTATTTAAGGAACTCTGAAGGAAGACTTGGTTATCTTGACACAAGGGTATGGGTATAAATGAAACAATGTAAAGTCTCATTCAGAACATCATGCTGAAAGTAATGTTTTATGTCAAGCTATCTGACATCTTTCATTCCTTCTGTATTGACAAAGGACTTACTTCAAGGTTGCTTCTGCTTAACCTTTCTTGCACTGCCACTGTTCTTTAATCAAATCCTTTGCCCCAGTGAAAAGGAGGAATAATGAATTCATAACTCAGCCTTTGCAACACAGTCTAGGAACAGCAACTAATTTCAGCAAACGCAAATTTAAAAAAAAAAATATTATCTGAACACAGTCCCACACTCTGAGGTATGGAAAAGAACCATCATGCTGGAGGTAGAAGTCAGATTCTGTCAAATTTTGGATTAGTGCCATAATAGCTGTATCAAATTTTTAACACCGTTGTGGGTTCTGTCATTTTAGTTTGATTTCAGAAGATGACTTGTTCCAGAAGTGTATTAATATAATCCATTGTAGAAACCCCAGCACTGGGCTTAAAAAATTAGGTTTAGCAGATTTGGCTGGATCTGCAGATACCTAGAAACTAGCATGACTTACCTTTCTACTAAAATTATTTATTTAAAAATACAGTTTGAAGTTATCAATCTTCCTTTTTCTGAATAAAGAATTATTAGTCTTAAAAAGCTGAGAAAATTTTACAGAATGATTTTCTAACAATTGTGTGATTCACCATTTATGCTCTTGGCACTGTGTAGTTTTCATACGAAAGTCTGTTACCACCACCATCAGTTTAAAAAAAAAACAAGCAAACCCTCAAACTCCAAGAAATTTGATACTGTATGAAATCCCATGAATTGTAATTGTTGAAAGGTTTAACTTTCTCAGGCCAGTAACAAAAGACAGATATATATATACACATACATGCATACATATTTATGCTATATTCATGCCACAAATCTAGTTTTTAAGCATTTATATATGCAAAATTAGGATGTTTAAGTCTGGAAACAAGTTTAATTACATTTTTCTGTAGAAAGAATATTTAGTTTAACGAAAAATCTATAGACAAATAAGTAAACTGAGAAGCAGTTGAACGAAAGTAAAAGCTAGGGTGTTCTGAGAATACATCAAGCAGAGAACATGCTTAGCATTGTCCTGAATAAAGTGTGAGAGACTCCAAGTCTAAATAGGAAAGTCATTTTGAGAAAGGAGGCACTTTGCTTCCTTGGCGGCCTCTCCTTTCAGGGCTTTCCAGAGTTGAGATGAAACTGAAACCAGGCATTATATAAAGATGCTTTGGCTTTTTTTTTTTTTGCTTCAATGTATAAATTTATTGCATTACATTTTGTTTGGATCCACTCAGAGTTTGTGGGCATCCACACAGTCCCTGGGCATGCAGCATGAGAAGCAGCTTTGCTCCCAGGGCTATATGTAACACATGTCTGTGCAGAGACTGACATGTCCTGTATCTCAAGTGGATAGATGAGCATTATTATGCCTGTGTGGCTTTTGGCCCGGTGTTGGCTCACAGTCATATAGGAAATCGTCCAGAATTAGCGCCAACCACTTATTATGTGTTTAATCTGTTTTGCCCGTGCATTCTCAGTAAGTACAGTGTTTATGCCTATATATGTACCTTATTTCTCAGGCACCTCTAACTTTCTTGCTCTCAGTTCCAGTTACATTTGGTTTACTGCCATTTCTGTGGTGGGAACAGTAAGGTCAGGCAGCCTGTGGCAGGTGGGTTATGAGAGTCACTTCTGGGGAATAGAGGCAGCTGAAGACTCTCTTTCTCATGAATATTGCACTAAGACTGGTGAAAGAAATTGTGTTTTCATTAAGCCAAGACTAGGTAAGGGTATAAGACCCTTTGCAATGGTCTTCTGGTGTATTCAAAAGAAGGATCAGGCAAAACTGTGGGCACTACTTAAAATACGGTATGAAGATAAAAGAGGGTAAAGTTCTTGCTAAAATGAGAATTTGAACTTCTATTTGTTATTTCAGTCCTAGGATTGATAAAAGAAAATAGATGTAAAAATGCTTCTTCTCTGAAAAGAAGTATTAACAATATGAAGCAGTCATTTGAAGTAAACCGGAAAAGTCTGTGTATTTATTCAATGAGTAGATCCAGCTCAAGCTTGTGTTAAATCTAAGATTAAAATTTAAAATAAATAAATAAATAAATATATTGGCCAATGTTAAAACATTCTGAGCAATAATGGAAGGAAAATGTGAGTAGCACTACTGTGGAAAAAAGTAGAGAACTGAGGTAGAAAGTTTTGTTTTTCTTTTAACCATTTTTTTTCTGGGATCACACGCAAGTTTTACGTTAGAGTCAAAGAATCACAAGAGTGGGTAAGGTTGGAAGGGACCACAGTGGGTCATCTGGTTCACCCTCCCTGCTCAAGCAGGGTCATCCTCAAGCACATTGCACAGGATCGCATCCAAATGGTTCTTGAATATCTCCAGTGAGGGAGACTCCACAACCTCTCTGGGCAACCTGTTCCAGTGCATGGCCATTTGCAGAGTAAAGAATTTCTTCCACGTATTCAGATGGAACTTCCTGTGCATCTGTTTTTGCCTGTTGCCTCTCATCCTATTGCTCGGCATCACCAAGAAGAGCCTGACTCCATCTTCATGGCACCCTCCCTTCAGATACTTATATATATTGATGAGGTCTCCTCTCAGCCATCTCTTATCAAGGCTGAACTGACCCAGCTACCTCAGCCTTTCCTCATAAGGGAAATATCCTAGTCCCTTAATCATCTCTGTTGCCCTCTGCTGGACCCACTCCAGGAGCTCCGTGCCTCTCTTGTACTGAGGAGCCCAGAACTGGGCACAGCACTCCAGATGAGGCCTCACAAGAGCTGAGCAGGGAGGCAGGGCCACCTGCCTCAACCTGTAGGCAATGCTTTTCCTGATGCACCCCAGGATATCATTGGACTTCTTGGCCACAAGGACACACTGCTGGCTCATGAACAGCTTGTTGTCCATCACGACTCCCAGGTCCCTCTCCTCAGAGCTGATTTCCAGCAGGTTGGCCCACAGCCTGTCCTGGTGCCTGAGGTTATTCTTCCCCAGGTGCAGGACCCCGCTTTGAATTTCAGAAGGTTCCACTCTGCCCATGTCTCTGACCTGTCGAGGTCCTTCTCAAGGGCTGCACAGAACTCTGGAGTATCAACCATTCCTCCCAACTTTCTGTCATAGAATATGTTGTATTTTCCTCAGTAAAAAAAAAAAAAATAAAATGTGGGAACTTGGCAAATTATGGCAGTAGACAACTCTGCTACTGAATAACATGGTTTGTTGTCTCTGACCATCTATGCTTCCTTGGGAAGCAGATACACAGACAAGTTTAGGTCTTTAAACAAAAATCAGCATAGCATTCATAAATGCATAGGACATAGATGAAATAGTGAACAAGGATATGTTGTTTATTAAACAATATCTATGAATAAGAAGTTGAAAGTTTGAATGGACCAAATTCTGTATCTGGCTAGGAGAATGGCACCATCTGGTGGATCTATCTGTTGGAAATATTTTTCCTGGAAAGTGCAGTCATAGTTGAAAGGCTGTTCTACCATAAAACTGAATATATTGCAAGATGTACTAAAAATTAAATAAGATGAGGAGAAAGGTAATACTTACTATCAACATAATTGTCACCGTTGCTCATTTTGGAAGCTTACGGTTATTTCTTGCACAATAAATGTCATGTGAATAATTAAGAGAACAAGGAAAATTACTCAGAAACAACTAATTAAGTCTTTACTTGAACTATCTGTGCAGAGCTTTGAGTATCTATTAAAGGATATACTCTATAATCTTATAAAATAAAGTTTTCTGAGCATGGTAATGGAGTACAGGAAATCAAAATAATATATAGATTTAGGGATTGTTTTAAATATATATATACAAATGCTCTCATTTACTCTTCTATTACATCACAATTCAGTTGATTTGAGGACTTCTGGACTAGTAACTTTTGTTTTTCAAATACGATGATAGTCATTGGTAAATGCATTCTATAGGTTACCAGTGGCATGGAAGTCTCAGTTATCCAGTTGCTAGCTTCCCTGCCAATAACACTGGTAGTCATATCCATTGGAACCTTTGAGGACAGCATATTTTGGCACCTTCTGCCCATCATATTTGACCAGCTATGTTGCATTAACTGTAACTTATCAGGTAACTGGATGAACTGGATACACTCCTGGAGCTCATTTCTTCTTAAAGAGCACGCAGTCTATATGATCCCTTGCTACCGCATGGTGGTCCACAGGACCACTGCTACTGCATGGTTTGGGGACCAATACTTTATGAAAATTGTCTATATAATCTGCATGTATAGCATAGAGGAAAATGTTGTGAAGATTTTTCCAAAAATCTGTGATTATGCTAAGTAAATAAATAATATTCAAGGCAAAGTAAAATAATAAGTATAGCCAAGCAGGGTCTTTCTCTGTGTAGCCACAACCAGCATCTGATGTGTCCTTATGAGTTTTTAGTGAGAAATTCTTAGAACTACTTAAGGACAGTAATTTTCAGCTGCAAAATTCAGTCACCATTGGGAACCCCAGTGGTCCCAAGCATGTAATAGAAACATATTGAAAGTGACAAAGGAAAATTAATTAGACATTTTTACAAAATGGTCAAAGAGCACATTCCCTCATTCAATGCAGCCTTCACGTGCCTACTGAATTTTAAGAAAATCAGACTGTATTCTGGATTATATTTAGCTGAAATAATAAAGAAATGAATGAACCTGTTTTCTCCACTGTCTTCCTATACATTTCTCCTCAGCTACTCCCCATTCATGACTTACTATTATTTCCTATTTTTTTAACTTTTGATGATAAAAAAGCACAGAGGTCTATAGAGAAAGGAAAATGAATAAATTAAAAAGTAGACAATTAGAAGTGGCCTGACATGCTTAGATTTTTCATTAAAATGCCCATATTGTTTAATTAGTTGGGACATATTTTCACTAGTGTCTTGATGAGAAGCCTGTTGTTGGCAGCAGGTGCAATGGGGCCAGAAAAAACCTTGTTGTGTTGATGAATAATTTCTTATGCAATACATTTCCAGAAAATACAACTTCACTTTTATTCATCCCATAATTGACTAAAAATATTGAAATGTGTCAAAAATAGTTATTTTGAATATCATTTTATTTTATAGAATAAAATGAAAAAGAATATGAAAACAAGAGAAGTAGGCTAGTTAGTGTGGAAGGACGAAAAATGACTGAGCTGCATCCAGAAAAATGACTGATGTCAGTTGCTTTCTGAGAAGAAGACAAAGCTTTTCTCCCTCTCTTTTTTTTTTTTTTTTTTCCTCCTGTAGGGAGAAATCTAGAGAAAGCAGGACCTGCTTCAGGGACATTTTGTCAAGTCAGGCCTGGGCAAGGTTTGAGAGTGGAATTCCCAGAGGAGAAAGAGGCGGGTAGAAAAGGGAAGTGGTTGCAGAAAAGGCACAACAGGGCATGGAGAAAGAAGAAGGATAAAGAAATTTAGTAAGTAACCATGGGAAAGTGCAGATTAGACTGGATGAATTTCCTCTGTGTGGCTCACTAGCTGGAGGCTGTGGGAATGGGAATAGGAATATGGCAGTTGCAGAAGTAGGCTTCTGGAAATTGCAAAAGGTATGAGTCTTCTCAGCAGCCAAGGCGAAGACATGAAGTCAGTCTAAGTAAAGTATCACTCTTCTCTAAAGAGGAAAGAATACTTCTGGCAGCCTGATGGAAGACGTGGCACTTTTATTGTTTTACTGTTAGACAGTAACTTGTCCTATGACCAGAAGCGTTAATACATTTGAGAGGAAAATGAGAACTCGTTACTTTCAGATGCTGGAAGTTTGAGCACCAGAATGTGCCTTTGCATATGCACATGTGCCACTTCATCTAAAGGGTTCCACAACAACAACAAAAAACCTCCAAAACCAAACAAAAACCCCCACCAAACCAAAACCAAACAAATAAAACCCAAACAAACAAACAAATAACCCACAAAAACCCCCAAAGTTATTCTGCTGTGGGAATAAGACACTGTTCAACAGGACTGTGGTATCATCCTGTGATCTCATTTGCCATAGGTCTCTAGTAGTTAATAAACCGAAAGTGAATGCTAAAAACAACTGTTGTGTTATGCCTGGGGCTTGTTACTAATTTTATCCCTGTTGAATAATTTAGATCTCATTTCAGGGATCAGTTAAGTTGACAAATATGATTGTGGCTCTTGGGGAAAAAAATTGTCAGAAATGCTTAGATTTGGAAAATAAATAATAACTTATTAAAGATTGGGGGTTTTTTGTATCCTCTAACATCTGTGACACACTTACAGGTTGAGGTACATTACTAAAAACTTTTGACAGTTTTCTGAGTCAGTTTCAACTGAATTAGGTAAAAAAACTTTGACTACCATGTTTTGTAAGTGCTAAAAATCTTCAAGCTGATCTGGTAAGTTAGGTAACTGGTTCCTGTAATAAGAAAACACACATAAAATCTTCTGAAATTCTTTAGAATCTAAACAGGCCTTTTAAAAAAAGATGTTAAATGTTACTTCTCAAAGGCATATCACTTTGCAAAAGGCACCAAAATATTTTGGATTTCTTATGAGCATTAATAATAAGATGTATCTGTGACAGGTGACAGGAGGTTTTATATTTTAATATATGTTTTCAATTTTAGTATGTTCAGTCACGTATTTTGGATACAGAATGCATTGTCTGCATAGTTAGTGATTTGAAGAAAGGAATGTTTGTAGAATCATTCCAGTAATGTTTCAAGTCAATGTTTCCACCAGAAAGACTGCTCAAAGCAAATTGATAGTTCACAAAACCAAGTTTGAAAATTTTAATTTTTATCCATTTTCTCTAGATAATTACCAACCTGATGAGAAATATCTGTTTTTTTCTAGAGTGATAGAGTTAAATGGATTTCAAATTTCAAAGCAACAGGGATTGTTTTGCTCCTTTGCTGTCTGAGGTAATGAGAGCCTTGTTATTAATTTTAGAATGAACTGGATCTCACCCTTCCCAAACAGGGCTTTACAATGAGAAATGTAGAATAACATGAGCTGAAATATTCTTAATTGGGTAAGAGAAAAGGAGTGTAATTACACTTTGCCAGAAGATACACTTTTTGACTAGCTATGAATACAGTTTCTTTTGCCAGTCATAGCAAAAAGAGCTGTTGGGAGCGGAGGAATGGACTTACCTCTGACACACAGTGAAGAGTGGCACATATGTGACTACAGCCTTTAATATCACCTAGAGTAACTTCAGGACTGCTGGCTAGCTCTTAATCAGATCTGGCATCATTCCAGCTAGGAGTTTTGCAGACACAACCCATGCAATCAATAAGACAGACTATCCCATGAGGATTTAGGCATTTATTTGTAGATAACAGATGAATGAAAATTTAATTGATAAACAAACACTGCCTGTATTTTAGGATAGGCAGGAACATTAACTTTCAGAGTGTTGAGACTGAAATCTCAAGTGCCTGAAATTAAGCAATAAAACTTCAGTACCCACAATTAGGACACACTGATGAAAACAATACTAATTTTAAAATAGAGTAATATTAGAGTAATAGTCTTCTCTAAACAGAAGAGGAGGGTATTTTGTCCCATACTTCAAACCTCATTCCTCACCATATTCCCCATCACATTTCTTACTTGTGACAGTAATAGTTTATTCTGGAATCACAACACTGCCTTGAATCTCTCTTAAGAGATTAAAACTGAGTCACAAAGAGCAGGAATATTGCTGAAGACTTTTTTTGTGTTACTGAAAAGTTCAGTAACTTAACAGCTCAATTCAAGATATCTTGAAACTCTTTGCCAGTTAGCTGATTATACATACCTAAAAATGTTCTAGGAAAGGTTTTAACACAATAGTACAATTTATGTAGAAGAAACTGAGAAGTAAAAAAAAAAAAAAAAAAAGGAAAGAAAGAGTAAGGAAGATTAATGAAAGTCAGGAAGCTGTCTTAGAAAACAGGCATACAATATAAATAAAATGTAAAAGTATATAAGCAGTCACATGTATGAAATTTTCCAGAAAGGCGGGCAGTACAAGTTTGAACTTCTTCATGTAAATAAAGGCTTCTGAATTGAGAACTCCCACAGCATACCTGAGTGTCTTCTAACGAAACAAAAGCTTTCCCGCTCTTGCCCATTTACCATACTCAAAACCAAAATATTTTGTATGTATTGATATGCTTTAAATTAACTTAAAATCACATTTTTGCTTGAGTTTTTTTCCCTTGTTTAAAAAGCCACACTATCTTCATTTTTTTAACAAAGAAAATAAACACAAAGAAAATTGTGTATTTGCAGAGTTGGAAGTTACAAGATGCCTTCTAAAATATCACAAAATATTGTCCAAAATAAGCAATATGTTGTAATTCTCTGAGCTCTTGAGATTGCCATTTCACTGTAGTCCACAATTCTTTCAAAGAAGAATTTCAACACTACATTTTCAATTTTGTATATTATTATGTCATGACCAGTGATATAACAAAAGACGTCTCTATTATCACCACACTACAAAGCACCAAAAATCACTGCACATTAATTTTAGAACAGCATCTACCTCTGCAAATGTGAAGGTTCCTGTTTCCACTTTACCATGGACAACCTAAGAAATACTTTGTTGACCAACAATCTGGTATTGAAGTAAGAACAGGACAAGATATGCCTATTACTATCTTCTGCTTCAGTATTTCCTTATGCTGAGAAAAACTCCACATGCAGTATCTTGAAACAAAGACATGCTTAAAGACAGAAAGGAATGAAAAGAATGTTTCTGTGACCTTTTGGCGAAGAACATCCTTCCTGGACGTTATGCCTGGGAAGTGCATTCCTCAAGTGAAACGCTGACAATTTCTTTGTCTCACTGGACTTTTCCAAAGAAAACTGGTTTAAGTCCCTAGTCTGGCAGCAAACACTCCAGAAATTTGCCTGCTGAGAAGGAAACTTGAGGTTTTGTTTACTAACACTGTAAGCATTATACTGATCCAAATTATAAAGTAAATACAAAACTGGATTTATTGTTCAGATCAATAAAAAAACAGACTGGGTTGTAATATGATTTTAGAAAAAAAAATCAAAAACTAATGCAAACACATGAAAAGAAAGGAATTGTTACACTAATATAAGATATTTGAGACAGGAGAGTCATGCTCACAACTAATTTTAAGTGAATATTTAAAACTTCCATATGTGTAATACAACCTTGTGGTTTGAATTTCTTCTCTCTCCTAATCACTAAAATATTCTCTTTTCAGTGCGATGAAATTAGCTAAATATATATAGTTGTATTACCATAACATTTTCCATCTTTAGTTGAAATTTTGTAGATTTTTGCTAATTAAGTTGAAACTGCTCCTTATGTAAAATAATAAAGATACCTATGTACTGTTATGGTGCCCAAAGGCTCTGAAATGGGAGAGACAAGTACTACTCCTGTTGCTGTACAGAGTGCTACCTATGTCATACTAGGCAGTAGCATGATGCAATAGAAGCAGATCTGTGTGATGAAACAGTGAATGCTGAGAGCTTGGCAACCTATTAACAGCTGTGTTGCGTCAGGTGCACACCTACCTTCCAGCTGAGCTTTAACCCAAAATAATCCAGGTTGCATGCTGAAAGAGCGTAGTGGGGGCAATTGAAAGCTCTGCTTCAATAGTGCATTCCTGAACCAAATTAAAGTGATAATACGGAGGCACTTCTATCATAGCCATAAGAGCAAGGACGTAGTAGTTCTCTGACAGGAGGGAAGTCTGTTTTTACAGTGCACGGGATCAGAAAGCTAAGGTCAGAAGGGATCTCAGATCCACTTAATGCATTTCCACAAGGATCACCTCATATATCTTTCCTAATGGTTGTATAATCTTTTCTCAAGAACTTCTAAAGATAGTGACACTACAAGCCCTCTAGTAAAACAATAAAGTGAAATTAATTATGTGCTTACTATTAACATGAGGGCTTTGTTTGAAGTCTGTCCACTTTTAACCTGAATACCTGCATAGTTTCCTGTTGCCAGCTGTTTTTTCCCACTCCCTCTCTCAAGAATTTCTGCTGCAAGGATGATTCAGATGCATATGCAAAGTCCACTAAACTGCTGTGAATTATTACCTTTAAAAGTCGCTGGGTCATTCCTTCAGCATGGATGGGATTTCTGAGAGGGAACAGAAAGCTCAACTGAGGAGGAGTCACCACAGCCGGCCCTGTGCAAGCTGTCTCTGTTCATCTGTCAAAAATCTCTGTCTTCCTTAAGTTCATTACTCCTTGCACTGTTCCTGTAGAAACAAAAATTAATTCCTTTGTGTCTCGGTTTAATGAGACAGAAGTGTTTTGCTAAGGAGGATGAGTTATGAGGAAAGACCAAAAAAAACCTCCTCCCTCTAAGCAATTGTAAATCTGAAATTAAGAGGCTTCAATTGAGAAAGTGTGGAGAAAAGGAAAAAAATAACAGCCCTTTATTAAAAGATGTATTTGTACTGGCAAAACAACAACAACAACCACAAAACACAGAGAAAACAAACCCCACCAAACAATAATCCTATACCCAAAAATTCCCTTCAAAAAGTAAACAGTTCGGTTTGTGCTTTTGGCCCAAATCTAACCACAGTCAGCAGGGGGCGCTGTTGGAGCTCTGGAGGAGCATAGCCTGCAGTGCTCTGTGCTGGCCGGCAGGGGGCGCTGTTGGATCAGGCGGTTGCTGCACGGGGCCCCAGGTTTGCAGGAGGGGCCCGGGGATGGCGATCTCCACCCCCGAGGAAAGGAGAGAGGGGGGAAAGAAAAAAAAAAAGGTTCGTTCCCAAGAAAAACTCAGTCTGTCGTGGTGGTGGTATAATTGTCCCTTCTTTCAATGGTATGCACAAGAAGAAACAGCAGCCAGGCAATCAGGCTGAGACAGAAACTCCAGAGCTTCTTTTCAACCCACCCTTTGCTTCTGTCCCCCGGTAACAAAAAAACCTCACCCCTTCCTCTCTTGGAGAGGGATAAAACCAAAAAACAAAAGACACTCCTCCTCCTCTCCACAGACTTTCCAAGGGCCATCAGCTTGGAATGTCAGGTCTGTGGCCAATTTCTTTATGTTGTTAATTGCCCATTCAACCTCTCTCACAGTAGCAGGCAGGGGGAAGGGAAGAAAAAATTCCTGCCCAGTTTTTAGCACACTTGAAACCTATGACACTTTGTTTTAGGAATAATTTGCCCAGTTATTGTGGTGAAATATTTGGAAAGGATATGTTTCAGGTTTTAAGTCAGTCACAAGTAGGAATCGGACTGGGACTTACATTGGGGCATGTTATCCTGAGGTATTTTCAGATGCTGGATTTCTTCCCTCTTTTTCTGAAATACCATTTGTGATGGAGGCTGTGCCTGATGTTACTTTAAGTAAACAAACCTCTTTTGCCATGTTTCCTATTTTTGCAAATGAGTTTGCAGGAGGGCAACCTTTTGTCAAGTCTAAGGATATCCATATTATTCCAAATTCTGAAGCCCCTATAGTCATACCCCTACCATGGGTGTGTGGGGTTACTGTCTCCTGTTATCCCAGAAGGTTAGTGTAGTTGGATGTTGATGTAGAGGGCTGTGTAGAATAGTACTGACATTACGAATTAAGTCACTGAATTAATCAGATTACATTTTAAATTTTAATGTAAATATATAGAGCAAAATTCTATAGATTCTTCAGTGCTTTGATTTTCAAGCAGGAAAGTTTTCAAAGCAATATTCTGATTAAATAATTAAAGTCAGCATCTTTCAGAGAGAATTTCATTGCATACTAGACTGAGTAGAAGTCAATGCTGTGTTCTGAGATTCTTCTTGCACATTATCATGTCGCTTCCTAATTTAAGTTTGCCTTCAGGATATTTGTAGATATTGAGTAGGAGAAAAGAGGTAAATATGAAAAAAAGCACAAAGGAAAAAACTGTTCATGAAGACTGCTCTGCATCCTTCTTGAGAGATTTAGCCACACTTTAAGTAGGTAGGAAGAGACATGTTGCAGGCAAAACAAACTTTATAAGTGCTCAGTCATCAATCTCTCCAAATCTCTTTCCTTGAAATCTTATCAGATAAATATGAAATTTGGTTACCAAAATTTGACTGTAAGTGCATGATATATAATTGGAAAAACAAAGTCCTTATAAACTTCTTTCATTCAAAACTACAAAGATTTTTCTTCACCAAATTCTGGTGTAGAAATAAATTTGCTCAGCTATGGATACCTGGGTGAATAAAAAATTATGTTATTTCTAATCAGGTCCAAAAAAGAACAGTGAAACATACCGGCTTCCATATAGCATCAGAACATCTACTGAGATTCAAACTAGGCCCCTTTACCTGAAATTCAGTATGAACGACATTTATTTCACACTATTTTTTTTTCTTGTATCCTGTGTAAAGCTCAAGTTTTCTTATTACTACATTCTGAATAAATTATCTGACATTTGAAGAATTGATGTATGAAACTCCAGCTCATGAAAACTTCAAACAGTACGATAATGGAAGTACACTGTGACATGCTTTCTCCAGAGTTTTTTTATGTGATGTCTAGCATTTCTGGCATATTTCTTTTATTTTTGGGGGGAGGAGGGAGGAGTGGGGCTTGTCAGGAGGAGTGTCACAATTTCAAGTCCTTAGGAATCTCCAGAAGATCTTCCATGAGAAAAGTGAATGTCATTTCCTGGATTGCCTAAAAATTTTTCTTTTCCTAATACTTCATCTGGCACTAGAAGGATTTATGTCTTCTAATACAACTTAGACCACCTCCCTGCAAAATAGAAACTAAGGCAGCAAAAGCATGCTTTTATCAGCATAGAAACATCTACAGTAGAGGTTTTTACCAGCACAGCTGTAACCTAGCATGAAGGCATACTGGCAAAGTGAAGTCCCTGTTGAGTCATGGCCTTAAAACCTATCAGGTTGTCAAGATGAGAAAAGCAGAAGTCAAAGCTAAATTTTTCTATTTGTTAAATTTCATATATCTGAGAGGAACTTCTGTCATATTAGTAAGAGGAAAACAATCTACAGACTTAAAAATGGAAAGGAAAAATCACTCTCAAGAGATGTATTTCAACAAAGGATAGATATTAAGCTTAGTATTTACTAATTGGTTCCTGTGCTGTTCCCCTTATGTATTATTTCCAGCAGTTACTTTACCAGGCCACTCCTTTATGAGCATATTGGGTATAGACTATTAGCTGCTATTTCAAGCTCCTCATTTTCTTCAGAAGTGTAACCTCTGCAAACATTATCACAGCCTTGAGACTGTGTAAGCAGCTGAATGTCTTTATAAATAAATGAATAGCTTAAATTAATAAAAAAATTAAATAAATATTAAATGAATAACAGAGTCATTATTAGTTTAGCTGGATTGTATGCCCCTTAATGGCTTAACTCTGGCTGACCCCAACAGATGAGGGTACAAAAAAAAAAAAAATTGTCTTGCTGATTTCTAAGCTAAATAATTAGCTAAAATCCCCACAGCAGTAGGTTTGCCCTGTTTACCCTCATCATCCATGAGGGAGATGAGAGACAGGGATGACCAGGAGGAAAAAAGAAAGCCAGCTTTCATACTCCCTGGATTGTTGCCAATGTAAATCAAATGTTATTCCAGAGATACTAGAAATATGCTTGATTATGCACTAAATGCTGAGACTTACAACAGCTGCTTATAGCTACCAGCACAGCAAAACTATTAGCAAAAGACTGCCATTCTTCATCAATTACAACAAGGAATGGCAGTATTGCTTTTGTGGACATGGCTGCTTCTGACAGCTGAGGTGTTCAGGTTAATGTCTGGAATACAAAACAGGAGAAAAGCGTTCTTCCCTGATTGTGTCTAGTATTCAAGATATTGATGGAGCCAGCAAGCTTGTATTATTATCAGGGCTGCACAGCCATGAATACATAAACTGGAAACCGACTTTTGTAAGTAAAATATGCCTTACTCACATTACTTTTGTGGGAGTCAGCTTCAGGAGTATATCTTCAAAACCTATTATTAGTAATTTTTTCTATAAAAGATAAGCCCCAAAAGGGCAATGTCAGCAACTCTCTTTACAGATGCGTATGTCCTCCTGGTACTGGAGCTTTGCTAAAACTGCTAGTGGCAGGTCAGGGGAATATTTATTGAGACAGAGGATCTCCTGATCTGAATTGCAATGTAGTGCTGCAGTGAGTCATAAATTCACTTCTCCTCTTTTTTTTTAATCTAAAAAAAAAAACCAACCCAAAACAACAAAAAAAACCCCCCACAAGTATGGTATGTGTTGATTAGGTTTTTACTTGAATTCTGAAAAGAAGATGGATGCTGTTTGAATTGCCAAGGTGCTATTTTTGAAACTGTTTAGGAATAATATTGTGCAAAATAGTGAGTTTCTGTGCCTGCAGCTATGTTCTTCCTTCCTCCTGCCCATATAAAAATATTTTCACAATCATCTGATTTCTTTCAAAAGTAGTAGGTACTAACATCTCACAGCAGAGTGATAAAAACCACTAAATCATATATGTGGGAGGGGAGAGGTTGTACAGCAAGATGATGACAACTCTTCTAACTCTACAAGAAAATCACGTCTTTACTCACCTTTGCAACTGTCTTTGCTCACCTTTGTAGTCCATTACAAAAAGTACTTATATGAAAATTCACATACAATGTCACATACTCCTTTCCTACTAACAAAAGACAGCAAAAAGATGAACAAAACAAGTGGCAAAATTACAGCCTTGAATTTCAAATGGGAGGACTTGAACTTGTTCAGGAATTTACTTGACAGGATCTCAAAGACAAGAGCATCCAAAGAAATTGTGGGATCTCTTTTACTGAAGATATTAAAAATTTGGCAGGACAAGTGCCTGAGCCACCTATTCTGATTGAACTTCTAGTCTCTGTGGAGTGGAGAGAGGATCCAGCCATAGCCTGTGGAACACTTGCAATGTGCTGAACTCCTGCTTTCAGTTCAGAATCCCTTCCTTTTTCAATTACTCTCAAAATTTAATGTTGCCATCCGGCCTTCTCTTGCCTCTTCAAAGCCTCAGAGCAGCTCATCCTCACTTTCTGTGGAAAAAAGTGCACTGCTACTACCAACAGAATTTTGGCATTTGTAAAAAGACTTAATGGGATTTTCAGGCCTGGTGAAAGCCGATCCTAATAAGAAAAGATACATATTCCATCTCCTTTTTAGATTGTCCTTGCAATTTTTTTGACTATGTATTGGGTTTTTTTCAGGAATCAAATCTAAATAAGTCTGTTGTATTATTCTCATATCCTTGAATCATCTCATTTTCCTTTACAATGTAATAGCCATTTTATCTAGTCCTGGCTGAGTTTTGTGTAGTCTTGGTCATGCTCTTCAGGTCAACAAATTAAAAATAAGAAACTCAGATTTCCTGCTTGCTTACCTTGAAAGACAACAATAGTTCCACATGCAGCAAGATATCTCAACTCCCCTTTGGTGATGGCTAAATGTTTCCAGGTTAAAATAGTACAAAAGGTCAATATTTTTGTATTTTATAAGAAAAATATTTAGGGTAAGAAAATTAATAAATTAAATACTCTGGTTTGAAATTTGGTAGGGTCTGAACTTTGGAGCAATTTTTTAAACAAATTTTGACTAGTCATTCATAAACAATATGAAAATCTCAAACTGGGAGTATTAGAAAATTAGAAATTTTTGCGATTTCTCTCTAATGCTCCTTGAATGGTAAGAGATTTCATCAATATTGCTCTTCTTTCAAAAATTCTTTTGATTTTGACAAAGTAGTATTTTTACCAATGACAGACAGTCAGAAAAAAGAATGGTAATAGTTCTAGATCTCAGATCTATATTTCATGAACGTTTCTATTATGGTATAAACTCGGAGTTCCTACAGTTCCCTTCAGTTATTCTGGTATAAAGTATCTATTTTAGTGCTCTTTTAGTCAGTTTGGCCAACGATTTATAGATTGGGACCCATTCTATTTGCAGTTATTGCTGAATGTCCTTTAGTTTTAGCTGGAGTAAAATTCAGGTGAGTATGCTTGCTGTGATTAGAACAAGTTACAGTAGTCCTCAATATCATCTATATTATTTTTTAAAAAAAATACAATCTTTAATTCCATGACATTTCTTCTGCTGTGTGAACAGTTTAACATTATTTTTCTTTTCTTTCTAAAACATAAATAACTGCTTAAGCACATAATTCATTTTTTCCTGCATTTTTGTAATGCCTAACAAAAAATATGTGTTCATTGCACATCAGAAATTTAAAATATTTTTAAATGTTGACTGTCGTATAAGGTATTTCCAAACAACAAGAAATATTGTATCTTTTTCTGTTCATTTTTTTACTTCATATAGTAAGTGCATATTTTAATTAAAATGTCATGAATTATAGTTAATGTGATCCCCCATCACTACCTATGTGCATTAAAGATTTATTGTAGTGTATTATTGCCTGGAAAAAAATAATTACTTTTTAGAATCTACTTTAAAAAATATATTGGTTCCATGCTTTGCAATAAAATAGAAAGCTCATTAGGTGCAAAGAGCAATGCTTGATAATACTGAATGGATAAGAAACCAATTTCAGAAAACCTAGTTAGAACATTAAGTATGCATTTAAGTAAGTAAATGAATGGAGGCATATTAAAAACAAACAAACAAACAAACAAAAAACCACCAAACATGCCCGACCTCTCATAAAAATATAAATTTTACTTATTATTTGTTTTGTAAAAGTCTGAGAGAAGAATTAATACAGTTGAAAATGCTGTCAACATGAAATGGAATAATTTTCATATTCAGTGCCTTCTATTTATCATGCTAAAATATGACTTTGTATGTCTGCCTTAATAAAACTTAGCTTGTAAATCAACATTTCTTCTTTTTGTGTAATAAGTTTGGATTACCTGGAGCACGTACCTAGGAATATCTAAACTTATATTTTTAGGCAACTAATAATCAGTGTGTGCAAGGATCATCAGGCACTTTGGGCAGCAGCAGAATTTTCAGACCGTTTGATGGCCGCTCTTCACATTACAGTGTCACATTTTTGTGTGAAAGGTCAGACATAGATATGGATTCACCTGTGGTGTTTCAAATGCCCACTTGTGCATAATTGGTGCATGGACACATTGAGAAGCAAACAGCAGGGGCGTGGTGTGAATGTGGATGTGTACATGGTAGAATTCTAAAATAAAATTTTGTCAATTAGTAATCAGAAGACAAAGTAAAATCAGCTCCCTGAAGTAGCAGCCAGTGTGGCATAAGGAACACAAGTTGGAATGCAAAGGAAACTGCACTAGGTCTGGTCTATAACCATGGCCGAAACTAGAGTGTCAACGGGAGGTTGTCCTTCCACAGTACTTCTGTTTCCTACTGGGCTATATTGGAAGGGCAAAGGGACTCAAGTCTGGATTTTGAAGACAACTGGCTGAACTAAACACCTAATGTCATTCTACAGTGGGAATATAAATTCCACCTTTAGGAGACTGCAGTAGTTTTTTATGGTACTTAGAATTTGGTTCACTTAATTTCACTGGAGATTCAGGAGCTGCTTGATCAAATGCTTGTTTTAAAGGCAGCTCTCATTTTGCTCCCACAGTTGTCTACTTTTTCACAAAATGGCGAGATATGCTCCTTCTTCAAAATCCAGTATGTTCAAAATCCATCCTGTATGTGTTTTGTTAAAAGTTTTTGCAAATAATGCTTGCATCATAAATTATTTATAAGTGTCTTCTGATGGTGGACTCATTTACTTTCCTTCCCCATTATTCCTCAGCTATTACCTAGATGGTTCCTAGCATGGAAATGAAGAATTAACTGGTTTATTCTCACCTTGTTTCCAGTGGAAGTAGAACAGCAACTACAACAGAATCCATGAGCAACAAGATATGTCTGAAATTTCCCTGATCACTGCTTTATGCTGAAACCTGTGTTTCTTTGCAGGAGCGTATGTGCTTCAAGTAAAGGCAACAGATGCTGATGATCCCACTTATGGAAACAGTGCTAGAGTGGTTTACAGCATTCTTCAGGGGCAACCATATTTCTCCATTGATCCCAAGACAGGTAAATAGTTTGTCAGCAACTGTGAAAGATTTAAGCTTTGTTTTTTGATTCATGTAGGCGGTATCAGTAGATCCGGTTGATATGACCCAAATCCAGGAGAGTAACTTTCTACATAATTCAGTTTTGAGTATTGACTAGTTTTGGTATGAATTAAAGTATGTTGTAGAAACAAAAGAAACATTCTCCTTCTATCAGTCCTAGAACAGCTAAAACAAATCTACATTGAAGAATTATTCTTAATGCTTTTAATGCTCAATAGATAAAGCCTTGTCTGCTACATTAATTCTATTTAATTAGTTTGTTTGATGTTCTTTTTTGGTGTGTTTTTTTCCCTCAAAGACTCAGTTTTGTAGCTTGTGTCTTCTAGAATTTTTACTTGCTGAACTTACATTCAGAAATTCTCCAGCAATGATTGTTTTGCTATATTGAACTAATTTGAGACTGTGGAGCAGCTAATCATCTTCTGCCCTCCTCTTTTCCTGGGGCATACTGTGTTTGTCTGGGGTTACTGGATGTGTGACTTCAAAAGGATAGTATGTTTAAAGAGACTGAAATATTTTGGAGCTTGGTAGACATGTTAATTTGGTATCTTGTCCTATATTTCGAAATGTCATTCTTGTTTCTATATTTAGTAATTCAGCTAAGGAATTCCAATGAAGCTGTACTTAAATATCAGATTGTGTGTAAAAGAGCCTTTAGCCCTTATCAACCAATAGTTTGGTGGTATGTGCCTTATAAGGCTGTTAATGCAATATCTCCAATAGGTTACACATACCATTGTTGGATGCTCCATTTAGCAGGAACTAATAATCACATTGCAATTTGCAGTGAGCAATTTTACTTTTCAAATTGAAATGAGACTTCTTCATGAGTCTGGGGAAAAGGAAATATTTACCTTTATACTTATTTTTTCATTTCAGTTTTGTAAGAATGAGTATGAATTCAATGGTAAGGAAAACCTTTACTGGACCTAAAATTGGAGGTTTTGTACAAGTTTTAAAAAAAAAAAAAAGATAGTTACTAGTACTTGAAAGAAGAAATATTTTTTCCATGACACTTTGAATGACATATGCTATCATCTGTTAGTCAACCATAAGTGGTGGCCTACACCCTACTAGCCCTGGAACATCACAAAAACCTGGTGTTTCCACATATGCCTGTTATTATCTTTAATGAGTTACTCCTGTGATAAAAGAATAAGCACAGCTGTAGAGGAAGACTTATGAAACAGTAGCCCAGCATACCTTAAAATCCTATGTCAGAAAAAAAGCATACAGATTCATGCTTCTACAAGCAACAATAATATGCTGTAATCTGTTTTACAGTAGAAAGCTCACATTATGAGAGTTACTTGTGTGTCTAGCAATGATGTAGAAATAAACAGGATTTCAATAATAATGCATAGGATGGTGCTTAATGATTTGCTCTAAAATCCAGAAGTCTTGGGCAGTATTACAGATCTGGCATCTCCAGTTCTTTATTTTACAACTGAGGAGATGACACAGTAGTTTCTCACTGCAGTGTTTTACTGCCAGATATCTGCCCTGAATGCTTTTGACAGGAAAGGGGAAGAAAGCCATTTGGGTATAAAATGACAAACTCAGAACTGCCAGGAGATGGATAAACATTTTTTGGGTTGTTGTTGGCTTGTTTTGCCATCTCTTGCATTCTAGTGGCAATTTTGAGACATACCCTTGTAGTTATTTAAAGAACCTAAGAAATTAATACTTTGTCAGGCCAAAGAACCATGCTACCCTGTATAATGCTCCCAAAAGGGATGGCCTGCTTAGCTCTAGTGAAGGATAAGAATAAGTGTTTAGTGATGCACCCTCAGCATACTCTTCTAATCTTGTTCCTACGAAGTTCCTGGGTGACTAACAGTGTCAAAGTAACTAAAACTCTGAAAGGATTTCTCCTTTATAACTTTTCCACTTCCCAGTAGAGTTGAATAGTCCATGAGCATGGTATCTGCACACCAAATTCCTAGAAATTCCATGGCAAAGGTTTATTTTGGTTAAGAACCACCTCCTCTTGCTTTCTGGAAATAGGGACACCTCTTAACTTGTTTCATACCTTACACATTGCACAAGACAGTGAACAGTTAACTCTTATTTATTCCTATTCCCCATGACCTTACAGACCCATATCGTTCCCCAATTGCCCCTTTTCTACATTGAAGGCATAATTAAAGAGAAGCCATTCCATAACACTGATCATCCTCCTCAGGATGAGAAAGGACACACAGTATTCAAGAAGGCGGCTGGTATGGATGTATAGTATACAGTGGTTTAATCATAACATTTCTGTTTATTCCTTTCCAAACAGTTCCAAACATTGTTTTCTTTTTAGCTTCTACCACTCAAAAGCTGATACGTTTGTGGAAATTTCTATTACTACCTCAAGATCTCATTGCAAAGCAGTGATGGTGAAACCACTGACCCTAATTTTATATGTGAAATAAGGGTTTTGTTTGTCAAGCACAGGACTTTACTCATACTCCTTTCTCAAATCATTCCTAATAGGTGATAAACATTTACTCTGATATAAAACTAGTACACTTAAATAGTTTTTAACCTCTGTGGGTCTAAATGACACAGCTGCCCCTTTACTCCTTTTCTTTACTGATCTAATCTTTTTCCATCTTCTTGATGGAGATAAGCAAACCACGTGGAAGTGGGAGAGTAAGCTTTTATTGCTATTTCAGGGAGGTTAAACACGTGACAGTATCTTCTGGAGAGGAACCATTAGACTGGCACAGTCTTAGGCCTCCAATCTGATATGTGGGGAGTACTTTTTAATGCTATAAAATTGCTCTTCTGATTTTAATGTGAGGGCTTTTTTAACACAAAGCACTTGTCCTAGATAAGATAACCTCACTTATCTTTCCTCTGCAAATTCTGTTCTGTTACGAAAAAGTCCATTTCCACCATTAAACTGTCCTTTCCACCCAATTTTCTGTTGTGTTTATGAGGTCAATATTCTTACTTATGGCTAGATGTCTCTAGCTTTTTTAGATTCAGTATTCTAGTCCATCTTCTGACCTTAGTTATACTATTGAAATGCAAGTTGGTGTCAGGAGGATATTGTTGTTAACAATTATTCTGGAGGTTTTTCATGAAACCTGGATTTTATCTTCCAAATAAGTGAATGATCCCCCATTGAATTATGGGTCAGTAACTTTGTAAAGCACATCTTCTGGTCCAGGTTTCATACATAATATTTGCAGTTTTCAACAGTCTCATTTAGACCATACTTTTCTGCACATTTGATATTGATGACATTTGAAAAGACAAAAAAAATTCAAATTTATTCAGTTCTGTAGTTGAATAATCTTTATACTAAAATCTTAAGGTAGGAGAATTTACAAACACTCAGAACACCATTCCATGCACATAAGGCCTTAATATTATAATAAACCGTTGACTAAATTTGGATATTCTTTGTGAAGCTGAAGTTGAAATACCAACATTTGTAGCCCTTTCATTCCCATGGGTTTTTACATCTACCTAATTTTTCTATTTTGGGGGTAAAATAATTCTAAATCACGTTTGTTCTGTCCATGTGAACCAGTGATTTTGGAGAAAATAATATGTCTCAGAGTTTTGTCTAAGGTTTTTGAAATGGAGCAGGCAGAAAAAGGAACATTGCCTACGAATTGCTAGACATGAAAATTATTTTCATTGTTTTTTTTTTTTTTTTGCTGAAGATAAAGGGTATTTTACAGAAAAATATAGAATGGCCTTACACTTCCAGACAGGAATAAACAGTGGTTGATTTGGAACTTTTCTGCTACAGTGATAGCCCATTCTTCATTTTCTGAAAACCATGTGAAATATTTCTGAGGAAGCCACACAGTTGTACCTAGAGCAGATATATCAACCAGATAAACTGCATCTTCTCCTCACAACTTGCTATGTTCCATTTTTTCTGTAATCTTTTTGGACTTGAGCAAAACTTTGGATACTGTTTTTTGACACAAAACGCCTAACACAGAGCTGAATAACCATGTTACACAATGGGTGAGCAACTGGCTCACAGGTCAGGCACAAAGTTATACTGAATGGGGTAACATCAGTCTGGCATCCAGTCTAAGGGGTTCCACAGGTGTCCATCCCACAAACCAGTTCTCTTCAACATCTTCATTAATAACTTGCAGGCTGCACTTGAAGGAATACTAAGTATGTTTGCAGAAAACACTAAATTGGGAGGAGCTGTCAACTCCCTTGAAGGGCACAGGGGCCCTGCAGAGACACCTCAACAAATTAGAGGGTTGAGCAATCATCAACCTTATGAAGTTTAACAATGGAAAGTGCCAGATTCTGCACCTGGGATGGGGCAATCCTGGTTGTGAGTATAGAACAGGGAACAAGATGCTGGAGAGCAGCGCTGCAGAAAGGGACCTGAGGGTCCCGGTCAATGGCAAGTTGAATATGAGTCAGCAGTGCCCTGGCAGCCAGGAGGGCTGACTGTGTCCTGAGGGGCATCAGGCAAAGCATCGCCAGCTGGTTGAGGGAGGTGATTGTCCCACTCTGCTCTGCACTGGGGCTGCCTCACCTTGAATATTGTGTGTAGTTTTGGGTACCACAATATAAAAAAAGATATTAAGCTATTAGAGCGCATCCAAAGGAAGGCTACAAGGATAGTGAAGAATCTGGAGGGAAGGTCTTACGAGGAACAGCTGAGGACACTTTGTTTGTTCTGGAGAAGAGGACACTGAGGGGAAACTTCATTGCAGTCTTCAACATCCTCTTGAGGGGAACAGGAGGGGCAGATACCAATCTCTTCACTCTCATGACCGGTGACATGACCTGAGCAAATGGCTTGAAGCTGACTTGGGAAGTTTAGGTTAGATTTTAGGAAAAAGTTTTTCACCCCCGTGGGTGTGGCTGAGCGCTGGAACAGTGTCCACAGGGAAGTGGTCACAGCACAAAGCCTGTCTGAGTTCAAGAAGCATTTGTACAATGCTCTCAAGGATATGGTGTGATTCTTGGGCTGTCCTGTGCAGGGCCAGCAGTTGGACTCGATGATTCGGATGCATCCCTTCCAACTCGCATATTCTGTGAGTCTATGATTCTATGTTATTTTGTACTGCTAATGTAACACAGGAGGTCTTTCATTCTTATAGCTCTTTTCTCTTTAGAATGAGCATACCAGGGATGTTATAAAATACTGTGGAAGACATAGGCTCCACAATGCCAGATTATGGATTAAGAGATTCAAGACGAAACCTACTAATGCTCATCCTATTTATAAAAAATATTTTTTTATTTATCTCACATGAATATGAATAAATTTTTACAGTTTTATAATTCAATATTTCTGTTCTGTAACAACTGCAAGCAGGACAGTATATGCCATCCTGAGGAAGGAAAATGCTGCTTCCTAAATAGGTTGTCATTATCATCGTGCTACCAGTGGAGAGAAAGAAAATTGTTATACAGTTCAGTTCAGTGGGAATTTTTGATAGTTCCCAGAAACAGCAGATTTAGGTCAAAGTTATTTCTAGACTCTGAAAAAGTGCCATAAGCTAATGGTTCCTATTCTTATTTGTTAACAGAGCAGTGGTTAGTTGTTATAAAGAAGAATGATCCATAATTTTTTTTTCATGTCATTTCAAACACATTATAACTCCAGGGTAGAAAAACTGCTTTTAATCTCAAATGGTTTAATACTAGAAAATAATACTTTCTAAACCAATAATAACAAGGAAGAATCATACTTCCAGTTGGTTTATCTTTCAGTTGTGCATGTTATCTGCACCAAAGTGAATCTAGCCATTTTCTGAAAACTGCTGCTGAACATTTAACATTTTTCAATGCTATACAGTTGTGTAAAATTTTGACAAAGAAATGCATTTTCTCCTACACATTTTGTTTCAGGAAAATGGTTTGAGTGCCCAAAGCTTATAGCTTTATATGACCTTATCAGCTAATTTTTGTATTCAGTAGTGCCTCTCTCTCCTTCCCTCTTCTCTCTAAGTCTTCTTTTTATCCTACACATTCTTAACATATCAGAGGGGAGATTATGGCATACCTACTTAGATATAAGCTGTCCTAAATCACTGAAGATTACGAGTCATTGGGGTAATGTCTTACCATGATATTTTAATTACTTTTTTTTAAGGAAATGCCTCAAATTTTTATTCCATCTTTGTGCTATATCAAGAAAAAATTCTCAAGCAAAGGAAGAGACTTCTAATAAAGACTTTCTTTTGTACAGAGGAATATTGTCTTGGCCTACAGTAGTATAAATTTGTTGACAAGTGGGAAACAATTGACGATGCACCATTCTCTTTCACCCATTCATTTGCACTTGAAAAGACAAAACAGTCATTTTGAGTGGCCGAATAGTTGACAAACATGCTTTTGAAAAGCCTGAGTGATTTGCCTGTGTTTCTTTGTGAACTCGTCTCATATCAACCCTTTCAGAAGAATTCTATTCCTGGTCTAAGAGATCCAGTATTAAATTGTAAGAACGCTTTGTTTATTTTTTCCTTCTCTTTCCCATTTTTTCTTGTAGGTGTAATAAGAACAGCTTTGCCAAATATGGACAGGGAAGTGAAAGAACAATATCAAGTCCTAATCCAAGCCAAGGATATGGGAGGACAGCTGGGAGGACTAGCTGGTACTACCACCGTAAACATTACTCTCACGGATGTCAACGACAACCCGCCCAGATTTCCTAAGAGTATGTAGTATTCCAAAGCACTAATTTTCAAATAAATATGACTAAAGGTATTAATTCGAAAAATCCTTTAGATAAGGAACTGAGATTCTGGAAAAAAACAGTATATGATGAAAAAAAGTAGAATTTCCTCATTTTTTAAATTATATGAAGCTTAATTTGAAATTATGAGTTGAATGTTTTAGAGGAAATATATAATCATTCCACAAGACCAGCCTGAGCCTAAGAGTTCATTTTATTTACACTATAGAAATGGTTTGTGAAATACTATTTTGTCAGGGGAAACTGGGTAAATGCCTTCAAATGACAAAAGGTTATAACCCTTCCAGGTAACTTCCAGCTACCAAAGACAGAGCTAGCTCATGCTAAATGTTATTGTTATGATACTCAGAAACAGATTTTAATGCATCTTGGCCCAGAAGATTATATCTGTCCTTGAAAATATTTGCAGCCTCAAAATAGTGATCATCCACTGATAATTTCTTATGTTTCACATTAATTAGTTTAAATGAAGCTTTTCAGAAGTATGCTAATTTAGAGTTTCATAGTCTATGTATGATTAGATGGATTGTTACTTACTTTTCTCCATAAATTTATTGAAGCTTTGTATATCCCATACCTTTGAAATGCAGAAACTAATCAAGCATAAACCTTGATAACTATGTCAAAATAATTAACTGCTAAAAGTTGTTAGTAATGGAAATTTGTATTAGAAGACTTGTATGAGTCTGCAGTAAGATCATGGCAGCTTTTTACTTTGCACCTCTTTTCTTGCCCATGAAATGTAATCCCACCATATGTAGTGTAAATACTCCATAGGTGCAAAACCATATTGACAACTGTGTAGTTTTCTCTCATATAAACATTTTTCTACTTATTTTACTCAGTCTGAAAATGTGTTGTGTTTCTGCAGGCATGTAAGAATGAACATATTAAGAGAAGGATCCATCTGGTCCTTCCTTCTCTCTCTTACATCTGGATGGCATCCAAAAAACAGGCTAAACAATACTCCATAAAATTTCCTAAGTTTCTAATTATTTTTAGTTTTGTTGGTGTCTTTGTATTTAACAACCCTCAAGGTATTTTTCTTACAGCAAGTTGCCGTGTTGTTTTGAAACTTCTGTAAAGTTTAAGAGCCCACATTTTATATCAGAGGTACACAGATTAATCACGCATATCACGACAAACAGCTTCCCCTCCTTTGTTTTGAATCCATCATTACGTACTTACCTGCATGTTAACCTCTTCAAAGAATTCAGAAAACATTGCAAAATAAGACTTTTGTAGAAAAACTGTATTGATTTCATTTTTTAAATATGGGATATTCTCTCTAAGTCCATTATTTCTGCTCCTGCTGTTTTGGCTCTGCATGTCAGTCATATCCATCCGTAGCTCCTCTAAACTCCCTGGAGATCTTTGGGGGGAAAAAAAAAAAAAAATCAATGTTATATGAGTACCTCTAAGCCTTCTTGTGCCACAGTGGTTTGAAGCAAAATATTACACATCATAATAGTTCCCCTATTTCATCCTTCAGGCTCTTGGGCATGTAACACCTAATTCCAATGATTTGTTACTGTTGTGTCCATTTGTTCCACAACTGCTTCTATAGCTAATTTAACCTTCTCATGAGTCCCCTATAAAGAAGGATTCCAGGATAAAAAAAATCCCCAGATATTCTTTGCTAAAAACAAAAAAAAAATGTATTCACTTTTACATTCGTGATCTTATCTTTTCTGAAAATTTCTTTATGTCAGTTTTGTCTCGGCTTTACACCGTTGCTCTCAGGCTTTTGCCTCCAGATGTCTTAAAAGACAATTATTACTAGCTCGTTTGTAGAGATATATTCAAACTCGATTTCTGTCTTCTTTGCTGTGGTTTTACAGATGAAGCAGATACGATTCTTTCTATTCTCCTCCCTGAGACACAACTTCATGTTTTTGAAAGATGTGTTCTTGTTTTTATTAGCTAAATTGTTTGCCCTTACAGATTTGCTTTTTAATGGATGTGTGCATTTGCTGTGGGTCTTCAAAATGATGTCCCACACCACTCACAGTGATTTAACAGTCTCAGCTATCCCATTCAGATTTTCTATAACAATATCCCTCAATTGTATTTATTATTATTATTTTTTATTATTATTATAATTATTTTATTTATTTAACTGAGTAGTATTTTTGTTTATTTAACTGAGTACAATCATCTTGTAATTTTGGCCTTTATTGCTCCTGCACAGTTATTGTGTTTAATCTCATTATTGTTGCTCTAAAATTTAGAAGAACTAAAGAACTCTTCCTGACTAGCTAATGTTAATACTGTTCTCTTTCTCAAGTCTTATTTGACAGAGCTTCCTTTAACAAGCATCATTATTCCTCCACTGATAAGGTCTGCTGTGCCTTTCCTGTATATTTTACTTCTTGATAGTATGCTGCCTGACTGATTTTCTTCTTTCCCACAGATATTGAATATGCTACTATGCTGATATTCTTGTTTAGCATTAGGCAGTAAAGCTACCTGTACTAGTTCCATTTTGACTCTTGGCCTTATATTATGGCTTTCTTTCTCCTCTTTACTGTCCCTACTTTGACTCTGTCTGACATACCGTTTCTTTATTTCCTACTTTTTGTAGCATTCTCCAGTGAAGAATGCAGAATGCTGGTCACTGCACCCTTTACCTGAACTGTGTACTTTTGCCTTTTTTTTTTTTTTAATTGTGTGCAAATTCTCCTGAACTTTTTAGCCAGGTATCACAGTGGCTGTAGAAGAGTTTCTTAGCTTTCTGAAGCCTGTTTTTCCTATGGCAAAAATGAGTTTTGCATCTTCTCTGTGGGCATCAATTCCTTAGCAAGTACTCTGCCCTTCCAATATTGTGACTCATTTCTCTCATTTCTTCCCTTTAAATGCCAGGCATTTGAAACTTTGTCTTTCCATCTTTTTCTCCTGATTGTACACAGTGAGACGATTTCAGACCATGATACTCAACTTTCAGACCATGTTCTCAACTTCAGGTTTCACTTGCTAGCCTAAATTTCAACCCCTGTCCAATCTTTATTTTGTCGAAGCTCACATGGTGTCTCTTTCAGTTTCATGGCATGCTGTCAAAACACTTGTGAGATGCTTCAAATCTGATCAACAAGCAAATCATCCCAGAGGTCCTATTTATACCAACATTCTGACTGTCCTCATCCTCAGTGCTTGTTAAACTGCCCAACACTGCAGCCTTTCAGCTGCTGCTGGAAGGGTACCACAGGTACAAGAAGAAAGACTGTAACTGTCAGGAGACTGAAAAACTCAGTATATTGGCAAGCTTCTTGAGCCTTGTGCTATTTCCCATCCTGGTTTTCAGTTGTATATTTTACTTCCTTTGCTGTTAGGGGCCTTAGTCATTTTCTATTTTATTGTATGCCTTCATCTACTGTGGTGGTGTAAAAATACACAAAATTTCACATAGTGTCAGACAGTTTTCATGACACAGAGAAAGCATGGAATATATCATCCTTTTTGAAGAAGATAGCCTTGAGGTCTTATTTAATGCATGAACTGCAGTTCTGACATCTTTGCCCAATTGTTGCTGTGTAGGAGTAAAAAAACACATACACGGGACCAAGCTCGTCCTCTGCTTTGCATGCTAATAAGGTTGAAAACCTTTTCTTTCTATTATATCAAATGTCACAAAAGACAAATTACAGCACTGACTCTCAACAAAACAGAAGAGAATAATATTGGAGGTTTGTGTTGATTTTGAAAATAAAAAATCACTTAATACGGCTTACAAGCTAAAATGTCAGTGTGGAGACTCCAGTGAACTGGACCAAGCTTGGTAAATGCTTTCTTTTTATGTGTTACAGGCAACAATCTCAATCAATGGGCCAGTGCCGTTTTTGGTTAAGTGGTATGTGAGATGATGTGTAGTGTGCCTGAAATTCACAGAGACACAATGCTAATTACAGCTAAACAAAAAGAGCTGACAGAGGAAAAGTGTAGTTTGAATTTTACTTCTAACATAGCAGCTGTACTTTTCAGTTTTGTTCCTTGGAAATGTAGTAATTCAGAGTCACTACCTGCCATTTCTCATTGTTGGTCAACAAAGCCAGGAAGAGCAGACTGAAGAAAGAGACTGAAGTCTCTTTTACACAGACTACTACAGAGTAAATGTTTTTGCATCACATAATCAGGAGCACAGTTTTGTAAAGGGCTTATGCCAAAGCAGTTCTGCTATAGGTTACCTTACCAAATAAGACAATATTAAATTTCACGGGATAAAGTTTAAATTTGTTTTCTGAACTCAGTTGAGCTGAAAAAAAAAAAAAAGATTTCACAGTAGAAGTAGGAGAACATATATTATTAATATTTGGAAGAAGCTCCGTTGATAAAAAATACATTACAAGCTTGCAAAAAAATGTATCACGGAACACCTTCATCTTCTTCAGGGTCCTTTAAGGAAACAGGCAGGTTTGGATAGGTTATCAGCACCCAGTGATGAAACACCTCTGACTATCCTGCTGAACATAGAATTTTTTATTTAGAACCTGTGCTTTTGAACATATTCAATGGGGAACTCCCACCTTGCATGTCTCATAGTAATGAAGAGTGTAACAAAGGAGAAGCCTCTAAACATATATTTCTGTAGAGATGTTTGACCTGCGGGTATCTATTGGCCCACATTTCAGAAAACTGATACTTCAGAAAACTGATATTTTCTTTAAAACTAGTAGGAAAAAATTAATCTGAATTATTTTACTAGTAGAAATTTATTTCAGAAATGTTTTCTGTCTTGCCTAACTCTTCATAAGTACACTGAATTTCTGCATTACTGGGTATGTTTCATTGCTAAAGATAGAACTTTTCTGTAAATATTAAAATAAATATTTCATGGCAAAGTTTGAGTCTTGCCAAAAGCAGAAGAAAAGTCAAAGACTGCAAAAGAAAGCACTTTCCCTATCATGACAATGATGTTCGAGAAATTGAATGAAAATTCAGTATAACACAACATTGCCTTTGAACAGTGAAGAGTGGACAAAAGATGCTTTTCTGTAGGCATGCATCCAGGTCCAGAAGGGAACTGATGGCCTTTCTCTCTCAGCTACTTATGTACATGATAACTGATTAAGTAAAAAGATAATTCAGCACATCCTTCCTAGAAGCTAATGGTCTTGACTCAACAAACATTGGACCAGTCTGAGCTAGCTGCCAGGACAGGCTTGTTTCCAATTCTTAAAATAAGCTTTGAGAAAAAATGGATGGGTTATATTTACTTCAACATTTAAATGACAAAAACTATATAATTAGTTGGTATAAATTATGTTTTATGGAATCAAACCAGTTAAGTGAAGTGATTCAACATTTTCATATTGATTCATATTTTGTAATGTTTTATGCTTTAGTTTTCCCATCTCTTTCTTTTGTTCACCAATGATAGCAATTTAGATAAATAAACCTTTATATACTGAGCAATAAAAGCACACACAAATCATTTTAGTCAAAGGAATAGTATGTCTTTTTATTTTAATATGACATATATATTCTTTTAAAGAATAAGGCCTTAACATAGAAGAAATGTAATTGAATTTTAAAAATGATTCAGTTTTTATTTTTATATTGGCAAAAAAAAGACATTCTCAAGTGTCTTAAGAAGTCAGTAATAAGTTTGGTTCATTTTTAAGGTGTGTATTTTTAAGATGACACTGCCTGAATTTACTTTTTTTTTATCCAAAAGAACTATTTGGACAAAGTTATGTTTAATCACATCACTTTCAGCTAACAGAAGTCAATTTTGTGAGAGTGTGATTAAAAGCTGTTTTCAATAGAAGAAAAATTAATTAATGTTTGAACCCAATATTGAATTTTGTCTACTTGTGCATGTCTTGGCTATAAAAAAAAAGCATCTCTCTGGTGGTCAGAAACCATTATCTCAGGGCTGCTTTGCAACCACAATTTAAAATGTTCAGACAGCTGTAAAGCAATGCCTAGATATCACAAAGGCCATTTTTTTTTTTGCTGTCATTGGTCTTTCCAGTAGCATCCCAGTGAAATCCATCAAGGTAGTTTGCATCAAAAGCATGGCAAATTTCCAGAAATGCTGACGTGTCTGGAAACAGAAACACAAAGATTCATCTTTCTGGTAATGAGACCTTAAATAAAGGAAGATTGAAGGATCATTCTTACGACCTTGTACATCAGTTGCCTTTCCATACTGCAGGAGTTCGCAGCTAATTGGATTTGGATTTCATGAGTGGCCAGTACAAGGCATTCCACAGAATATATTAAATCCTCCACTGAAGACAGCAGAGGAAACAACAATCTTAAAGAGAAAAGTCCACAAAACAAACAATTCAGAAACCAGAAAAAAAATCTTTAATTGATGCTGTTTCAGGAATTTCAGTGCAAGTATAAAAGGCTTTTATAAATGAGAGCTTGTCCTTTAGTGTCTTAGTTATATATGCTTTGCATGGCACTGGAATGACCTGTTATCTGGATGATCTATTATATAGAACTATTATGTATAATGAATAAGCTTTGAATATTATTACCCTTTTGCATCTATTTTAAGTGATTACTTGTTCATTGCTTATTGTAATAGGTTTACTTTCAGGATGTACAATCTGTAGAAATATTTTAGAAGAACAACTGAACTTCGAACAGCCTATACTTATGTATACACACTTTGTATATTGAAAACTCTTATCATAGTTATTTATTTATATGTTATTGGAAGCTTAGTACATTACAGAAATTGCACACACATTATTTTTCATAGGTTTCCCTACATCAAGGCTGGTCAGTTTTGTTAACTCAGTAAAATAAATGTGGCTGATTCTGTTCAAGTGGCTTTGAACAAGTCTAGCTCAGATTTTATTGCAAAATTGGGTTCAGAAGCACAGTGCAAGTAAGAAGTCTTCCGGTTCACATGAGATAGAAAGGAAAATCTTTTAACTCATTGCTTTGGATGAGTGGCCGATGAGAGACAAGTTCTTCAGATAATGGTATCTACTTTTAAAGATTTCAGAAGTATGCAACACCTATCACACTCAGTAGTACATTAAACACCTACAGAAAAGTATCTTGTGATTAGGAAATTATTCTATTCACTAATCTAAAAAATTTAAATAAGGAAAGCAGAGGTTTTGATTTAAAAAGAAGCAATGAAGACTTATTCCCTCTTTACTTGGACAATTTGCTAGAAGACTTACTCAGGATTTAGGTTCAAAGCTCCAATCTGCCTAATTAAGCATTTTCACAAGTCTGCACAAGTTTCTGGGAAGTTATTATACCCTCTGTAATTTAGATATGGAAGTATGGCTTCTCTTGGTATTCCTGTTAAAAGTTGTTGTACAACACATGCATCTTCATTGGCTCTCAGAATGAAAAGGAGTCCATCTTTCATTGATTAAAGAATTTGCCTGGCAAACAAGATACCCTAATTCAGTTCCAGCAACTAATTACTTATTTTGTACCAACTGGGAGATACTTGCACAGGACAGGTGGACAGATTAATTGCAGACTAGCCTGCAGGCAGTGATTAGTTGGATGACTGAGACAGAGGTTGCTTTGAATCAAAAAGGGAGGGAAGGTCAAATCTTTGTTTTCTTCATCTTTGTTAATTTTTTAACGACTATTTCATAAAACGTAAAGGGAAAAAATCATCAGCTTGGTTTTGTTAACAAAGCTTACATTGTTTAATTTCAGAAAATCTTAAGCAAGAGTGATTTTCATTAACCTGTGAGTTTTGAATTAACTAAAACTACGTTTCTGAGTTGAACACATACTTTAACTAGCCCTTTCAAAGAGTGATAGAAAACACAAATGCAAAGACTACGGAAATAGGCTTATGCAATTACAAGCCATACAGATGTCATTTTAATTTTGGATTTTAATGCCTGTGACTCACTTAACTACATCTGTAAAATCAGCAAAACTATAGTCAAATAAGTACAATAATAAATACTAACTGACCAGTATTTGCACAGTACTCTTACAAGAATCAGAGGCAGAAAAAGCGTAACTCCTCTTCATTCCAGATTCCTTCCAAGTCTCACACCTCTGTACTATTTGCATATCTGTCTCACCTTCCTCTGGCCTCTCTTTCCTCCTCACCCCATCTATCCTTACATTCAACATGGACTTTTGTCTCCCCTCTCCTATAAGAGACACAAATTTATTCTTGATCTTATTTTCATCTTATAACTACAGTGTGGCCTTCTCCTCCTTCTGTTTCAGGAGTGGTTTTTTTCCCCCCAATAATAGCATCGATAAAAGAATTTATGCTTTGCTGGGTCACTTCCAGCTCTGAGTTTCTTCACAGTTCGCTCTACTGAAATCAGGAGTCTTCACTATTCCAGATAAGCTCTGTCTTTCTTGGTTTGGCCACTACCCTGTCTAACAGCTCAATGACCCTTGCCTGCTGTTTCTGTGTCACCATCCTGAGTTAGCTACATGTTTGACAGCTAGTTATAAAAAAAGCCTCTGTACCTTTCTTTTTCCTGCACCACCACTTAATCACTGCAATTATATATATATTTTACATAGACTAAAAGAAGGTATACAACGGGTTGTTATATTTTGCTTTTCAAAGCAAAAAAGGACATGGGAGTGTCAGAAAAAGTTCCTGGAGATTTAAATTGTCTGTACTGTTAGTCTTAGAACAGCCACAGGGCACAGTTTTGACCAGCACGAAGTAAAGTTTTCTCAGAGAAATTCAGGGCATTTGAGAAATTAGTACAGATCAGGAACTATCTTCTGCAGTCACTTTCAATGAAATTGACCTATTTTAGTGTGGGTAAAAGAGTTTAGTAACATGGAAATAGGCCATTCTACACTGGCTAGCTTCTGGGTCAGAGTACAGCTGGTACATGACATTTCTTGGTACAATTGTAGCTTATTTGAGCCTATGCTTCGCAATCCAGGCCATGCAGCCCACCTTGGGTCACAGCACCCCACAGTTAAGTAGGCTTCTGTCACTATTTGTGTGTGTGTAACAAAAGGGGTTAACATAAAATTTAACATCTATAAAAATTTCTATTCACACTTATGCCAACTTTCTCTTATTTTTTTTCTTATTCCTTTCCACATCAGAATTCTTCACACACTTTTAGTAAGAACCAAGTTGCCCCCAAAGGTGGATGTAGCCTTATTAAAAGCTCCCTAGAAACTTATTTTCTTTTTGGTAGCTGTCATTGTTGCATGATCTTAATCATAAAGCATCTTGAAGAGTGAAACATTTTATTCAGACTGAACAATTACACAATTCCCAACTAAAGCATAATATTTGGAAGAAAACTGAGAAATAAACTGGAGGGAGAAATACTCAATCACCATAGATTCTCAAAACACTAAATGTTTAGTAAATTTTATGTCCGCTACACTTGTATTTTTTTTTTTAACTCCCTCAAGAATGCATAACTAGCAAAGGCTACCTAAAGACTTTTTGGAGTACAGACTGAATGAAACAAAACACTTGTTTAAACTTCTAAACTGAGAGAAACTGAACCCTTAGCTGCAAAGCAGGACATAAAACCGGACATAGTTATTTCTTGATACTACATCATAGCCAATGAAAAATGTAGGTAATTTCTCACTATGTAACATGCAATGCTCTGATTTTACTGTTAAGCAGTAGTTTGAGAAATACAAAAGAACACAATAGTGGTTAGAAGTTAAATGTAATCTATTGGTCATAAAATTCTGTTGTTAGTCAGTACTTATCAAATTCATTTCCCTCCTATCATCATCTTTAAGTGGTAATTGACCATTAACATAAAGATTTATAGGTAAATTATTTTTAACACATCATTATCATCATAGTAGATCATTATCATTAATAAATTGTATTTTACATCTGCTACCTTCTGTAGAGAACATGTAAACAAATATGGTTTATAGAAATTCAACACCCTTTGGCAGGAATCATGTCATTCATTCCACTATGATGTGTCTTCTGTGGGGAGTGGTGAAGAAATTATTCATTCAAAACACAGAGAGTATTTAGATCAGATGCATGAAATTATCCACGGTAACCTTGGGATGTCTTGAAAGCCCCATGCATCTCCACCTACTCTCTGATATTGAAAAGTAGCTAGGGCTACGGATTTAACAGCATGGGGTTGCCCTGCGATGCTCTGAGAATTGTTTCCAAAGTGACTGACTACAGTGTCGCTTGCTGCATCACTATCAATTCTGGCAGCATCTACCTTTTTCCCTGAGGTCTTCCATCCAAGTAACAAATCAACATATTCTTTCTGCTTCTAACTGTGGTGAGCTTGCTTTCAGAAAATTTAGAGGCTACAGGGCAACATAAAGTGAAACAGACCATATGTAATTATCTAATTATAATCACAACAGTTTAGGCTCACAATTTTCAAAAATACCTAAGAACCACAGAATCTGTATTCAGATTTTCAGGAGTGCTTCACTCCTTGTAAAACATTAAATAGGATGCCCAAGTCTTTGCAACAATCCAAATGTTTCTAATGACATTAGAAATAGGAGCTAAGCTGAAGATACCAAGCAGTTTGAAACAGTCTTCTCTGAGTCCAAAACATATTTTTAGTTATTTTGGGGTTTTTTTCCATAAATAAAGCTATAAAAATAAAAAGAAAATAACAGAAATATTCTAGAGGACCTCTTTTAAGTTTTGTCTGAAATTCATGACAATTATTTTATTCTCAGTGACTTCCACAAAAATTTAGTGGTTTTGTAAATGTGATTACCAATGCTCTAAAGAGAAGGATCTAGAATTAAACACTCACTACTTTTGCATTTCATTTCAAAAGGTGCAGTATTTATATAGAGAGTTCACCTTTAAACACTTAAATTGGAGGACATAAACATTGCTTGTGATAAGTTGATCATACTTGCTGTAAAGTATAAGAGATTACAAATGCAAAATATTCGCTTGCCATCCTATTGAATCACTATTTTTCTTATATCACACACTAAATCACAAGTTTTTAAGGAAACTTAAAACAAACTATAGTAAACAATTATGAACTTGTACTGGATGATTTCACAGGTTTATCTTTAAAAAGAATAATTTTCTGTCTCAGCCTATGCTAACATGGTGAAGAAAGGTAATACATAGTTCAGGGAAAAACATTTTTATATACCCAGTGAGTATGTGAAAATCAGAGCTTCACAAGGAGTTTTTTGAGTAATACAGATGTTGAGAATGCTTTATTTAGGTGATTTTAGGGTTGCAACTGAGGTGTGACTTGGAGGACTAAAGATAGGAACCCAATTTCCTTAGTCGATGGACAGAGAAATGATTCTTCCAAGACAGATGACTTAGAGCACCTAGCTTTAGATCCTAAAGTAAATAGTTTGACCATATTCTTAAGGGTGGATGAATTATTGTAGTAAAATTGTGTTATTATATTTTGTGCCAGAGCGATAAAGAAAATATTAAAAAGCTCCCACGAGATATCTCAGAAGCAGAGATGTTAAGCAGAGCATTACAAACTCCATGTCCCTTTCCTGACAATATACTTTTATCATGTTAATATTTCACATATGGCATGATATTTAACTTTGATAGAGGGAATAGGTGTATTGATTTACTTCATGGTGATGGTGTGATCACCAGAATATTACCAACAGACCTAACTGATAAATCCCAATTATATGCTGCCTGGGATTCTAAAAAAGGAAAGACATTTTCTCCTGGAAACTTTTTCCTACCTGTAAGGCATGCTAGACCTTGGTAATTCTTTATAACCACTATATAACTTACATAAAAACCAATTGATTCAAGCTTTTAGATTATACCCCCCAAAAAGTTATTTCTCTCACTGTACTTTGGAGGTTTTTTATTTGTTAATAAGTTCTTAATCAGTAGACTGGATATTAGCATGAGAGTCCTTTATTGGTCACGATATGTAGTGAAGCTGATCATGTGGAACTGGTTTTCCACATAAGCCCTCAGAAATACAGGAAACATACTGTCTAACACATGAATGCATTGACAAAGGTAGACTTCACAAAAACGGAAAGTGATAATGTTGGGATCTCTCCTATACAATAATAATAGCATGATCAAAGCAGTTACTGAGGAACATGATTTGTTCTCCTCAGCCAGTAGGAATTCATCTCCATATCATCTAGAATAAACCTTTAATTGTGAACTCTAGAATTTCTAGAATTTCTAGAAATTATTTCTTCCCCACTCAGTAAAACTGTGGTACCATAAAAGAAAATTTAAGATCTTCAAAGAAGATTAAGTATTATTCTTGCCTCAGTATTAGGACACACAAATCTGAGGGTCCATGGCTCCAAACAACCGATTCTGTAATTATTTCTACATTATGCTGTTTAACAGAGTCTTCATTGTATTTGCAACAACTAGCACACTTTGGAGACATAATCTGTGGGCTTGAATATCTTGAACTGAGGAACTGGTATTTCCAATTTCCTGAACCCTTGCTCCAAAAAGTGGGATATTAGTCTCTGTGGAATTAGTCTCTGACATGCAATGGGGAGCTTTATTTTTAGAAAGCTTTGTGACAACAGCTTATCAATAGAAAAAACAACAAATGGTTAAAATTAAATTTTTCAGTATACAAAAATTATACCATTATGATGAATATTCTTTTTTTGCTTTAGGGAAGGAAGAAAGAGGATGGCCTCAAAAGCATGGTCTGCTAGCTCACCTCAAGGGCTAATAGAGTCCTGGCTCAGCAACAGCCAGCTCTGGGAAAGCTCCATCATGTGGATTATCCTAAACTAGGGCAGGGTCAAACTCAAAAGGGGTTTTGCTTCTGTTCGTTTTCCCTTAAAGAACTGGGGACCATTGGACACGCATGATCTCTGCAGTCTTGGGAGACGTACGTTTTTACAGGTCTGGTATTTGGAATCCAGAGCAGAGAACCAGGATTTTTTAAACATGGTTGTGTTATATCTAATGAGGCCATAAACTCTAACTCAGAGCATTGTTTAGAGGCTGGAAGGAGCCTTGCCATAACCCAAGTTTTACAAGCCTGTCCCAGGTCATGTGTGACCTGCATCGAAGCACATGGTGATGAAGTCTGGCCTTGCTCTACCCTACACAAGGTCCCAACCCTCTGCAGGACCCAGAGCCTCAGCTAGAAGAGGCGTGAACATGCTGTGCTATATCACATCTCCCTACTTTTAGGAGTATATGCATCAGATATCTCTAACTATTAGGCTGATTAGCTGTAGCTGATGTAGCAGGTTTAGTATCTTGAGTAACTGCTTATATTTACATTACCCTTTACTTTGCCTATTATACTGTTGTTAAAACACCAGCAAGTAAATATGAACTGTTGTCTTAGATTCTTCCTAAACAGACAGAGATCAGTGCCCATATAACCACGTCAGGATAAAAACGGAAATGCCTTGATAATTTAAACTAATAAGAATATTATATTATATATAATCCATTGGTTTAGTTTGGCTTGGTTTGGTTTTGCTCAGCAAACATTAAAGATTTATATGAAAGAGAGATAAATTCTTTTATTTCAATGGTTTTTTCCTTTAAGATTCATACTATTATGATTAACTGCAATGCAATATGGTGACAGATTAGAAAAAAGATCAAATAGCATTTACAGCTGTTTGATTGAAGGCCATTATGCATTTAGCTTAAGCCCTTAGATGCTAACCTGGGTTATTTTTTAATGATTATTTTGCTGATGAGAAGTAATGATGGCTTTAATTTGTTATTCTTACCAGAACTGAAAACCTTTTTGGTAAATGATGGTGTACCTGTAAACTGCAAGCATGGAGAAACAAAGAAACCTAAAGCTCTTTCTAAGTAAAAAACAAACAATAAAACCCCCAACTCTCTTTGTAGTAAAAATCAAACCCCAGAACAGCTTTTGAGCCTTAAAAACTAAAACTAATCTAATCATGTCAAAGGAACTGTAAATGTGTGCTGCATTTCAGTCAGTATGACTGATTACCTGTCACTTACTCAGCTCTGATTTCTTCCCACTGTGCGCTTTGAAACCATCTTTGTTTCAGAAACTCAGAGGCAGTGTGTATGAATTGTTAGCTCACCTCTGCCTTGGTTTTCTGAATGCTTTTGGGGCTAAGTAGTTAGCCCTGTCAGTTATTTCAGCCTAAAAGCTTCAACAGCATCATCACTCATTTATTTTTATCACCCTCTTTGATGCTGCTCAACTTAAAACAAAAGATCTTGACCAGGGAATATTCATTACTACCAGCTTTCCTATATGTAAAAATATTCTGACTTTCATGCAACATATGTGACTGAAATCAGCAAAAGGGGAGCTAGTTGCAGAGTCCAGTTTTGTACTGCAGTTTGAGGAAATAAGGCCTTGCTCCTTAGGTACATTCCATATCACTCATCCCTTACAAAAAAAAAGGACCAAACTTAGAAAACACATTTAAATGAGATTTATACAAGTAGAAGAAAGATTTTTGTTGACAGAGAAGTCACATGAGACAATCAACAAAATTTGACAGAATTGTTTGAGCAACATAACCTGCTGCTGTGTAAGTTTGTCAGAGCTGCTTGTTCCATCATTCCTGTAAGCTGAAGAGAACAAGGTTTTCAGGACCTTTGGGAGTAAAAGCCTATTACTCAGGCTGTTTCAATATACCTCTATAGCAAATGGAGGTAGTAGTGTATACAGGCAAAATGGACAATAAACACTGCATAATGCTAAACTGTCACAGCGAGTCCACAGCAAAAAGTAGTGTCTTCTGGAAACAGAAAAATAAAAATCTGCAAAACTGTCTTTCTGTTTGATTTCATGTACCACATATATTTGTCATTTCAAATGTCCTCTGTACAGAGACCAAGCCTGTCTGAGTTCAATAACTGTTTGGACAACAATCTCAGGTACATGGTGTGATCCTTGGTGTGTCCTGCACAGGAGTTTCACTTGATGATCCTGACGGGTGTCTTCCAATTCAGCATATTCTATGATTTTACTGTTTGGGGAAGAGGAGAGAGGGAAGGAGGTTTTCATGCTATATATTATATTCTCTTGAAGTTTTTCCCTGAGCTGGCAGCAATATACATTATTTGTTTTCATTTATTTTATTCTGAAACTATGTTGTCACAGTAGCTCCATTAACAGCTTCCAGATGTGAATATTACAGGAGGACAATGGCAGTGTAATTACATACTACAGTTTCAGAAATCTGACTCTTGCAGAGTTGAAGTCTACTTCAGATTTTCAAATTAATCAGAATGACCCCATTTTTATTGCTGCTGAATTTCTGGAAATTATGAAATGCCAAGTCACTGAAAATAACTGATAAAAGCCTAAACAATCTGAAATGAGTAATGTAGTCTTTCCTTGACTTCATCTAAGTCCCGCACACTTTACAGCCAGTTACAATATTTTATAAAGAAATGTTTGTTTTAATGAATCTGAGTGCTCTTCAAGTGAGAATAGATCAACTAGATAAAGATGGAAAAATCCATTATCATATGCTTCTACATTTCACATTCACCGAAAGCTGTGGCTGTTAATAGCAAACATTGAAGCAATTATTTTCATCATCCAATACAAGTGACTGTAAAAGACATGGACATTAGGGCTAGAACTATGTTGAGAAAAATTAATATAAGATTCAAGTGTACGCAAAGGCCTTTTAGGTCTCTTTTCTTCTACTTTTTCTGCATAACTGGCAGAGCAGAGACCCAGTAATACAGGTATTTGTAAGTGACAGCAAATAATAGCAGAATTTGTGATTGTCTCATGAATACCGTGTTAAAATTTTATTCTTTACTCAGAGTTACTGAAGTACAACTAAGAGATAGCTGAGACTATCTTGTCATGATACTATTTTGCATCATAGTACTCTTTTCCTGCTGTTAAAAAAATACCAAGAAGTAGAGTTTCTTTTAGTACATTCCCTCGCAAAAAGAAGGAGGAAAGGTTTCTTTAGTATGTTCCCTTGGGAAGAAAAGTAGTGAAGTGATAATTGCGCAATCTTTAGTAGCTCAGTCAACGGGTAATAGAAAGCTATATGTGGCAATGTCCAAAAGTGAATGCTGACACAAGCTGACTTTACTTACAGGGGTTTTCTCTAACGAACAAAGCAAATTTTGCCTTCTGGTGTACTTTGCATACTGATGGGCAGAGGGAGGAAGCAGACAAAGGAGATTTTTCAGAGGCTATCAAACAGGCAATTATGTAGGTACCACAACCCAAACTGCTAGCTCACAAAAGAGTAGGTTTGCTCCTAATTCAGCAGTGTAGATGTCATTTTTTTCCTCACCTGGAAATTTTATAAAGCTGAAAAAGCTGACACAGCATGCATTGTAAGGAGATAACAACAGGGAATAGTGTCTGCTGTTTAATTCAGTGGCTGGATGTGAAAGTCATCTATCCTGCTGATACATAATATACAACTTCTCAGAGCCTCATTTTGTGATGTATGACTGAACCACTGCCAGGCAGAAATCTCTGAGACATCTCCCTAGTATGACTCCCACTAGTCACAGCTGTGTGTCCTGCTATACTATTGAAAAACAGGTGTAAATTTTCTCCTATGTGTTCACATGTAGAGGAACCAATCAGGCCAGTGTTGATGTTTTCTGAAGGGGCTGCTCTGTGAGAGCTGCGGACCATTGACCCAGGAAAACCAAATGATGAGGCTAGCTTTGTTGAGAACCAGGATGAAGTGAATCAAACATCCTGGGCTCCAAAACAGCTCCAAAAGTTTCTGGCAGCAAAGGATGCTGCATGAAGAAAGGTGAACGCTGACTGCCCACAGTAAATACTGGTCATGGTGGTGTTCAGTGTTCACTGGCAGCTGTGCTGAGTAACAACTCCAGCGAGAGGTGCAGCTAAACAGGGCAGACAGACACTTTGGGAGCAGTGAAATGAGTCAGGGCACCATGTTATAAACCTGGTCTGCTGCTGCTGCTGTCGTTAAAGTCAAGGCTACCTCAAAGTGCTTTGGACTTTTTCTTTTATCTATTTGAACTAATATGTCTAGCATTTTTTCAATTAGTAGTAAATAATCTGCAAATAATAGCATTCAAAGCTAAAAATTAATGTTTAGCTATGAAATGTTAGTAAGAGCACCCTCTGGTGGCTCACGTATAAACAATACTCATTAAGTCTTTCCCCAGAAGGACTTGTATATTTATTTATAATACTGATTTTTAAAGAAATGGGTGGAAACCCTTTTTCCACTGAATTTTTCCTTTCAACTATTATGAAATCCATACATATATTTGCTCAAAAAAAAAAAAAATCAGGAGGAAAATGCTTATAAATATGTACTGTCTGCAAGTACAATTTAATTCAAAAGAGAGTCAGCCACATGTGCAAAATTAAAGATGGAAATATAGATAGATACCTAAAGAGATAGATTTGCTAAGGCCTTTAAAGTTTCACTGGACAAAACCTAGAAACTAGGGGAAATCAATGGGTAAAACACACATATAATTTTCTAATCCTTTGTTGTTTTGATCTCTTAATTTTAATTGGATTATTTAAGTCTTTTTATTTTGCCCGGTTCCGTGAATTTATTCAGAAATACTGTGTTAATTATCAAGAAATCCCAAGAATGACTGTCTACCGCTTTGTCACAGGTATCTTCCATTTAAAAGTACCTGAGTCCTCTCATGTTGGTTCTGCTATTGGACGGATCAGAGCTGTGGACCCTGATTTTGGGAAAAATGCAGAAATAGAGTACAACATAGTTCCAGGAGATGGAGGAAACTTGTTTGACATCACAACAGATGAGAACACCCAGGAAGGAGTCATTAAACTGAAAAAGGTATGTGGCACCAATGGGTGGATATGCCTATGGCTCAAATGAGAAACTAGGTAAGAGAATTAAACGATGAACAATTTCACCTCATCAGTAACACGGGGTAGTCTATATGTGTATTAGAATGTGTGTTTGTGATTTTCACCATAAAGGCATTGGAGTTTAGTCTTTCATTTCACATACAATCAGGTATGACTTTTCATAAATAATGTTGTGGCAAAGAAGTAATTCTAGAAAGTATAATTTCTCTTTTATGAGAAGTTTTCCACCTAAAACCATATGAAAAATGTTACAGAGCATGGAATGCAAGAGCTATATTTTATGTTTGAGACAATGTATTTCATTATGACTTATAAGCATTTTATTTTGAAAATTTTGACTTTTTTGTTTTAATAATGAGTCTGTTGTACAGTAATATGGTGAACACAGGTTTTATTCAGGGTGGAGGAGTTCCAAATGATTCCAAATTGCTATGTGCTACTTCCAGTCTTATAACTGTGTCCCAAAGAGCCTGTTATCAGATATTTATACAGGGGAACACACTGCATCTCAGCTGTTGATGTCGCTTTAGTGTACTAGAATAAGTTCAAGATTACTGAATCTGTGAATTTCAAAGATGGAAAAGACATCAGTTATTCAGAATTTAGTGATTAAAGCACTCAGGAGGAAAGATCCCAAACCTGGAGTGTCACGTTCTAACCAGTGGTTGTTTTCTGAGCCCAGGCATACATATGATCAACTTGTTCAGTAGAAAGAAATCTGAACTACCAGCTCATTTTGAAAGGCATAGTTATGTTTTATAGACAGTTCATGCTTGTAGGTATAAATTTTGTAAAATAAACATGACTATTAGTTGAGCACTTCACAAGGGTCTGGGAAGGAAAGAGTTCTGGACATGTGTATTAAAATAAGCTTTAGGAAAATTGAAGCTTTACTTTCAATAAAATTTAGAATTCAGGTCCTTAAATTTCCCCTGGTTCTGACCATAGATCTATATTTGCATTATATTCATTTTAATAATGGAAGTCCTGGCTTCATACTCTTGACCTGGAAAATAGTAAATTATCCATTGGTGCATTACAGGACAAGATGATGTCAAGTCACTTACTCTTCTGCTGGTTTTAATGACATAAAATGAAAGCCACTCTACCCACAGGAAGTAAGTTGTCAATGAGACACAAACTCTTTGCCCTCTTTATACCCCATCTTCTATTCCGACTAAAATTTTGAGTGCACGGTTTCCTCCTAATGTGAATTTGTAGATTTTGTTTCATTTAAAAAAAAAATTTTGATCACCTTTTTCCCTCTATGCAGATGACTCAAAAATAGGTCCATCTGGAACTGTCGGGCTGAGCAGCTGCATGCCCCTCCATATGCACTGCCAGTCGGAAATGGCAGCGAGTGGGAACTATTGCAAAATGAATATTTGATCATCAAGAGCAGGTTTTTGATAGAATTTAGTTCTCCTTGGATTAGTCCTAAGCCTCAGCTATGCTGTTTGTTTTTATACACAATGATAGAATTTTTCCATACTTATGGTTAAGTACATATGTATTAGTATAAGCAAAGCATTCGAATTGACAATGCAGATTCCAACAGCACACATATATTATCTTTTACGGACAAAGAGCATTCACATATGAATTTGCCTGATACAATTATCGTAGGACCATCACAGGCAAAATGCCTGACCACTTTTGAGACCTCTATGTGGGTAAATATATATATATATGGGTAAATAGATAATGTCTAACTGAACCACTAACTTGAATAAAATAAATTTGACACAACCAGTTCTGTATCCACATACTTGAAAGTCAGTCATTGTATTTTGCTGCATATATTTAGTCTTGTCAGTAGCAAGATATAGTATAATCTGAAAATTTAGGACACTTTTGCAACAGCAGAATGTCAGTTGATGTTGCCTAATGTGATCTAATCTATCATTAGATCTCTGTCACTGAACAGGAGGGAAAAAAAGCATAATCCTAATCCCTTCTTAATCATCGTCATAGTGAGCCTGGGGACAGTTACAAAATGTGAAGATCAGGAAATACCAGCTTTATTCTATGCAGGAGTGTGGAAGATAAACAAAACACACAGGTCCTCCAGCAAAGAATGCCTTTATACTGGCTCTACACATTGCCTTTCACAAAACTTTTCTCAGGGAAAAGATCTTTTTCACTAAACTTTAAATGATTCAAGTGTTTTAAGATATTTTGGACTCATCCAGAATCCATCCACTTAAGTTCCTTGTTGAATCACCAGGTAAACTAGAGCAATCTGGATTCTTAAAGATACCGTTCACTCAGTTGTCTTTTTGTATTCTCTTCACTTGTAGTAATGTAAATGGGTTGCAGTTTTCAGATTTTAGGAAGTACTGGGCATTCACAATTCTTTAGGCCACTATTAAAATGCATGCTACCTGTACTGTACAGAGAAAATTGCAGAGAAGCAATTTTACATTGCATAATGCTCAAAACACTGATTTCACCTCATGGGATTATGCAGTTACTCAAGTTAGATATGCATACAAGTCCTTCTTTAAATAAAATGAAAGCTGGTGAATGAGTGTGACCAACACGTTCAATTATGAGCTATATTAATTCAAATATGAATTATAGATAATAAACAGTCAAAGCTACTAATAAAAGGTGCTTTAAAAGCAGGTTTGCTCTTTTTTCTGTATTCTAGCATATTCTGATGCTGTAAGTGCTGCAGTTATTCTGTGCTTAGCCATTTCAAAACCATTTATAAAGTTTGCTTTTATTTCCCTTGAAAAATTTCTTGCATCTAGAAAATGTCAGTCACTATGCATCAGCATAGACGCTGTTTTGTTTTGTTGTTATGCAGAAAACCATGGAGAGAATTCTATATCAAAATTGAGAAAAATGAAGCCTTTCTGGACTGCATTTATTTTTGGCGGAAAATATATTTCATGATAAAAATATTGCACAGGCTAAACTGTTCTTTTCAGTACACTAAGTGTATTGGCAGAGGCAAAAGGCCATTCTCTGCCTCTAGGATGCTAAATGGGCACAAAAAGCTACTGCTGGACAAGTTGCAGATCTTAAATCGTCTGTTTTGGTTGCTCATTTATTTTTATGGTATGATCCAATGTAAGTTTAATTACTACTACTGTTGTGCTAATTACATATATTAGAAATGAACTAGCTTTTCTTATATTCTGCTACATAAATGATCCAAATGTCATTTAGCTCCACTGTGTGGTTAGTACTGTAATAGTTTCCTCTCTAAAAATGAAAAAAAAAAAAAAAATAAAAAGGAAGTTAGCATCCGTAAAAAGAGGGGTAAACTCTTGGCTTTAGGATAGTGCTGTACACAGTTCTCTTTAAGAGTAAAAAATATTACTATATTAGGAACAGAATTATAATTTCTTCCCTTGTGTAGTGCAGTTTAATACAATGCTTATTGCATTTGATATTTATGTAATATCTGCCATCCTATCTGAATGCTTCTGCAAACTACAGTGAGTGTAAGCTACAGGAAGCGGGGTGACAGAAAAAATCATCTCCATCATCTCCTTTAAAACAGTGCAGAGTGGCCTCAGTTGTGTTCAGTCCCAGTCAAGCTTCAGATTTTGAAGTTTTTAATTACCAGGCACAACAGTAAAGGAAAATAGGAGGGTTCAAGCTTCACTGAACAGTTGGCACTATATTTACGAAACTAAGGATGAGTTTATACAATAGGCCTATTGTGCACAGAAGCTTTTAAATTAGCTCAGCATGAGCTAATCCAGAAACTGAGTAGGGTTCAAGCACTGAACTTGCTCTTCTTCAAGACATCACTTTACTAATTTGTACAGCATGTCATTAAAACCCAGTAAAAAAAAAAATGTTTCTAGGCTTCACCTGGTACTACACTGCTCCACTATACTGCATGAACTTCTCCACATGGCTCAATGGAAGCTCGGGGAACATCTGCATCTTACTTTTTTGGACGTTGTGCACCACTGCTAACTGAACAGGTGAAAAAACTGTAGCCATGAAATCATAGCATGTCATAGCACTGCATGATGAGAAAGAGTAACTTTAGGGATGATAAATTACAGAAACTGGAGGGACGATGAACAGAACCAGTAGCTGCAGGGAAGTATTTGGAGTGTGTGCTTCCTTGTACCTTCGGGAGCAACTTTTTAAAAAGCTTTTAATTGCAGTCAGCAAGTAGAGCATTGGCTGCTGGCTAAACTGAGTTTTCTTGCTCATGGGAAAGTGCATATATGCAGCACTGGGGCATTGCTGTAATGTAAGAGTAGTCTGATAACACCTGTACAACACAACACTGAGCATAAGGCAGACTCCCGGTGTCCTTCAGTGAGAGCTGCATTAGAGCTACTACTTTCTTTACTAGCAAAACTGTACAGATTGCTCATCCTCCAGGGACAAGGAATTCCCTCTGCAGCTGTGAGCATAGGCACTGTCTGCCTGTAATCATAACTCATGAATTCATGTGAGTGGGAATTGTAGTTTTGCATTTTGAGGAGGAAGAGCAGGCAATAGTAAGTCCTCCAGTACAGGCAGAAAATGGTAAGCTGTGTGCAGACACAATCACAAAGAGCATGGCAGCCAGAGAAGAACGTCAGGAGGAGCACGGAAGAGAGACCTTCAGTCTCTGTAGATTGCAGATGGTTTGTATTTTCCTAGAGCAGGGAATGGGATCTTCGGAAATGGGTGAGATGCTTGAAAGCAGCAAACAGAACCCCTGACACTGGTCAGCCCTTCCCCTTCTTCAGATACAAAACACACGTATTTTGCTCACTTCCAATTGAATCTTGAAGTACTCACTTCAGATTTGATCCTTGTGAATCAGAACAAACTGACTGTATAGTTCTTTTGCTACCTTTGTCGTGCTTGTCATCAGAATTCATTATATTTTTCACATCTTTTTTTTTCCTTTTTTTTCTTTCAGTTCTCTAATTCTCTCTCTTTTTCTATCTTTCTATCTATCTATCTATCTAGCTTGCTAGCTATCATCTCTCTGTCTATCTCTTTAATATACAATTGTAGATACAGATGCATCTATATAGCAGCATTTCTTAACTTCTGCCCTCAATGTGGAAACCAGTAACATTTAAAAATGTTTTTTTCTAACACAGAGCTAGTTTTGTACTCTCTTAGTCATACTAAATAAGTCCATGTGGTACTTCCAGAGTTGCAAGGTAAGGTGATTTGTCAGTATGTGTTATTTGATTCATGGATTTGTAGAATGCCTTTGCTGTGCACAGGTGTGTGTATGTTGATAGCGCTTTACTAGACAATTTTAAGAGCAGCTTATAACTGCAACATAGGGAAAGGCAAATGACAACAAGTTTTGGGGGTCAAATACATCTATTCTGTCACTGGTACTTAGAATATCGATTAGAAATACTCCTCCAATTATTGAATAGTTCACTGTTAATAAGACATTGTGTTAATATTAGCATGAATTCTCTTTGATGTGGAAAAAAACTTTTACAAAAGAAAAGCCTTATTCAAACTTACCTTTTTGCATGTAATTACATTATTATTATGTAATAATATACAATTTATTATGTGATATGTTATATACTATATTTGTTAAATATCATACCATTGGATTCCACCCATCTCTCCAGGTTCCTGTGCAGAGCCCTCCTACCCTCCAGCAGATTGACACTGCCCCCCAGCTTGGTATCATCTGCAAATTTGCTAATGGCACACTCAGTGTTGTACAAAATCTTTTTTAAATTAAGTCCTAGTTTTACCACTGGCAATATTTCTTATCTCTCCACACATATCGGTTGCAGTTTAGCCTCACTTAGGCTGAAGACTAAATTCTGCTATTTTGTGGGAGTCTGTCACTGATTTCTTTTTCTGATGATAGCTCATCATTTTCAGCCTGTCTCTTCATATTTTGACTGCCATCTGTGCTTTGCGTTGGCTACATATTTCTTAATCTCTAACTATATTTATCATCAGATCTATAGAAGGATAAAAAGAGAGGATGAATTGCTCTGAGGTTACAGTGGAAAACATTATCATTTCTTGGGATCACACTGTTTTTTCAAAAATATACCTTAGCATTGCCCCATAATGCTGGTGAGTAGAGAAGCAATGAAACCACTTTATCCACTTCCTGGGTACCTGTGCAGTGAAACATGCCAGTCTGAGCATACCAGTAGACAGGGTTCCTTGAAATCTTACTGCTTTCTTTTCCCCTTACATCATGAAAAGTTGTGATTGAGCACTAGCCATGCGCTATGGTTTGGTATTCCTAACTTGAAGGATAATTTGATGAAAGACAGCCTGCAAGGACTGCATGAATTATGGCTCTTTCCATTAATACATCTCTCTGCAAATATACTGATGCATTACAGGAGCCAGTCTGAACAGTTTTAATGCAATTTTTGGGGTATGAAAGACACATACAAGGCATTACACAGCATTACTACCTAAATGAGAGCTTAGATTTCTTGCTTTCCCTGTCTTCATCCTTTATCTCTAGGCTAACGCCTCATACTTAGACTTTTTCCTCTCCAGACTAATTCTTTAAACTAAAACAGATTTCTTCTCTTACTACATCTTTTGAAAATATGTGAACAATTTATATAAATATCTGGAGAAGAGTTGGGGGGAAGGTTTTTGTTTGGGGAAAATTTTTTTGGCAGTGAGTAACAGTGAGCATGAGTAGTCTAGAAACTGAAAAAACAGTGTGGCAATAATTTGAATAATGGAGCAATGTGTCTATTTTTAGCGAAGACAATAGCTTAGGGTTTCACCACTGGGGCACAAGATCTACCAGACTTAATTTTTTTCTATTTCTTCTCAGCCTTAGTTTCTTCTTCTTTCTGTCAGTCCAGACATGAAGGTGCAACTCGTGTTGGCTTTTCTGGGAATTCTATCTGTAGGAGGATGATTTTGTGTGGTAGTGGATTGCTTTCAAACCTGATTATTTCTATGGCATTTAGACTCATATGGCTAATTTTATGTCTGCAGCTCAGAAAAGACTGAACATCTACTCTAGTGAAAGTATGAAGTCCTTCATAAGGATTTAAAATCATTATGCTAGCTGTTCAGCTAATGCAAGTCAAGGTAACTCAATTGATTTTAACGGAGATACTTCAATTTACACCAGTGAGTCATCTGGCTAACTATGTCTTGTGATAAGGACAGAAAATGGCAGAATTTCAATCTATCCTGGCTGTGACAAATGACTGGAAACCTTGGGCAAAAAAAAAAAGAAACATTGAAATATTCTTTTTCATACACATGTGAACGTGCCTTTTTTCCAGATAGCATATTCTTTCCTGTTAGATTTCCAACTTGACAATTATAGGCAGAAACCACTAGGTGCCAGTGTTACCCAGACATCAGGAAAAGGCTTTGTCAGAAACATTAAAAACAACATGAAAGCCAATGCAGCTAAATAAACCCTTTAAATGAAAATAAAGCTTCTGCATCTTTTCAAGTAAATAAGACTACATTAAGGGTTTTGAGATGATTACTTTTCTAAAACTAAAGGCACTAAATTGATATTCATTGACAGAAACCCACATCAAAACAACTTGATTGCAGGGTACATTTCCATCAAAAACCCAGATAAGTACACAAAAGCTGTCGTGTCATCTTAAAGACCTTATGATTACACCTACAGTATCATAAGGCAGACCCAAAGTCTTCATTTGGCAAAGTACATGCAGCTCAAACATATGGTGTGAATAGCAGTTCATTGCTAAGAAAGATATTTTACAGGAAAAACTTTGTTCAGATCATGTTAGAATTCACATTCCAAGCCATACTTTAAGTTTGGTTTGACCCATTGTTATGTATCACAGTTTTCATTTGGGCTCATCTCCATCACTGTCATGGTCTTCTGAAAGCTTTCCCTGATTAAAAAATGGAAGTCTTCTATTTAAGGAGCTGGATCAGCTAGAGACAGCTGATTGCCAGTGCATAGGACTTGTAAATGCAAATCTCTGACTAACCTGCATTCAGCTCATTTGCAAGAGATGAATCTCACTCATTTAACTTCAGACACCTACAGTGTAAGTGTTTACATCCATGCCAGTCATCCTGATTTTTTTTGATGTGCAGAAGCAGTCATTTCCTGGCTATGATTCACCTGGAGTATTTCAGAAACCACCTTATCGTGAGATGAACTGCAAAACAAACTTAGATGATTGATTAGCTCAGGAGAAGAATTTTACACTAAAAGTATCTTCAGTTTTGTCACATTAATACAACAAAAATGATTTTGCAATGTTTAATTTTTAGTCAGATCTCATGCTTTGCTTTTGTTCTTTCTGCAGCCATTAGACTTTGAAACGAAAAAGGCATATACCTTTAAAGTCGAGGCCTCCAATCTCCATCTTGACCATCGATTTCACTCAGTGGGTCCATTCAAAGATACTGCCACTGTGAAGATAAATGTGTTGGACATGGATGAACCTCCAGTGTTCAGCAAACCTATCTACACGATGGAGGTGTATGAGGACACACCTGTGGGGACCATCATAGGTGCAGTGACAGCACAAGACCTTGATGCTGGCAGCAGCTCAGTTAGGTAAGAAGGCTTTTCCTCTTTCAATAACTCTCTGACAACCCAAAGTGTTATTGACAGTGAGATGCAGTGGCAAAGAGCTTCGTAAGAAGATATGAAATATACCAAGTCTGTTATACAGTTATCACTGGAACAGATAACTGATGCTCTGAAAAATATTGGAAAGAGCTGCTCATTTGGGTGACTTATCTGGAAATATGTTTTAAGTACTGACAGCTTCTTATCATACTGATCATCGAAGTTACCACACACTGACATGACTTCAGAGATAGTGTGTTCAGACTAAGGAAGGAAAAACAGAGTGTCTGTGTGTCACAACCCACCTATAAGTATGTGATGTTTGTTATAAATTCTCATCAGGCTGAAAAAAGACACTGGACACATGTCAGGAAACTCATGGTTTTTTGTATAGTCACCTTAACTCTGGCAACCAGCCCACTGCTTTAGACTCACAAGGTATTGACTAAAAAGCACTTAAATTCTTACAATACACTTTCACAAGAGTGGGGGCTAAGAAGCCCTTAATTTTGTGCAGTACTCTTCAGTAAGTTCACCACTCCCACAGCAAAAGGTTTCTGGCTCAAAAGGTGCTGGCTCACAAGCCACAACACACGTCCACAATCTCCCCACTCCCACAACTGAGTTTAGAATGGAGTATGGGGTAGAATATGATAGCCATGATTTGCCCTGGCAAAGCAAGGGAAGAAAACAAGACAGAAAAGGAAGAGAGAACAAAGAATATCACCAGTCGCTATATCCCACATTGGTTGTGTATGTTGATCCAGAGCCCAGGCAAAAAATGAGGGTGAAAGAGACAAAGAGGAAAAAGAGAGTGAGGGGACTAAATCTGTGTCCTTTTATGGTTAGCCTGATGCATGCCTCTCACATAAAGTAGACTTTTCGGCTGTTTTGTTTGCACACGTGCAGCCAGCCCTTCTCCAGGAAGTGAGTCAGGGCAAGACTAAGCACAAGTCTCAAAGTAGAGCAAGAAGATGGTTCAGCACAGCATTGCCCCACCTCTGCAGGACCCTCTTCTCTGAACACACCTTTCCTGTAGCAGTGCTCAGAATGTTTGAGACAAAACACACTTAAGTCTGGGTCTTCCACAAAAGTGTCTTTGGAGTACAGTAGTGGAAAAGGAGGTCGTACATGCTATATCTGTGTTAGACCTCAATGGGTGACAGGAAGCACTGCCCCTTTCACAAGGACCACTTACTCTCTACATCTGGCAAAGAACAAATACTCTGATAAAGAATTGTCATATATGTCTTGGCTGAGGCTGTGGGGATGTGATTGCTTACCAACATGTCTGTGTTCAGCATAAGTAAACCCCTGCCTGGAAAACCTCTCATTTACTGGTATAGCTTATTTTTGTGAAATAAAAGGCAGAGGGGAGCTGTTATACAAATGTAATGTATTGATTTTGCTGACCTATTTACAGACACATTAGAAAGATTAAAGTGAAGCAGAGGCACATACCAATAAGGAAGCTCCTGTCTAAGATGTAGGCAGTCATTACACATACTTCCAGTACCAATTCATGCTGGGCCTACCTGACTTCAGGAAACATTTTTATCTCCAGATATTAATGAGAAATATTGCAGACATAATGCATGTAATCAATCTTTAAATATTAATATTTATCAAATGGGACTGATGGAACAGGAAAATGACACTAGTGTCTACATATTCATGCATATTTAATTAAAATTGAATTTGGACTTTTTTAATCTGTGTTTATTAATTATGCATATTTTGGCTCACCTCTTGTATTCTCAAAATATACAATAAACATGCTAGTTGTAATCGTATGCAAAAATTTAACATATAACACTGACTGTTTAACTCCTGCTTTGTCAATTCACTGTCAATTTTTGCTTAAAACTATTATTAATTTTATTTCACTTTTTTTATAATAGCATCTTCTATTTTTTTAATATAGAAATTTATTTGTCCATTAATCTGTGACACATTGCTTCTCTGACAAAGCATCAAAACCTTCACTAACAACGACTGAAGTGGGAACCTTTTTCCCTGGTGGTAGCCTATGAAAATAGCCCCAGTGAAGTCACTATTCTGTTGAAAACCGTACTGTCTTGCAACTGGATAGCAAGCCTTTAATCATATAGTTGAGCAGTTTTTCATATGACAGCAGAATCATTTGGATGTATAGCCACTCCTCAGTGAGGAGTGTTTTTATTTCAGAAACCCTCCTAGGAGACTCAAGTGCTTTTTACTGATTCTACATGTGCGACTACACAAGAAAAATAATAATCTCATGATGGTTTATTCATATACTGTGCTCCCTGGAATATTAAGGGATATTTTTTTAAAGTGTCCATGTCTGCATTTTTTCAACCCTGAAATCACTACTTCAGTGTCCAACTGTTCATCTACATTTTAAATATCAGGAATATTATAAAATTCCCCTATATTTTTGTCTCACTGCTTCACTTGCTGATCCCTTACACTGACAAACTACAGAAGTGCTCCCGGGGTCACCTTTATGACCCAGTTAGGCTGGTTCATGACCACAGAAAAACATGAACTACATCCCAGTATTACCAATTTCCCAGACAAATGGGTTCCTACCCAGAAGTAAGCCACATATTGAATTTGGTGGACTTTGTAGGGAGAATGTTGCTTTAAGGAGAGGGATGTGTTCCAGTAAGCCAGTTGACATGCTGAGAAGATTAAACTGGAAACCTCTACATGCAGCACTCTTCTGACTTTGTAAGATCCCTTATTTCTATGAATTTTCATGTTTCAATCCTGAAATGTCTTCCTTGGCTCTAATATTTCGATTCATATATTCATAACCATATGATCAAAATGATTCATAATAATATATTTGATTCTCTGTAAGCAGCTTGATCTCCAGCTCTTTGAAATTAATGATAAGATTCCTATTAACTTTCTGGAACTCTGACAATGCTCTAATGTTCCAGGAAAACCTACTTGTATTTAAACATGGACTAGTCCAAGCAGAACAAGAAATTATATGCAATTGTTAGTTACTGATGTATTAGTATTCAATATTCCATGTTTTATATCCTCTAAGTAAAAAAAAAAAAAAGTACATGACCATAGGTTAGAAGAGCATAAATTAGTTTGAAAGAGTTGCCTGTGATTTTAAGTTCTTAATGTATCTTAACCAATTATGCTTTGTCATCTGTTTAAAATATAGATCATCTCATAGATGTAAAGAATAGCTCCATCGGTTTCATCATATTTCAAAGGAGCCCAAGCAACTTCTGAGTAAATATTTCCTCTAAACAAAAGTGGAAAAGCAAGCCTTGTTCTTTGAAGCCACAGTCCATACAAATTACTGGGTGGCACAGTTTCTCATTTTCTCTGAAACGTTTTCCTAGAGCAGTTTGGCCATTAAAGTGTCCATAACAGGAAAAAAAATCAAGAGTCTGCCAAACAATAAAGACTGGGATAAAATCTGTATTGTATGCAACAGAAGGCAGAACTCCAGAGAACAAGGCAGGCTAGAACAACTCACATGAAAGGAAACAGTGCTAGTCCCAGGAACTAAATCCATGTTATCAGACAAAAACGTTTGGTCTGTTACATTAGGTGCATCAGGAAGGAGGAGATAACAGTGAAGAATGAAGTCTAGATTCAGCTGTTAGAAAAATAAAAATATTTTGCTGAAAGACATTGAAAATGGCAAGGGTTGTATTATTTTTCTCTTTTCTCCTGTTACTGGTATCAAGTTTTTGGACAAGTTAGGAATTTTAAAAGGCTTGTTTTGTAGGATGATATTTTATAAAGATGTTGAAGCGAAAGAGCACAGAGCGCACATTCAGTAATGAACAGGAAATTAAACACAAGGAGAAAAGGGGCCACAGGTATTCAATACCTGCAAGGGTGACTGGCTTTGAAGCTTTTTTGGAACATTACCCCAGTGCACCTAATTTTCAAACTGTGTTAAATCTGGAGTTTATATGCCTCAGGAGATCTGTTTTGTCTATTCCCATTTTATCCATAGTGCTTCAAGAAATGCTCAGCATACAAGTTAAGGTGAAGTCCTGTGTACTCCGTGGCCATTAAAAATCCCAAAGCACTTGTAAAAAAAGCACTGATCTCATGTTCTTCTCAGAATTCTCTAGTTAAAACAGTTCAAGGATGTCTGTGAGGAAAAAAAAGCAGCTGTCTTATAGTATGTTATAGGGTATGTAATTTGTAAATATGCAGGTTTTTAGTAAAGGTCCTTGTACTTCTGGTAGAAGGGGTTTTAAGACTTCCTAAAAATCACTGTTATATGTCACCATACAGCATCAATGCTGTAGGCAGAGCTGTCAAAATAACAAGAAATTGCAAATGGAGGCCAACACTGAGTTACCTGTAGTACTTCCTGCAATAGTGAGCTCTGCCTGACAGTGTGTGAGAAGTTCAACAACTTTGCTCTGAAACATCTGAAGTTGTCAAATTTCTATGGAAATAATCTTCGGGCACAAAATATGAAAGAATTATTGTACCTGGTGTGAATCCCATATATGACTCCAATTACAGTGAGTTCCATATTCTGTGCCACAGCACTGCCCTTCAGATCTCTGTTTGACTCGGGAGTTTTGCCTTATGAACCGAAAGAACCACTCAAAGCAGGAAAGCTGTGGGGACTATGCATTTTCTTGACCAAGTCCAGAGTCATGAAACCATGATATGAAAGTAAAAAGCCATATGCACTAGTCAATCCTGCCCTCAGTATCTTGGGGATAAGACTGTATTCCCAGCATGTGCACACAAAGGAAAAGCCTTATTTATTTTCTGAACTAGTTCACAACCTTATCTCAACGTACAAGCACAAACAAGATGAATTACAGTTAAATATGTAAGAGTTTGAACTTTCAATCCTGTAATTCTGACTTTTTTTGTGCATATACTTTTTCAATTTGCTTTTTCTTCAAAAAAGAAAAATCTTATCCTGTAGCATCAAAATGTACTTAATAATTGCATACGTACATAGAAAGTCCGGAACATCTAGTTCCAGCATCTCTTCATTTAATAACAGATTAAGTAATAGCTATTTTTCTGTGTATAGTAGCATGCTGGAGGAGAACAAGATGCTTTGCCAGTTGGTTTCATACAGATAAAAGGTGGTGGGACTCAGGAATTTTGGTTCCTTTTTAGCTGCTCTGGTGGCTTTTGCACATTTCATGTTCTGTTGCCTCTTGTCAGTTTCTGTTGCAATATTAGCTATGCTCCATCCCTTGCCTTTTTTGAAGTCACAGCTCAGCTGGCAAGTGGCTCAATTGTATCAATGCAAGGTCTTTGGTACCTCGATTCCAGTTGTCAGCTTGGAGCTACTACAAGGAGCCACTACAAAATAAGTGTGGATTTGTTTTAACCTTAGTCTTAAATGTATATACTTAAGGCTGAAGAGATCATAAATGATTCTTCAATAGGGAAGGCGAATGTACTGTCACATTAGCCCTCTGTGATGCTGCAGCGGGTTTACTGTAAACAGTCAGAGTTTTGAGTTAAAAACTCTTCTTTGTAATTTTGGGACACATGAAGACTGACTTTTTGATCTATATGCTTTTTCTCAGGACTGACAAGAACATGGAGTAAAGGTAAGTACTTTCTGGCACAAGTTAGAAAGCTGCACTAGAGAAAAATCAGACCTTTCCGCCAAAAAATTGGAAGGATTTGTTTGACAAGCATAAATTTTCCTAGATAACTCCTGGATGAACTTGAAGCATGAAATATTATTTCCTAAGTCCAGCAAGACAAAAGCAACTGAAAACAGTCTAAAACTGTAAGAGGCCAGTAACCTTTATTTACAGTCAGTAATTCATCAACTTACTGCAGCTTGTGAAAAACAGCAAATGATCTTCAGTTGGCATATGCAGTCATATTACGCTATAAAACATCAGTCAGGAGATTGAACTGAAGTAGATGTGTAGACCCCAGAAGTTTGTGGACTGCAGCTTTCAGTGAGTAGCCTGTTTGGGAGGGAAATGGATACTGAAAATCAAGTGTTCATTGAGATCCAAGGCAAAAAAAAACTTGGCAGGGAAAGCTTTTAAATTAATTGAGAACAGCTAGGTAGCCAAAGTGAGGGGAAAGGAACAATATGGCCGTAATAGTTCTGGGTTTACTTTGCAGCATTTTTACCACTAGTGATGTGATTTTACAAAGCCAGTTCTCATCCCAAAGGCACACACTGTAATTTTACTTTACCTCCAATAATAGTCTTCCTGATTTTTGATCAAGAAGTCTTATTCCAAGTTTCCCCAGCAATGGATTTCTCAAGCATTCTAGAAAGCAGTTGTGAGATTAAGAGCTCTAATGGCTGCAACCGTATCACCTCAATCAGTGAACCTCTCAGGGCTTGACACTGAGAGAATTACTAAGGGTCAGAACTTAAAACAATGTCTAAGAAAAACTTATGTACTACATGTTAATCGTCTATTCTGTACATTGGTACACAAAGTCAATCCTGAAACCATCTTACTAATATAGAATTAAGCTTTGTAATATTTTTAATTAAAGAACTTACATCCCTTCCCATCACAACCTAGTTCTTTCAATCTGAATTTATCCTTTAGGTCTGTTTGTGAATATGCACTTTACTTTTGTGCCCTAGAATACTCAAGTTTATTGTTATGTTTAAATAATGGTTGCATATAGAATTTCTTATATATTTGATTTTTTTTTGTTTGTTTGCTTTTAGGCTTGTAAATTAAGTTTAAAAAATAGGAAATTTGAGAATTATACAGTTTTTGGAATCTATGTGTTTGGAAGTTTCAGTCACATTCTGACGAGTAGATGCAAACAGATCTTAGATATTTCTATTTTATTGTGTCCAGTTCTGGGATTCTCAGTGCAAGAAAGACATGGATGTACTGTGAGGAGTCCAGAAAAGGTCCAAGAAGATGATGAAGGGACTGGAATATTTCTTTTATGAGGAAAGGCTGAGACAGCTGGAACTCTTCAGCCCACAGAAAAGAAGGTTCAGGAGGGTCTTAACAGTGCATATAAATGCATGTAGTAGTGCACATAAGAGCACCTGAAGGAAGGGTACAAAGGGGATGGAGACAGCCTCTTCTTAGTGGTGCCCAGGGACAGGACAATAGCCAGTGGACACAAACTGAAACACTGGAATTTTCCTCTGAACATAGGAACAGAAAACACTTTTTTTGCTGAGTCTCTCTGGAGTCTCTCTCTCAAACATTTGGATATGGTCTGGGACAACTGGCTCTAGGTGTCCTTCCTTGACCAGGGGGTTTGGATCAGATAACTTCCAGAGTTTTCTGTCAACCTCCACCCTTCTGTGATTCTGCATCATTCACCTTAAGTAAGCTGGAACAGAGTGTGTGACAAATATTGGCAGGGGATCATCTGTGATGGCTAAAAAGACTGCTATCAGCATTCACTTATATATTAAGTCTACAGATTTAGAGTAACAGATTATTTTAGGAAATAAATCTGAAAATATTGCAAAGGAAACAAAGCACAGAAATTCCACCTCAAATACGAGGAGAGAGGAACCAATTTTAGAGGCAAATGAGGGGACCTGACCTGGCTCAGGTCAGACTATCAGCGGGCAGGTGGGAGCAAGGAGGTGCTTATTCTGCAAATTTTGCCTGCTGCCTTCATGAAATCCATAAAACTTTTGAAAAGGTGACTTCATACTTATACTGATCTTGGCAGATTCTGCATTCCTTGGTACATGCAGAGGATTGGGGAGGAGAAACAAAAGAGAAAAATGCAGCACCTCCTGCAGCAACAGAGCTGTTGTAAATAATCTCTTATTTTATAAGTGCTTCATCAAACCAGCTTCAAAGCAGCACAACGAAGCCTCCAATTCCTGACTTCAGTGTTTCCTCTTGCAGATGCAGCTGACAATCCAAGTGAGTCCCAGCTGATGATCTAAGCAAGCAATAAATCTTTTACTGTGTGCTGCAGTTTTCTCTAGAGTCAGCATGATTACTCTATTTGTTTTTTTCTTTGTTTGTCTCAGCATCAGCATTTTACTTCAGCTTTCTTAATCGGTAAAAATCTATTTGTTCAGATTTTGATATCCAAAAGACATAGAACAGAGCTAATATTTGCATGATGTAAAAGAAAGCAATCAAAGATTATTTGTATTGAATATATACCAGTAGGCCAGCTCTCCTCTGTAGTATCTATGTACTTATTGCCTTAGCACTTTATCAGAAGACAAAGCATTCCAGGCCAGGCATAGGAGAAGAGGCCCAGAAAGCATCTCTGTCTTATTCTGTGGTGTTTGGATCAGATGTACCCAAGTGCAAAATAAAGTTTAAACTTCTACTGAGGCTGACTATCTGATGGAGTCATTGCATCTGCTTTTCCCCTCTCAAGCTTTCTTAAGGGTTGAGGTATGCACTTATTTGCTCTGTCTTTCTAAACTCTGCCCATTTATAGAGATACTGACAGTCATCGAGACATCCATCTCAGCATGCCCTTTCCCCACCTAAAAGCAGGAGCCCTACTCTCCTCTTTACGAAATGTGAGATGTGCTCTCCAGTGCCTGGGTGCCTTGGTGAGTGTAGGTTCTTCATGCTTTGGGCAGGATGAGGGTCAAAAGAACAGACCATGGGCAGCAGTGCAGAGGCCAAATGTATACCTTTCAAGATCAGGGTGAAATGGTGTTTGGGGTCTACAATTTGTGGTGGTGATAGAGAAAGTACTCTACCGTTTCTCACCATAGCAGTATTGACTGCTAAGCCTGGAAGGAGGGGGTTAAGTCCAATGTGCCTTCTGCTGCTACTCACAGTCCAAACAACTGAGACTTAATTAAACTACAGGACAAAGCTTTCCCTCTGCCTGTCTTGCAGTTCTGCCTGCTCAATGAGGCAGGAAAAATGATGTTGAGACTGAATAAAAACAATGCATTTTCCAAATGACAACAGCTTTTGATAAGATACTCAGCTGGTAATGAGAAATGCAGAGCAGACAATGGAGCTGACTGGAGGGTCTGATAAGGAAATGAACAAAACCTTTAAAAGCAGAGGGAGGAGAAGTCACAGGAACTTGTAGACAGGCAGAACTGGCAGTTTGGAAGGGATGATAACTGAACTGCAGCACATTTTAATTCCTATATTACCTAGAGTGTTTTACTAAAATTCTTATGTAAGATTTATAAGGCTTATGAAAAGTTTAACAGCTTCCCTCACTTGACTCTGACCCATCATTAGTCTGGCTGTCTGCAGCCAACACCTCCCTGTCAATTAATTTGGTATAATGGTTGATTTTCTCCAAAGGAGCAAAGTATAATTTATTTGCACTTTTACTACTCATTCCAGATCAGGTAAGCTACTGACTGCTAAAATCACTAACCCTTCAACCTCCTGATTAAAAGCACAGAAGTATGAAGCCATGTACAGAGGACTGTGAACCCAGTCCAGTAATATGCAGAAGACTCCAACTGTTATTTTTTCATCTGGGAGATCAACTGTTATATGAAAGACATGAAAATGATAGGGATGGAACACTGACAAGAAGTGTTTGTACTTTCTCCCAAAGTCCTTCTCTTAATCATCACTACCTGATGTCCTGTGCAAAACTCACTGTGGGAAGGCTAGAGTACAGTGCACAGGGCATCAGTCTGAGAAATTATACTGCTAAACTTCTCTGGAAAAGGGGACAGAGACAACACCTTATTTTGCCTTCTGTCAAAAGAATCCCAAAATTCTCCTATCTAAAAGATACAAAACTCTCCTATCTAAAAGACTAGATACATTCCCTCAGTGAGATCTTCAAAAACCACTCGGCCTGGATGTTTGCAACAACTTTACATCAGTGCTAAGTACATTTGAAAACACCTACAAAATCATAAAGAAATATGAGTTTTTAATTGAAATGCTGAAACAAAAATAATTGTAAAACTGACAGAAATATTTTAATATGTCAGTAAACTGGGGCCTGTATTTTTAGGTGTGGCAAGTGTGTTGTGGTATAAAGACAATTCTGCTGCTTATCCACACGATATCCATCACCACACAGGCATCTCTAGTTTTTAATGCCTTGGAACAGAGCAATGCCACTAAGGTCTTTCTGCCTATGCTCACCTTGTTGGTTTTGTGTTATTATATGACAGCAAAGGCACTAAGAGCAAGCAACTACATTGATTGCTCATTTTAGGTTGCATCTGAATATGCAACCTTGAGACATTAATTTCTTAGCATTGCGCTTGAGTTGATTTTTGATATCAGTTTGGCACATGCAACTGACCAGTGACCCAATGTGTGAAACAGCTTAGGTTAGAAAGCAGCTGAAACCAAACTACTTCTTTACAAACTGTCCGATTTAATTTGAAAAAGAAATCATGTTTAGGAGAACTACAAGACTTGAACTGATTGGAAACAGGAAGGGAGGTCAGGATAGGGGATAACCACTTAAAGTGGAACAGCAGCAGAGGCTTCTGTGACTGTGTCTATCTGGGCCACTTAGGAGAAATGTTATGTTAAGGTTTAACAGCTATAGTTAGATAACAGTGAATGGAGGTGCTGGTTCCTTTTCACACTTCAGATAAAGCTGATTTTTTGTCCATTGAGCTTTTTTGTTTGTTTGCTTGCTTGTTGTTTTTTTCCCTCCATTTCTAGCATCCCCCATAAAAAAACCCACAAAACCAAACAAATTATTTGATATTATTATGTATTGGCATGGGTAGGCTTCTTCTGTGATCTAGCTGGTATCCACGAGATTACCAAAAGGATACAATCAGACAATAAACCAGTGAGAGTTTCCTTCCACTTGACCTCTAACACCTCAGCAGTGTTCTGAAGATATTCAGCAAAGGTACAGAATGTTTCTGCTCCCATTAAGGGAGATGGCTTAAAAAATTATTTAAAACATATAAACAAACAAACAAACAAACAAACAAAAGATGATTTAGCAGAACTGGATCTGTCACTTAGGAACATTACCATGTCCTTTACAATTTTTGGTTAATGACAGGAAAATTTTACAACAAAACTTCAAATGTTATTTTGCTATTGTTAGGATTAGGGTTTTTTTAAATAACTCTTGGTATGAATGTATCAGATGATGTTTTTATGTGATAATAGGTAAGTTTGATCGCATTTACTTTCTCCAAGCAGAATATCTCAGTATTAAACCCAGGGTGTTAAAACTGGGAGTTCTGCACAAGAGAGGTCCTATTTATTTTCATTATATTAAGAAACATTTTAAAAAATATTTTTATATTAACAGAATTTATTCAATAACAAGTACATTTATTTTTTTAAACATATAATATTTCGTATATTATGTGAATTACACAGTGTATGCACAGTAGTTGCTGGGTTGTAAGGGGCACTTCAAAAATATTCCAAAATTCTATTAGCACAGGACAATGTGAATGATATGCAAAGGCAGTCTGCTACTGTTAGGCAAGTAGTACATTACACCTTATTTCATTCTATCATGCTGCATAGAGAAGAAAAAAGATTACTTAACATTTCCGCTCTTGTAAAATTGCATAAGACAACATTTTCAAGTTAATAGAAAACCACAAGAATCAGAGACAAGGGCAATCTTTAAATCAAAAGAAGGTATGAAAAAGAAACTAAAGTAACTTAATACTGATTCAAGTGCTGCAGCCCTGAGAAAGACTTTGGAAATTTAACTATCTATTTAGCCCTAGAAGCAACTCACTCAGATGACTGTATCTTTTAGCACAGGAAAATAAAATGTTTTGTTACATTTAATTATAGTTGTTTGAATTTAATGAATTCTTTAGGCATGCATGGTCTACAGGGGACTCATTTCAAAAATTCTTCATTGCACCTTTAGCAAAATCATGGCAGTAACTCCTTATTCTTAACTGCAGTGGAAGATACTCCCAGTAATCAAAAGAAGACTTACCTTTGAGAAGAGCAATAAAGACCTGACTTAGTGTTTCACATATTTATGAATGTAAATGTGGTAGGTTTTAAACAATGATAATTCCGTGAATGGATTTAGAATTGCAGGCAAGAAATTTCCAAGGCAGGCTGGAATTTTGAAGGATGCACTGTTCAACACATTACATTCTCTAACTTTTTAATCTCTTTCAGGCTTGACTTGAAGTCTGAATGTCTTGTTTCTCATTGTAGGAATGATTTTTCTGTTTTCCTACCTGTAAATAACTGCAATCTGATAAAAAATGAAAAACCTGTTGTTATTATATTTTAAAATATTTGGAACTGTTCTTTATGATTGGCATAATGATACTGTTTCCTATATAGCAGAGTTTAACATTACAGGGACTAACAGGATTATTTGGTGCATCTTTCTAGAAATTTCCTTTACTGCACAGTTTCTGTTACATTACCCAGTTTGGCTTTCTAGTACCGAATGACAGAACCTGAGTCATTCCTCTTGTGTGCAGCATAGTATACATCACTGACAGAAAGATATTGCTGCATAACATAAATTTTCCCTTCTGAGTTTTGCTCTTCCACTTCTCTGTGCTGAACAAATTCTACCTTTCCTTTTTCGATGTTTAAGCTCTTCAGTTGTCTGTAGGTCATTATCATGTCTCCCTTTTTTCATCTCTTATCCAAGCTAAGCATATGTTAGTTCTTTTAATCTTTCCTTATAACTCAGAATTCCTAGGCCAAAGACAGTTTTCTTGCTTTTCTGTAAACTTCCTCCAATTTTTTTATATTTATCTAGTGACATGATGCCAAGGACAAAATTCTGTGGTAGAGGTGTCATATTCATGACATCCAGTTATTATGAAGAGATCTAATCATTTCAAGCCATGTCATATGATTATTCTACTAATGAAAATTTCTTTTTGCCTTCCGATAGTCAAATTGCACCTAAAATCTCATTTGTATTCTTCCAGTCCCTCAGCCCTTTTGCCACTCCTGCGTTAATGTTTCTTTCATCTGTTTAAATATATATATATATAGGAATTACAAAAAATCATAACTGATCACAATACCCACCTGAATCCTGTTAGCTTTCATTTTTGTTTCTAATCATTTTAGGTTGCCACTTATTATTTCTGATCTGATAGGTTGTATTTAACTATCCCAAGTTGATATGGACTCTGAATTTTGTTTACCTGAAGTTCAATATTTAAATAAACCTTAAAGTGAATGTAGTTTAAACGAACTAAGGTTACATACACAAATAGTATTATTACACTTTAGAGAAATTTGTTATTTCATCCCTTACCTTTCTTTGCAATGTTTTTCTTAAAAAAAGGGCAATGTTTTAAGTACTAGAGTAAGGAATGTACTTGATATCAGCAATGTGTGAGTTGAGAAAAGTTGAGGCATTTTTCTAAAGCACCTCTATCAACCAGGTTATTTATCTCTCTCAAACTAAAAAAATCAATAGGAATTTTTGAGGAAATGTTTATTTAGCACGAAGGCACAATGATCAGAAGCCATTAACCTTCAAACACCTAATTTTGGCTGTTGAGCTTATATTTGCACTGCCTTTTTTAACTCAAGGGTACTTCCAGCAATGAGACCCTAAGCAATTTAGCAAGTAGAAGAGGAATCGCTTAAGTCCATATCTTCTGAAGTCAGTCTCAATTATCTCTTAGGCCCTTGGACAATCAATCTGATATTTTACAAGATACAAAATGTAGCCTTCTCTTGAGACAAAATACCAGGTCATTTATCCTTTTAACATCATCTTTAACTTTGTCTTATGGTTATTGTTCCCATTTCTTCCCATGATCTTTCTCCCTCAAAGCAGAAAAAGTCTGTTTTTCTGTAAATCCTTTCATTCCCTTAATTATTTAAGGTTCATAGTCCAGAGTAGCTAATTTGCAAATATTACATTTCATACATATTGCTTATTTTCTCTTTATTAACAGAACTATTTTCAGTAGCAATTCTCTCAAAGCAGTCAGTCTGAAACCTCTCAAATGGGTAACATTAAACCAATTTCAAACACCAAAATACACCAATCATTCAGCCTAGACCAAGAAATTTGCCTTTAACTCAGTTGACTGTGTTGCTGAAATTGAGACCTACATCACAAACACCACCTCAGGTGTCTTCAGGGTGACAGAAGCACTTTCTGAGGGGTGCAGACACCTCCTCCTCCCTCCACTGACCAGTCATAGAGGCTTTTCTCAGTGGCTGGGCAAGGACAAAGTTCTTGGGGAAGATCAGAAGGGACTGGTGACCCAAGAGAAGTGAAATTTCAAGAAACTACAGAAAGGAAGGATTTTTTCCTCTTTCCAATTTAATTCAATTAAAGGGAAAGAAATAAAGTAAATATTTGAAGTTGGAAAAAATTATGCATGGAAAAGTATAGTTGGCAACGTACTTTCTCTTAGAAATTACACTTCTTTTTATCCCATTGCATCAAGAATTTTCTTAAATCTTCAATGCTTCATTCAGTTCTTGGGTTTGACAAGCTTTACTTGAAGTAATGAGATGCTTTCTAAACTTGGATTGACAGCCAAATCAATCAGAGTCTGCACAGAAAATTTATGATATTTGTTTTCTTAGATTCACCATCTGGGTCTTCTTGAGGTACAATTTCACAATAGCAATTAAAATACAGAGAAGAATATTTATCCTGGTGTAGAACAGATGGTGTGGGACAACTCTGGATCAAATATAAAAATTGAAGGAATGTCCCCCTCTATTTTTTCCCCTTTTCTTCTCTTAGGAGCCTGGTTGCAACTACTGGTCCCTATTTATGGTACAATAAAACAATAGTGAAAGCCAGTAATTAAATGCTAAATGTGTTGCTGCTCAGTGAATTGTATGATTCCTTTCCCTTTTCATGCCAATTCCAATCGAATATTGTGCTTTAATCCTTCAGATGATTTTCTATATGCATGCTGTTGCAGCAGGCAATTTTGGTCTCAGTGCCTTTAGCATAACAGTGTCTCTAGAGGCATGATCCATGCTTCCTTTCCCTGCTTGCCATATGAAGGGTGTCTTCACTGTTACTGTCAAGAGTAACCTTGGGCAGGTCAGAGCTCTTCTTATGCTTACCATCACTGCACCCTACCTATTGTCTGTGTTTTAGCACTCTTTGAGGTCACTCCTTGCATTTTACTTCTTTAGCATTTGGTCTTCATCCTCCTAGCCTAGCTTTAAGGCAATCTTCTCTTCCTCTAACTTGCTTCCTTCTAACTTTCTTTCTCTTAACTTCTCTTCCTCTTAACTTGCTCATTTCCTGGTTTAAATTACATGATCATAATATCATGAACAAGGTTTAAGAACTGCATATCCCATTTCAGATATTCAGAGTTTAATCAAAGGCTCCATCTATTCATCTTTCAGTTCCAGGATCAGAAAGAAAATTTCTGGAGAAATATTTTTTCTCCAGATTCATAAGTACTCCTGTGTACTCCAGGCAGAGCTACACAAGCCTGTTCCTGCTTGTGCTCTTACTTTTTAGGAGGTATGTGTATATATGGACAAGGTATTGTGAGTCTGCCTAATTTTTAAGTCTCTGAAACCTTTCAGCTTAAAATTATGGCAAAGCAGCTTGTCTGAGACAAGGATGGATGTAGCTGTCAGCTACATGAGCATTTAAGCAAGGATAAATACACTGGGGTACCTCTGGACTAGGAATGCACAAGACAGCACTTAGACCTTGATATGACTCAGCTTTCACCATATTAACATTGTGCAACTGAAATTTTTCTGGTACCACTTGATTCCCTGCTAGTTTTACTTTCTCTACGTTTATGGCCTCCTCTTCAGAAGATGACCTGAGAGTGCTGGGAACAGCTGGTGAAATCCTTACCATGGGCCAACGCACAGGAACAAAGATGCATACTCTGGTTTCTGCTTAAGCATTATTAAAAAAAAAAAAAAAAAAAGAGAAACTAAGGTGGTAATATGGTGTACATTTTTAGGTACTATTATATGATTTCCCTGTTGCATTGTTGCATTGTGTCACCTCTGCTGTGTCTATTAAGACAGAACAACAAAGACAGACTTTGACGGAGTTTATAAACTTTTAGTGAGGATGGACCCCCACTGTTGCCATGAGAGTGTTCCCTGTGCTAGTCTGGGGAAGTCTACCCTCCCCCACATTTTTACGGCCAAAAAATACAAGTCAAGTCCTAAGCTTCACAGCCTCCTTAGCATCCTGCTACCTCCCATTCCTTCTGAGCATGTTGTCCATGTTGTCACACATATTTCTATAGAAGCAGCAGGACACATGTCCAGTTCTTTTATTCATGGTACAACAGTCTGAAGCAACTACAGTTGTCTCAATGGCTCAGAGTTCCTGTTATCCTCACAAGGATGACCTGCTGTCACTCACGTATTCAATAGCACTTCATCAAGAACTCTACCATCTTCTGTGCTGCAGTTAGAGTCAACAGAGTCTTTCTCACTGTCCTCCACCCTTCAAAAAGGTATGAGCCCTCCTTCATGGGAGTGCTCTGTGAGAACTCATGAGGGACATACAGCCTCACCATTTAGCCAAGGTGAATGCCCATAATACTTGGAACTCCTAAGAAGGCAGTCTGTGTTTTTGTGAATGTTCTGCATGAGTCCTGTCTTACCGTTTTATAAATGTCCTACCTTATCATTTTATAAACCAAATATTTCCATTCTGTCTCTTCTACCATGCCTGATGTACAAATGCAGCTATTCCTGAGAAAACTCAGGCAACGTTAGCAAAGATATATCATTCCACACTCTTCCTGCCTTCAATAATATAATCTGGAATACAGTTGTCTGCTAGGAAGAATATTCAGGGAGACATATAATTCAAAGTTTCTTCCCTGTAAGTGAATATGAACTATATTAATGTTTGGTACTCAGACCTGCCAGGCTGGCCTGTTCAGGATCTTCTGAAAAACAATACTGCTGAAAAATAATACTGCTGTGTCAACAAGTATATTTTCCCTAACTTTTCAAGGAGGGAAATGCCTCTTGGGATTAGTGCAGTCATCCACGATCTGTCTGGCAGGCACTCTGAGCAGTCAAACAAACCAACCTCAGTTCTTCAAACTGCTAGACCATGACTGGAACATCTAGACAGCTGTCCTAATACCAGTATTTCAACAGTGTTCCTCTTTGTATCACAGTCTAACAAGAAATGTCAGGATTTATTTCCCAGATACCTGGGTTTATCTCTGGAAAGTGACTGATTTTTCTGGTTGGAGACCCTTTTCCTATTTCTTCTGTTCTTGAAAGCATTTTTTTCCCACATTAAGGCCAGAGCTTAGGCAATACCATTGGCCTTAGATTAATTGTTGCTGTTCTATTTATAAAAAATCTCATACTGAGCATCAGAGTGTAAAGAATGCTACAGAAGGAAACCACACTTCCTTCAGGTCCTTTGCCAAAAGTGACCTCCCACTGGGACATCCCAAAAATTCCTATTTGAAAAGCAGCCAGATGGGGCCCCATTGACTCTTTTATCAAGCTTTATAGACTTACTGAGGTATTTGAGAGCAATGCTGTTTCCAGAAGAGATGTCTGTAAGAGGATTTTCTGCTAGATAAGTTTTCATACATGGAGAACCAATGAAAGGCAAAAGAATGGATACTTGTTTGCAACTTTTCCTGTAAATGTATATGTTTTAGGCAATGCACCCCTAATACTTCCTCCTGTATCTTTTCCTTCTGTAGATTCTTAGAATGAGACAAGCTGAAATAACTGGCTCTTACACTCCTGATTTAAGCATATGTGCAGCACATGGAGAGAGAAGGAAAGGATGTCTTTAAAGATAATGCCAAAGTTAAAATAAATAAATAAATAAATAAATATAGTAGCAATGCTAACAGTGATGATATAATAGTTTCCACAGTGTTAACACAGGTGAAGGCAATGAATTTGGAAAAATCCCTACAGTTCTGCTTTTATCAAACTGTTCAATTATCACAGATCCCATTTCCATGGAAGCCGTGAGGAATTCTGCTATTAGTATCAGCATTAGTAGTGCTAGTCTTGAAGGGCTTATCATGGACTTTGATCCTGCTGCTGCTGCTGCTTATCTGCTGTTCATACTTAATATGTTTTGTGTAGTTTCAAAGCCTCCTGGTGAAAGAGGCCATCATCTACACTGTGCTTTGAATTAAGGCCTGTAATTTCTTCATGAGTTCATACTATGATGTGCAGGGTACTTAGACAAAGTTAATCTTTCTAAGGGGAAATAAAAGCAAAGTTACTTTCTCATGCTTTGAATTAATTTATCTGTGTGTTGCTGCATATTTCATTTTGGAAGAAATTGTAATCTATTAAACATGCAAAGCCTGAAAGAGTAATTTTGCTGCTCCTGAGAGAGTATCTTAGGGTAATGATATTTCTAATAAATGGCTTATATATTTTTCATAATTTTTATGTCAACCAAATCTTGAACAATGAGGTTGAAATTACAAATGTGGGTAGACAATATTATCATATTCAAGAAAATGTGCCTGCTCAACTGTATAAAAGGATACACGCTGCCTTTATCAAACCATTTCTGAGACTTTTCAGTTAAAGCGGTGAACTGGTAATGATCCCTGTCAATTGATGAAATAACCTATTTCATCTACAGATAGGATTTTTTTTTGGTGATTTTGATTAAAAGAATGTCTCCAAACAAGCAGGCTACCTTTTTTTTTTTTACTTTTTTTACTGTTCAGTTCTTTCTGAGCTACTGGTATTCTGGACTTTCAATCAGAGATACTTTCTTTGGGAATATGACATGTACCCCTTTCTACCATTTCTTTCTTCTACAGCAGTAAACGAATACAGTGTTTATCATTACATTCTCTGTACATTAGTTACATAAATAACTGATCAGAGAAGGAAATACCAGCTCTTTTTTTGTTATTCTCACTGGTTTACATGCGATGAGGTGTCTTAGGACTGGTTATCTAGGCTTTATGATCTAATGTACTTGTTGTTGAGTGCCATTTTGTTATTGCCTACTGCTCACAAAGAGCTTTCTCAATTTCATCCTGCCTAGTTTTTGAGAAACACCATCAATGTATGGAGAGACTAACAATGAAAAGGAAATTAGCTGGCGGCAAATGCATGAGAAAAATTATTATTCTGCTATGACTAAAAGCAGTAGCATAGACAAATAGCTTGTCAAATTAATTAGCATTTTAAGGGAAATGGGTTTGGGATAGTTATCAGACCGCTTTTCAGCAGCTATGTTTACAAGTGAATCTCTGCTTTTTATTAATTCCTTGCTAGAGAAAAATGACAAATAAGTACACATTTTTTAGATTTAAACCTGTTCTATGTTCATACTTGACAAATAAAAGCTTAAGAAAAAAACCCACACCTGATGGTATTGCCTTCATAGGTCCAGTGAAAGGTGCCTATTCTTCCCAAAGGCGAAGAGCTTTTTTTTTAATCCCATATGTGTGGGAATAAACATACTCTTCTCCATCTCTTGTGCTGTGACCCTGCTAATATCCTTTAGATGAGGGACCTTTGAATAGACTGTGCCAACAGCCTGTATACATCCTCTAGGACACCTCTTTGCAAGCCAGTGAGGCTGTGTCCAGCCTACTGCAGATACAGATGGATGTAAAGAGACCAGATCTGATAAACTCTTCATCACTATTCATAATTGAAGCACTGTTTCACATATCTTTTCTCTTTTTCTCTCTAAGCCTATCTAGTGCTTTCCAAAGTTGCTGGTGTTAGTGAACAGGGTCACAGACGTGCATCAACTTTTTGGGACCTCAAAGTTTTCAAATAATCTGAAGACCAGAAGTGATATATCTTTTATTATATCCTATTTCCCCTTGAGCATTCCAACTCTGCAAAAGAGAAATAAACAAATCATTCTTTATTGTCTTTTTCCTGCAAGGATGGTAATAGCTGTGAAGAGAAAAATAACAAAACTTGAGAAGGCTACACTACTGCTGTGACAAATGAGTAATCTTTGCACATTTGCATGTACTTACTTTAATATTTTTCACATACAGATACTTCATCGATTGGAAGAATGATGTGGACAGCTACTTTACAATAGATGCTACTGAAGGAACCATTGCTACTAATGAATTGCTGGACAGAGAAAGCACAGCACAGTACAATTTCTCTATAATTGCAAGTAAAGTTAGTAAGTATGACACAAGCTGAATTAATATGCTAATGTGGTATTTTTTTTCAGAATGTAATGCTCAGGCATAAATATAAGTGAAGAGTGCATGTATTGCCAAGAGCTTATTTAAGAAGGTTCAGTAAATATCATTTTGCCAGACTCATTGTGAGGCTAAGTGTGATGTTCAAACAGCCTTGTATAGTGAGATTTTTTTAGTAGATCTCATGTAGGCACAGTTCCCTCAGAAACTGAAAACCATTTTGTCAGCATGAAGCTCACGAGGAGCTGTATGGAGGCATTCCAAGTCTAATTTCTGATTTTGTAATTCACTCCATATGAAATTAGGTTATTTAAGACACAAATCTGTCAATGTGCTTTTTGAAGGCAGAAAAATTCTGAGAGTCACTTGATTCTCAAATAAAAAGTACACTAAAATTGAGTAAAGATTTAGTGCCCTAAATGAATTAATCTGTGTGCTGCATCACTGCTCAGCTCTTCTCTCTGCACGAGATATTATGCCTAATCCCTTCTTTTCCTATGTGATTTGTTGTGGAATATTTTCATTTCTTATCTTTGTGTCTTCTGCATAGCCCTTTTTTAATATATATAAGAAGTCCCTTCTTCCACTATATTATTTAGCTGCAGCTTGCTTCATTGCTATCCTTACGTGTACTATTCCTCATTCATGATCCTGTCCAACTGAAATCTTCATAAATGTTTCCCACCCTTTGATTGCAAGTCTTTTGGTGACTTAGCGGTTGTGTAAAGGCCAAAGAAGTCTTTTTGTTGACATCAACAGGCTGTAGAAGAGGATCCTGCTGTATTTCTTACTCATTGTCTGTTGTTTATGTGTCCAAAAATGCAAGTTTCTATACCAAAGAACATGTTTTTCCCAATGCATTGCTTGGCTGAATCTTCAAAAAAGCAACACATGCAACTAACAGGAAGACGGAGATTTTGAAAGAAGAGAAGGTGTATATTATTTCAGATTAAAAAAAATAAATTCTCAGTCATAGTTATCTCAAAAAGAACCATGGAGTCACTCCCTGGAACTCGAAAATATAATGACAACACCAGTCAAATGGAACACTTGAATTTTGTCCATGGCTTGGAAAAGACATACACTAACAGAGAAGACTAAACTGTCACAAGTGATTGAGTTCATCGAGATATGTGTGCATGTGTATAGTCACAGAAAATTCAGCAGAACTGTAATTTGTTTCCAGAGGAACTTAAGGGCAGGTAGGTGCAGAAGGAAGATTTCATAATGGTCTATGTTTCAGTAAAGCTTGAGTGTTTAGATTTAGTGGTAGACGAAGGACGTTTCAGATTGTCAAATTTTTTTGCTGCAGTAGGGCGTCAATTTTAGTAAATTTGATTTAAATCTGTTTATTATTCCCAAGAGCAATTAAAGCTATCTAAAACCTTGAAGTTTATTTGTCTGCGTACCTTTTTGACACATATACAGCTGTATGATAGAGACAGTAGAGCTGTAGCAAGTAGTATATATTATCAAATTCTAAATTTTAGCAATTACCTAGTTAAGAATCTATACCTAAAACATATTTGTGATTCATTGCAGCATACCTCAAAATATTCATACGTCGACCATTATCTATAGCATTAAAAACAATTGCTATACCTGTACTATACCAGTAATTGGCAAAATTTTTGCGGATTCAATATATAGTAACTGTCAAAATTTTTCGTGCAGATGTCTGACTAAGAGCACAGAAATAAAGGCCGAGGTCTGAGGCATGAAACACTGCACATGAGCCAAAAAGGTTAGAGAGAAGAAAACATTGGAAGAAAAAGAGTGAGGGGAAGTTAGTATATTTGAAGACTTTTTGCTACAAAAAAAATTGCCACTTGTTCAGTGCTGACATAGAAAAACTGAAATTGTCATCTCTTATTATGGAAAAAGTGCACTGAGCAGTGCCTTGACATACACATGACTGCATAAGGAAGGTGACCCAGTATTGAAATTAGTTGCATCAACTTTCCTCAGGGGCACCATTGTAATTGAAGTATTTTCACTTCCTAGGACCTTATCTCTGTATAATGATATTTATAATATATCCTTATATAATAAGGATAAATAAGAGGACTTGAAACTAGTAGTATTAATATTAAATTATGTTTTTTTAAAAACCTTATTGCTAAAATATGTATTTTGTTTTCTCATTGTGAGAGAATAGCAACAACAACCACTCCCACACCTTTTAAACACATCCTAGTGGTCATTGTTTAAATTATCTTTTCTTGAACTGGCCAATTATAAACAAAGCCCACCAGCTTTATCTCCATCAAGTCAGAGAGAAAAATAAATTAAATTGGCTTTGCCATCAGTCCCCTGTATGTGGGAAATGATGCCAAGGTCATCAGCAGGCTTGCGTGAATTCCCTGCGTGTAAGTCACAGATGATGCTTATGTTACATTTTTTTCTCACAGCCACTAAAATCTTGAAGTAATATTATGAATTTTGGACAATCAAGTTACCTGTCAAACAATGGCATAAATGGTCTACAATTTATATAGCTAAATATAGCAGCAAGCAATTGATGAATGTAAATGTAGATATAGATGTAGCATTTAGACTTTTCTTACAAACTGATAAATGTGACTATTATAAGCATGAAAGCTCCAGAAGGTATAATTTTAAAAGGAGAATATTTCAAAATGAGGCTGAAGATTTATCTTGTGTTTATTAGTTACCTTTTGCTGACATTGCCTATTACTGAGGGATGGAGGGGGGGCGGGAGAGTCTTGTTCAAAAACTTGATTGTTAGGGAATTTGTAAATGGTTTTGTGTCCAATGTCCTCATTTTACACTTCTTTGACATATATAGGTATTTACATTTAGATTATTCTTCCCTAAACTCCAGGTCCTGCTGCTTCATCCCTTCCTATATCAGACGTAGCTTGAAGAGAGACAGAACTCGGTTCCTTAGTAAAGGATTAATTATGAAATCTGCTTGTTCCAGGCTTGCTTGTGTCAGCTTGTACACTCATAGCCAGGGAAGTCCTCGTTACTCAGCAGTAACACGGTATATCTTACTCTAAGACAGTAGTTACTGGTTCCACATAGGGAATTGGGATAAGGACAGTTATTCCACTCAAGTGACACAATGACCAACTCTAGCCATGTATCGTTATACTGTGATCTTTATTTTTAACCCTGGAAAAATTCCAGATGTCTGATCTAAACACTATCTGTGAGTCTGTCTCCAAATAATGGCACAACTGACACTTGGGAACATCTCAGAGGTGTACCCAGCATGGATTAACAGAGAGGCTACTGTTATATTCAACACAAGACACCATAACTTTATTCTTGCCCCTGTTAAAGAAACCTGTCCCAAAGTAGTGATGTTTTTAAGCAAGAGTTGGATGATTGTTCTGCAGACACGATGACAAAACAGACATGAAAGCAGTTGAATGCATTTTCCTGTATCTTAAAGGCAGAATTGAAATATGAAACCAGTTTCTTAATTCCTAAACTAACAATTCAACCAGTTTATCTTCTCATCTGTGTAATCTGTGTTTAAAAGGAAGATGTTTTTAGTGACTCACTCAGTGATACCAGCAGGTACATCACTATCATGTTCACAAGGTGCAAAAGGACTTGATTTTGAGAGAAACAGCAAACAAAAAACCAGAGAAAATTGAGGTTAAATCTACAAAGTGGTATTTTAAATTAAATTCTTCATGCTTGTTCACATCAAGTATTACAGGTTTCTTTAATTATATAAGAATTCAAAGCTGTAGACAACCTTCTTGCAGTCTTCCTTTATATACATGAGTATTTAAACTAGTATCAGTGCAAACCATAAAGAAAACCATATAAATAAATGGAAAACCTGAAACAGGTCCATCTTAGGCTTTGGTAATTCTGTTTAATTTCATATTTGACTTTTACTGACCATTTATGCGAGGTAAAATTCTACTTTGCTAAAATACTTAGTAAGAAAAGAATTTTGGCCTCTAATATATCTTTCAAAGAATCATAAAGAATAAATCACAGACCATCAGTGAGAAATAACTGTAGAAATTATAATCATGTATATTTCCAAAGCATTCTTACTATCGCAATTTTGAGGGAGGGAGAAATGTCAAATCTTTCTGTTAATTTTAAAACTGTAAGTCACATAGTATCTACACTGTTCCAAAAAGCAGAAAAAAAGTAATTTATATAAGTTACTTCATGAAACTATGACCTGAAAGGCCTTTTACAGAAACTGGCCTGTCTAATAGAAATTATCAAAATCAGCTATTTTTTCCATGTACACAATGCATAAATTTTGAATACATTCATTGTTTTATTTGAAAGGCATTGTTAACATATTCCTAGAAGGAAATGAACTAATATTTATGTCTGTGCTTTTGTGCCAATCTCTGATGTGTTTAAAGAAGGTCTCCTGAAGCCCTGTTGCTCAGTGTTGTACTTTAAAACAAACACAGAAAAACTAAAGAAAAACCTGAATTACTCTGTGTGAGTTGATGTGTCACTTACAACGAGTACTGCTAGGAGGGAAGTTTTAAGTTAGATTTTTTCTACCATTAACTGTGTGAAATTGACCTGTTCAGAGATTTTCTGATCTCTTTATAGAGGTCCTACTGAATAAAATAACTTCTTAATACTTTTTTATTTCCTATTATACAGAGGAACCAATTCAACTGTGAGCAAGCAATCTGGATTTCTTCCAGGTCTTCAGGCATCTAAAGAATCAGTGCCTAATTCCCAGTTGCTGGACCAAACTCTGCTTCCATTTGTAGTGCACAATGCCTTTCTCCACAGAGATTTTTTCCAAGTACAGATGATGTGATTTGGAAATGAATGAGGATTCAAAGATGTATTATTATATATGTTCACCCTTAAATATGTTCATAGGAAGGAACTACAGATATTGTGTGATTTGGGTAGTGGTTTTTTTGTTGTCTTCTAGGTTCCAAACTGTTTATAGCATTGTCAGCTTATCTACTACTTGTAAATAGGTAAAGCAAAGTTCTTCTTGCAACTAGTCCCACATAACTAGGAAATCGATGGAAGTACCATTTGGTTTTGAAAGAACTCTCCTGAAAACACTGCATTTAGTAGTTGCCAAGCATAAGAAAGGAATGAAAAGTTTCTACAGGGCGAACATGAAGAGACTTCCCTTTGCCACGTTAGTTATGAAAAAAAGAAATGCAAAGGTTTATACAAAATGTAAAGCAAGCACCTAATGCAAATAATCTGAAGAGTCCATTGAGGGCTATGAAGATGATCAGAGGACTGGAGCACATCTCCTGTGAAGTTGGGCTGAGACGGTTGGGCTTGTACAGCCTGGAGAAGAGAAGGCTCTGGGATGACCTAACTGTGTCCTTCCAGTACCTGAAGAGAGCCTACAAGAAAGCTGGAGGCGGACAATTCACAAGGGCATGCAGTGCTAGGACAAGTGATAGGACAAGTGGTAAAGGCTTCAAACTGGAAGAGAGTAGATTTAGATCAGATAAAAGGAAGAAATTCCTTACTGTGAGAGCAGTGAGGCACTGGAACAGTTGCCCAGAGAAGTTGTGGATGCCCCATCCCTGGGCCAGGCTGGATGGGGCTTTGAGGAACCTGTTCTAGTGGAACATGACCCTGCATGTGGCATGGGGATCAGAACTAAATGATCTCTAAAGTTCCTTCCCACCCAAGCCATTCTCTGATTCTATGATTTATGCCAGAAGGTTCAAGAAAACTTCTTTTGTACTTAAACATGGACCTATGTTGTTCCTAAACTACTCTGATTCATAGCATAGATTTCTTTAATAGTTATCTGTGTCTGTCACTCTTCTTAAATGCAAAAGTATAAAACAATTATCCTTTTGACTTACCAGCTATACTGTTTTTCATGTATTTGCTATCTTGCAAGAAATTTCAGCATAAAGTAAAAGAGAGTATTGTCTGCTTTGTATTGAATTTGTGTCTCCTTTCTATCAGACAAGTAAACCTGTTTATAAAATGCATGTAGTGACTGATGAAGACTATCTGCATTGGAAGGACAATGGAAAGAAACATAATGTATACTGTTGTTCAACATTTCTTTTACACAAAAGTGTTTGCTGACTGCAAACACTTATGCAGTTAAAGAAATACCTTTTACAACATGTCCAAATGGTTTAAGCAAAAGTTGAATGGTAGTTGTGTATGTTTCACTGCTAAATGTAGCACTGCTTCTGTCTGGCTTTCATGAAGATTTTTGTTCATAGCTTTCTCTCTTTCTTACCTTTCTCTGCCTTCTAAATTGGTATGTTCCACTTGCCTCCTTAATATCTTGAAGATGTAAACAATGGCTAAGCAAAAAATGTCGATTTTCTGCATTCAGTTGTGGAAAACTGAATTTGGTTTTAATCATTAGAAGTGTTTTCCACAGATTCCATGAAAAGTGATTTGAGAAAATTTTGCATCTTTAGTAAGAGGTACAACTTCACATTTTTTTTTCATTTATACTCTAATAAACATAATCATGCTGATTGATTCCTTAACCCATGAAGAGTAATGGATCAAAGTCTGGTACAAAATGGTGTTTGCTCTTGTTTTCTTCTTAGTACAAATCAGAAATAAATAGAAGTCAAGGGCTTTTGGGAGTCACATTACTGGGATCAAAAGTTTATGACAGCATATGTAGACTGGTGATGAGAACATAATAATTTTCTCTTAAAAATTGTTTGTAGGTAACCCACTATTAACCAGCAAAGTCAATGTTATAATTAATGTACTGGACGTCAATGAGTTTCCTCCTGAAATTTCAGTTCCGTATGAGACATCTGTATGTGAAAATGCCAAGCCAGGACAGGTATTTCAATTTTGTAATGCTTGCTATTTCACTTTTTCTTTCCTTTTTCTTTATAGCAGTAGAAATTTCTGAGTTTGAAAATTACATCATGATTAGAATTCTTTTACAAATAAAATGTCTGTGTTGGAAATACCTATTGAAATTCTGTTTGTTGACCTTTATGGTCTATTTGCAGTCTATTTTTATTTTGCCTAATTATATGGGCCCAAGCCACTCTTTAATATGCATATAATAGCTATGAGAGGAGAAATTAGTTATGAGAGGAGAGAGAAGTGTCCTTGAAGACACTTAAGTATAAGGGTAAAACTGCAGTGAATAAATGGTGAAACTTGAATTACACACATTTCTGTGTCCTGTTCTGAGAAAAAGAAACCACAACTCTAAAGACAATCCTACTGAAAAGTTGTTTTAATAAGAGTTTCTAATATATACACAGTATGCAAAATCTATTTCAGGTTTAGTACATGACCTCATACCATGAGTGATGCCAGTATTATTAGAGCTGGCCCCAGAGGCTCTTGGCATGTGCTCCATCTGCACAAAATTTGTGCAACTAAACACAGTACTTCAAAGCACCAAGGCTGACCACCATACATACCAACAGCTAGCACTGTTTCCAAGAGAAGACATGTAACTTTGACTGTTCAGCTTTGAGAGTTACTGCCAGACATGGAAGGAACACATTCAGCCTGCCATATAATCTGACTTCTCTTCATATGTACATACTATGTAATCAGTCTATGTGATTTTTATTGCCTTTTTTACAGATATATCAATGACTTAATATGATATTCCTATGTAATTTTCTTTTCCATATGTTTCAACTATGATACAACCTAGTTTAATCCCTAGTTTATCAGATACTCTCAGTTTCTTTTTTAGGCACTAACAGTAGAAAGGGGAACCTGATATAGGATGGCAGAGACAAGCATTGAGATTCAAATTTTCGATATTCAGACCCTTGATATATAAAAAAGTCTTCCTTTTTAAAAGTTCACTAGTGATTCTACTATGAAATATATTAATTGCACTATGCTTACCTGAAATGTAGTAAATAGGATGGGACACAAAAGTTCCTTTATGCCTAGATGATGGAGACCTTTCAACCCTGCCTACTTCATTTCAAGCTGTAAAATTAGGGTTCAGCTTTGTGTAGTACTACAACATGTACTTATTGTGACATTGACAGAAGTAGAGTGAAGTGTAATCACTTAACTGAAAGCAATCACTAGTATTTTAATGCAAACAGCAAACATGATATACCATGAATATAGGGTAAATCTTTCTGATTTCCTTCAGATATCAAAGCAAGATATGTCTGAGACATCGCGAGTTCTCTGGCGGCTATAGTAGTCAGATGTGTTTCGTCCACTGTACAGTATATTAGGGGAATGAGCATAATCCAGCAGGATTTAACTTTCAATTGTTTCATTTGATGTTCACTTTGCACTTCTACAAAACTGCTTCTTTTAGAAGAATGAACTGACTTCAGAATTAATCTGGTTTCAGGTGATACAGATCATCACCGCAGCAGACAAAGATTTGTCACCAGCTGGGCAAAGGTTTTCCTTCAAATTGTCATCTGAGGCTTCCAACAAACCCAATTTCACAGTCCATGACTACAGAAGTAAGTTGGTTACCTGCATCTCCTTTCCAGAGCACCAGGCTGTGGTTATAATGACAAGTATGGTCACTTTGAATTACAGTTGTGTCTACAGACCTAATTTTTTTATTTGACATTTCTAATTACTAAACTATCTGGGACATGTACTAAGATAAATTCAGGTCTTGCACCTTTTCTCATTTTTAGGGTGCAGGAATTATCAGAACACCAAAGGCTGAGATTTCCCTGCAGGCCTTCAAAAACACTGCTACCTGTTTTATTTTCTTCCTTTTATCATTCAGTATCTCAGGAAGAATCCATATACCAATGCAGGTATACCTTTAAACAAGGCACTATTACTGTCTTGTTTAAATACCATGACTTTGCTAACCATTTTCCAAGTACCCAGATATTGTGCTTTCTTGAGGATGTATAGTCCTGCAGAAGAGTTATTTCTAAATACGGACAGTGGTGCTGGAGTACAACATCCCACAACGCTCTTAAAAATTTGTAGATTTGTATAAATGACATCCCTGATTTTTCTTCCATTTCTTGTCATAACTGAATATATTTTTCTCTTATTAACTTGTATGCATTTGATAGATGGCAAAGAACAAACCAAGACAAAAAATGGATCTGATTTTCTAGTCTAAACATCTTCAAGGATGTAGTCTTGTGAACAGACACAGCTAAAACATAATAAAATATAGTAAATTTTCACCACTAACAATTTCAATCCCATAAGGGGAAAAATAAGAGGTTTTGAGCTATTAGATGATCTTTAAATAACTGTGATAAGCTTTTAATAAAAAAGGGGTTACGCTATTCTGCAAAGAAAGAACAGTTAAAGCCATCTAACAACGTTCAGTAACATTCCCTTGCATGTTCAACTATGAAGTTTATAAGTATTACTATTAAAAAAGTATATAATTCTTAATTTTTTAAACTTAATAATTATATAAAATTACTTTTTTTCAATTTAAATTTGAGATTATAGCAATTATGATGTCAAGGTTCCTTTCTGGAGAACTAAATTATCCAATCCCTAGAAAGGGCTAGAAATTAATAGTACAAAATATGAAAAAAATTGCAGAAGCCATTTTTTATAGCCTTTTGAAAAAACTTTGAAGTATATGGCCCACATTATTTTTAAAGCCATACACTTCTTTCAATGTCAGGTAATACAGAATTAAAGCTTGCAAAACAAGCATAACTTATTCCTGAAGAAAGTTCAGGAAGAAATAAGTTTGAGAAAATATACTGTGTTTATTTTCTCTTTATGTATACCTCTCCTGTGAAGATGAAAATGTTTTATTCCCAAACTTATTAGTGACTTTAATCTTATTGTATCATAGGTAGTTTAAAAAAAAAAAAAAAAAGAACATCAAAGAATTTCCCTTAAGGATAAATAGAGTATATAATGAAATTGTAATAATTCATAGTATTGCAGACGTGAATAATAGTATCTTATAAAACCAAAACTATGTAGATCAGCATTTTATTAGAGGGTATTCAAACAGTTTTCTTGAGAGAAACAGCTCAGTGAATATGAAAGACAACCTTACAAATAATTCAAGTTCCCTTTCTTCTGTTCTTGGAAGATTAGGTCTTTTCTTTGGAAGTTCTTCATCTAAACAGGGTTTTAAAAGTCAGTAGTATTTGAAAAAGTTGTGGCATTTTTAAATTTAAATACAATTATACCAAGCAAGATTTAAATGCTTTACTTCTGTGTCCAACTGGATTTAAAATTTTGGATAATGCTTAGGTTTCCTTCCCCTTAATGCCACACCAAAGTTTCTGTTAGTTTCTGTTCCCTACTTCGGTGTTGGTAGTTTTTCCTTCAAAAACTCAGCATGATGAACTTAGCTAATGATTGTAATTAAAAAGAAAAAAGGAATGTTCTCTGTATCTTATCAGATTTAGGAAAATACACCTCTTTAAAGCTTCCTCATACTTTACATTTATTACTTTCATCTTTTCACTTTTAAACATATTCCAAGGCCCAAATTGGTAGTATCTTCACAATTACATAGTTTTATAACATGAATACTATGTATTTGTAAATAAGTTTGGCATTTTGGTCAAGACTTCTTTAAAGCAACAGCTTTAATTTTTTTTTTTTTTTTCCCATCTGTTTCCTGAAATATCCCTTAATTTCAATAAGATTTATTTTTTTTTTCAGATCATTGAAAACTTTTGCTTTAAATAGAAATCTTGCAGGTCTTCTCAGGTCAATATAACATATTTAAATAGTCAAAAGAGTCGTTAAACTTAAAAAGTCTATACAGTAATTACAGCTTTTGAAAAGTTTGCTTAACATATGAGTTTGGTGAGGAAATTGATCAAATATTGTTAGATAATTAAATTTCCCTGTTTAAACCAGTAATGATGACACTGAGTTGACTTTGGATCTCAATAATCTGTTAATGAAGTTTCATTACTGTTTAAAAACAAGTGTAATATTCGTATTAAAAATGGAATTAGAAACCACTAAGCTAAAGACTCTTAAAAGCATTTCTTAACATTTACAAAAAAAGGAAAAAGAAGTACACTATTTGTTACAATGTAAGGAACAAAACCAAAAAGAAAAGCTTTTGTGGAATATTTTCCAATTGTAAAAATCTTTTTTCATTATTGATGATTTACAGTGCTATTAGAAACAATCTGTCCAAACAGAAACTATGTTTTGCAATATCTTCTGCTTTTTGTTTGCCAGAAAGGTGGAGGAAGGTCTGCTCTGTGCACAGTTTAGAGGTATAATAACACAACCTTATTTTCCCTACAGAAACCTTTCAAAAACAAATACCATTATCTTTTAAGTTAGCAATTATGTTTATAGCATGCTGGTACTTTGTGAAAAGAATCTTTATACTTTTTGAGGAAACACTTTTGTTCACTGTGCTACAGTTAACGCTTTTAGAAGGTGGCATTTAGCATGTTTAAATACATAAAGAAGCCCAAACCCCAGAGCTATTCTATACAACTAAAAATCAGGGGTGGTCTGATACTACAGCATGTGTAATAAGTTTGTGGTGCACCCAAGAGAATAAACCTTTCCAGATCCCATACTTTGAGATAAACCATAATGAGGACTGGAGCAAGACAGAAACTCAAAGTTGTCATTCAGCAGCACTGAGACCAATCCACCATGTTAATAGAAGAGAGGCCCTGATAGAGCTGGAGCGCTTCCAGCTGGACTGCACACCTTCATTCTGCTTTGCTGACCTCACTCTGCTCTCTAGAGGGCAGCTGCCGTGTGGAGTACACTCCATTGCTCATGTAAGAGACAGAATTTCCTTCTCTCCAGCTGTCACACACATCCTAAAAATGAATTTATTACCAACAGACTGAAGAACCAGAAGCTCTCTCAGCTTCTCTAGGCTATTCTGTGTATAGTTCGAACACATGCCTGTGTCCATATTTTCAAAAGAACTTTGAACTATTGAAAGGGATCATAGAAGAGCAACAAAAATTGTTCAAAGTCAAGGACTTAGGAGCTTGAACTGATTGATTCTTCTCAAAAGAGAATGGAAAGTCATTTAGTTTCATCGTAACATGTATTAAAGTGAACTTCAATGTTGCAATAGGAAGAAAAAAGAAAAATAATAGAAATAATTCCAATAACAGAAATAAGATTAAACTGAATGTATTCAAATTAGTTCTAAAACTTTTTATACAGTGCAGATGATTCATCACAGAGAGAAAGAACAAGCTGAAGATGGAAGTTGGCTTGATTCAAACAATTTTTAGACATTTTTCTTTTCAAAACTAACTATACTGAACTTGACCTGTTCATGTTTGCGTTTGATAAAAAAGAGACATCTGAAGCATTTTCCCAATGGTGCCTAATCATAACATATCTGATTTTCGATATTTAGGATTCCTTCTTATTGTCCTTAATCAGAAATCCACACAACTATATGAGTGTGGAATTCAGAGTTCCTAATCCTTTTACCAAGTGGCAAAACTACAAGGGATGAAAACCATCACAGACAGCAAGTGATGTCTTCCAAAAATATAATAAGGAATACGGATGAGATGGCAAAATGATAACTGCTGCAGGCTACCTTCATTCAGATCTGTCATCTAATTAATTCCCTGCTAATTTAATTTTGTTTTTGCTTTCAGTGTAAGTCTTTTAATCTGTACATCATTTCCTTGCTACTCTGATTCAGGAAAGGCAGCAATAACTAACGTATGTACTGGGAAGAAATGACAAACTATAACTTCTAGGAGTTGATTAATTGATGGAAACTCTACCGATTTTGAAGTACTCTTTAGTTATTTTTAATGGGGCGGGAAAGCTAAAGTGATTGCATACTGTCCAGGTACAATACTTTGAGGTTTTAAGACAAATTAATTAATTGATAGAGACATGATTCTAAATCCATGTGCAATCAAAGTCCTTTGGGCCACAGGTTTGGAATGTAAGGAGACAAGGAGAAAAGGAAAAACGGAAAACCTTTCTAATCTCATACTTGTAAGGTTCTGAGGTTTTCTGAAAGTATTGTTATCTTCTCTGAAATTTTAGCTGTTAACAGGTTTATAAGAAAAGGAATATTGTTTAATGCTCTGCAAAAAATAACTGTACCAGTCACAATACAATACCTTCTGTAATGATAAAACAAGGCAATTACATAATGTATGTCATTCACCAAGTTTCAAATATGAAATATTTGCCTATTACTAAATGTGATACAAAATACAATATGAATTTAAGTACAAAATAAAAATCTGGTGATGACTGTGTCATGTTTTACAGACAACACAGCTGGGATTGAAACAAGGAGAAATGGCTACAGCAGAAGGCAGCAAGAGCTATACTTTCTTCCAGTAGTAATAGAAGACAGCAGTTACCCTGTCCAGAGCAGCACAAACACATTGACTATCCGTGTTTGCAGATGTGATTCTGATGGTACCATCCAATCCTGCAATGTGGAAGCAATCTTCTTACCAGTTGGCCTCAGCACAGGAGCGCTGATTGCAATCTTGTTGTGTATTGTTATACTACTAGGTTAGTTCTCATGAAACCCTGTGAAGTGCATTACTCTGATTATTCATTAGTTTCCCCTAGTGTTTAAGAAAAGGAATTGAAAATATGTGGCAGTTTATTTCTAGAAAAATATCCCAAAGCACTGACCATGACTGTGAATCTGCCAACCCATGCAATATTTCTTATTGCACGAAGAGAACCAGTTTTCAGTGGAATTCAAACCATATTTTTTATCTGAAATAGTTATAAATATCTTTCTTGAAAAAATTAATTTTTTTAGAATATTACCGGTGTAGACAAGTCCTACCGACAATAACACCAGTAAGAACTTATTAAGAGCCTTTATTTAATTCTGCATGTGAACTTGGGCAAAAGGAGAATGAAGAAATGGAAGAGGAGAAAATAATTGTAATATGGACTATGACTGGCTATATCCATATAAATCTTCCCTGGATGATTTTTATTTCAGGCAGGCATGAATATCATAAGGTGGCACTGTTATTTGATCTGCCTTATATTTAAACACTGCCCTATTCACGGTGTATTCAAAGCAGTCAATAGACGTGTGCATCATACTTATAATGTAGCCTGAACCAACAAAAAAACCCACAACTTCGTATCTTAGACAGGCACAATGCGGGCTGCAAAAAGCAGACTGAGTCTTATAGATGCTAGGCTATGCCTCTTCTCGATACTAGTGGGCTTCCCAGATCCCATGCTATTCTTTATGTAGGTTTAATGCATATCCAAAAATAGCTCCTGACACAGAATATAACATATGGATATCTCTTTGCATTTGGATTCTACAGTAGTTTACCACTTAAGTAAATTACTAAAGGCTCAGGGTTACATAAATAGCTTCTGAGTAGCAATGGGTAAAAGTCAGAATTTCTGTTCCGTGTCAAAAAATTATGTTGTGAGAAAAATGTTGTTTCAAATCAGAAGAATGGTAAATGGTCACACTTCCCCTGGAGTAGTAATTAAAATAAACTCATTCTGAAGAATTTAAAACAAAACAAAAAAAAAAAAAAACAAAAAAAAAAACCAAAAACAAACAAAAAACAAAATAGGTCAGTTTTTTTGAAGCAAGATGAATGTTATCTCCTTTATCACAATTCCAGTTCGAGCAGGTTGTTTAGTAACCAGGTGTGTTTTTAGGATCACCAAGGAGGCATACCCCACAACTTTTCTGGACAACACGTTCCACTGCTTGACATCCTGACAATAAAGAACCTTTTTTTCTTACATTTTAATGGATTTTCCTGCATTTCAGTTTGTGCCCATTGTCTTTTGTTCTGTCTCTGGGCACTACTCACAAAAGCCTGGCTCCATCTTTACTTCCATCTGTCAGATAACATCCCCCTCATTCTCTTCTCCAAGATGAACAGACCTGGCTCTCTGAGCCTGTCCTTGTATGGCAAATGTTCCAATTCCTTTAATCATCTTTGTGGCTCTACATTGGATTCATTCCATGTCTGTCCTGTAATGAGGAGACCAGAACTGGACCCAGAACTCCAAGTGAGCTGAGCAGAGGGGAATGATCATCTCACTAGACCTGGTAACAGTGTTTCTCCTAATGCAGTCCCAAATGCTGTTGATCTTTGCAACATGGGCACGTTGATGGTTCATGGTGAACTTGTTGTCCACCAGTTCCATAAAGCCCTATCTATCAAGTTGCTTTCTGGTCAGTCAACCAACAATATCTACAGTATAAAGTTACTCCTCTCCATATCTGGAACTTGGAATTTCTGTTCGTTGAACATTGGAGCTCCTTTTGGCCCATTCCTCCAGCCTGGTAAGATCCCTTTGCATGGTAGCACAACTGCTCTTTTTTATCACCTTGCTGAGGTGATAAAAATCCCATGATCCAGGTCATTTATGAAGATGTCTTAAATGAAGATGTCTTAAAAAAGAAAAGTAGTCCCAGTATCAAACCCTGGGGTCCATTAATAATGACCAGCCTCCATCTGATTTTTGAAATGTTGATCACAACCTTTGCAGTCTGGCAGTTTTACCAGTTTTGCAATCCACCTCACCGTCTGCTTGTCTAGTCCACACTTTCTCAGGTCTTTTAAGGAGGTTGTTATGGGAGATAAAATCAAAAGCTTTACTAAAGGTAGGATAAAATTAATGCACTTTTCTCCCTTCATCCACCAGTTATCTACTGTAGAAGGCTATCAGGTGAATTCAGCACAATTTCACCTTCCTAACTCCATGCTTGCTAGCCTTGTTACCCTTCTTAGTTCCCAGAATTATTTTCTCCATCACTTTCCTCAGAATCAATGTGAGGCTAATTGGCCCGTAGTTCTCTAGCTCATTCTTCTTGTCCTTTTTGAAGATAGGAATGACACTTGCTCCAGTCCTCAGAAACTACTACCAGTCCCCCTGATCTTTCAAAAATTATTGCAAGTGGCCTCACAATGACATCAGCCATCTTCCCCACCATTCCTGTGTTTCTCCCATCAGATCCCATATACTTATGTGTTCAGTTTGTTTACATGTTCCCTAACATGATCCTCTTCCATCAGGGATTAGTCTTTCTGTTTCCAGACTTACCCTCTGATCTCAGGGACCTGGAATTACTGAAGGACAACTTTACCAGTAAAGACAGAGGCAAAGAAGATATTGACTAGGTTGGCTTTTTCCATGTCATTTGTCAACAGCTCCCCTCCTCTGTTCAGCCATGGGCCTGCCTTTACCGTTTTTTTTTTTTTTGCTGCCTTACCCGTACAAGCCTTTCTTGTCACCCTTCATGTCCCTTGTGAGATAGCGCCAGATGGGCTTTGTCTTTCTTAACCAGATTCTTTCATGTTCAGACTGCCACGGCATATTGTTCCTGTCTCACTCTTCTGTTTTCAACTCTTAGATGCCTCTTTTTTTATCACTGAGTATAGTCAAGAGCTTCTTATTCATCAGTGCAGGCCTCTGGCTGCCTTTACTTGATTTCCTGCTCCTCAGGTTGGCCACTGTTGAGTTTGGAGGAGGTGATACTTAAAAATCAACCTGCTCTCCTGCACCCCTCTTCTCTCCAAAACTTTATAACATGTGATTTTTTTGAACCAGATCCCTGAAGAGACCAAAATGTACTGCATAAAAAGCTAATGTAGGATTATTTTTTTTTATTTCAAAAATTCCAAATTTAAAATTATTCATATTATTTATTATTCAAAATTCCAAATTATTTTTTCATCTTTATAACCGTGTGGGTTTGTTTCTTTGTTTGTTATTTGCCTGAGTTTTTTTCTTCTTTTCAGCATGGAAATTTAGGGGGTTTTTTCTCTATTTTGCTATGGAAGACATTTTAAAAAAAAATCCCTTCTCTGTCTCTATGAACTAACATGCTGAAGTGCTGTTCAATTCTATTTGTTTTCAAAGAAGGATAGTAGGAAAATTATTTGTTACTTCCTCCAGCAGTACAGCAAGCACTTAGGAAAGTTAAGACTCATACATCAAACAGCAAATGACTTTTCATTGGTTAGATCCCTGTTAAGCTCTGCACTTTCCTAAGGAGAAAAGTCCCTTTGATTGCTTGCAGCTTTCAAAAAAAAGATGTAACGATATGTCATGAGAGTACAAAATTATTTCTGTGCATGTCTTAACTTCAGTTGTCTCTCATTACAGTCATTGTGGTACTGTACGTAGCACTACGGAGGCAGAAGAAAAAGGACACCCTGATGACCTCTAAAGAAGACATCAGAGATAATGTTATCCATTATGATGATGAAGGAGGTGGAGAAGAGGACACCCAGGCTTTTGACATAGGTGCCCTGAGAAATCCTAAAGTGATTGAAGATAACAAAATACGCAGGGACATAAAACCAGACACCTTGCGTTTTCCGCGCCACAGGCCACCAGCAGAAGATAACACAGACATAAGAGATTTCATAAATCAAAGGCTGAAGGAAAATGATGCAGATCCATCTGCCCCCCCTTATGACTCCTTGGCAACCTATGCTTATGAAGGAAATGGATCTGTTGCAGAGTCTCTCAGCTCTATAGACTCCCTTACTACAGAGGCAGATCAGGATTATGACTATCTGAGTGACTGGGGACCTCGCTTTAAGATCTTGGCAGACATGTTTGGAGAAGAAAGTTATAACCCCGACAAAGTCACTTAAGTACAACTACAACAGTGAAATAAAAAGAAAAGTAAACCAACAACAAATTTAAAAGATAAACCTAAGCTTTATATAGGACAAAATTACTTTGATTATAAAAGACAGCAGTTGTTTCCAGCAAGTTACTACATTTATCATACTGTCAGTTTTGGTTCGATCTGCAAAAGAATGATAAATCCTGTAACATACACAGGTTTTTGTTGTTGTAATTTTGTTTCTCTGGAATTACACTGAGACAAGCTCAGGCCTTCAAGGTGCAGTTTACTGACCTGACTTAGAAAGAAGATAGCTTTCTGGCATCATGGTGGAAGAGTGGTAGCTTTTTCGTAATTCCACTAAAGTGCCTATTGAAACTTTTATCATTTAAGTGGTTAAAAAGTCTGCTGTGATGGTGTTACAAAACTGAATTGGACACAAACTTTAAGGCAAGAAGCAATAGCAACATGCTGATTTCTTTTAGAAAAAAATGGACATCACTTCCTGGAATATATCTAATGACTAAAACTAAGGGGCAGGGCGGGAGGGCATCTGCGTTGTGTTTGGGAGTTACGTTTGTTGGGTTTTTTTAAAGAAAACGATATGTCAAGACATCATATTTCTTCTTCCAAAGTTCCACTGAAAATTTAAATTTAAAATGCTATTGCTCACTCTAAAGATGTAAAGCCCAAATTAAAAAGGAAAAGATCTTAGCATACATTAATGAATATTTAAAATGTTCATGCAAATATTACATTTTTCCAAAATAATAAAAAGATGAAAGCAGCTATTCCTTTATGTGAAGGAAATTTCCCTTTGTTCCCCTTCTTCTTTTGAAACAAGACTATTATTAGAATGTAAAAGTGAAAAGGGTTTTTAAAGAGTATTATTGTATTTTTAGTACCAAGACACCTTTTCCCTTGTAAGTATCACTAAAGAAGTACATGTAAAGAACTCCACATCACTTTTCTTTGCAAGTAGATTGTTACTCTGTAGGTACCATATGCATACATTATAGACATAGTCATTTTTCCACTGATCGTCTGCTACAGTTCAGCATATCATTGTATCACTACCACACCCACAGGAAACATTTTGGAAAGGTTTTTGAGGTTGGACATTTTATTAATTTTGTTCTTGACAAAATTTAAACAGAAGCAGAATAAAAATACAAAACAGCACATTTGTCCACTCTTTATGTACATACCCATGCATAAATGTAGCTGTGCAGACAACAGAAGTTCAGATATGCACAAGGCATTATGCCTTGGAAGGTATCTTGCAGAACTATTTCATGTGACTTTTTCTGATGATCTAAGGCATAGACATTTTGTAAGATGACGGTTTATGTCTCCCAAAGTGCATATATTCTTATATTCTCCTTCTAAAGTCTCTGCAGTGCTATACAATCTGTTTGAGCTCTACTCATGATTAATAGTACTGTCAAGGTCAACATGAGTTTTTCATGAACCAGAAGTCTTTTATTCACCTCAGATCTACAGCTTACTTTTTGTATTGCTGAAGAGTTAGTAACTATCAGATATGCTTAGCTCACAAGTCTGATATTGACAAACACAAATTTCCTTTTACTGTCTTGGGGAAAAGTAAAGGTATTTCAAAATTGTATAAATTAATCTCCTAATGAGACTTTGAAAGGTGTATAGTTTAAATTTTGGATCATTCAGTACAATTGGACAGCGCTGCATTAAAGTCACAATTGGCATAGCTTCTACCAGCAGAGTGCTGAGGAAGAGATACAGCATATGGCAACAAGGAAGGTTTGTGGGTTTTATCATTATCAGCAAAGGTATCTTATGTTCCTTGAAAGACAGACTAAACCAATAAAAGCTCTCTCTTCACAGGACAGGGAAGCAGATAAAGTAATGAGGCCCATTTCCCAGCTTAGAAATTTTTGTGTGGAAGACTGTGTTTTAAATTTTCGTACATCCTGACAGTTTATCAAATTTGATATTGCAGAGTGGGCCTAAAAAAAAAAAGAATTATATGTTTTCTCCTAGTTACAATTGAGATTTGATTAATGCAAGATTCACACTACTGGAGGGAATTAACAATGCTTCCTCATGTAGCATATGCATAGCAATGTTTCCTACCCTTTTGCCACAGCTAAAACAAACATCCGATGCTGCTCATTTACAGATGTGCAGTCCTGTAGCCAAACTCTGCTCTGAGCAACTGTATTAGTCCCTTGTATGCATTTTACTAGTAAACTCAACATAAGTAAGAGCAGTGTTTGACTTTTTGACATCAAGTGGCCTGTTTCCATATGAAATGCTATGTATTTGTGGTGGATACTAGGTAAACATTGGCTCTCTTCGAAAGGCTAGCATTTATTCTAAGCAAGACAGTCTGCATGTGAGCCTGACTTCCAAAAGGGGTAGACAGAAAATGTGGTCTTAAATATGCTGCTACACAAAATCTGTATTTGAGAATGAGTTGTTGTATGTTAAATTAATATCAAATTGAATATCAAATGCATATTTTTAACATTTAAGAGGTTTGTAACTGAGATGTTTCTATCACATAATTAATAAACATCCAGGAAGATTTTAGAAAAAAATTAGTATGTAATTACTAATCCAATTTTCCTATAAAATCATAGTTAAAATATTTTAAGACCTTTTTTGAAGAGAGATCAAATAATTTTAACTTATTAGGTGTCTCTTTTGTAAACAGTTCTATAGAACTAAGGAAAAAAATGGTTTTTGCCTTATGCATAACCTAGGATCCAGGAAATTTATGTTTAATTCCATGTTCTCTCACTCCTTTTCTAAAATATGATTGTCAGGTTCTTAACTTTTTTTTTAAAAGGTAATTAGACAAATACTAAATTTACAAAATTTAAAACATATCAAGGCATCTGAGATGAGCTGAAGTCTATAGGATTAGGGAAACTCCAGTGCACTTGTAGATTGTAACAGATCACTACTTCTGTTTTTAAACACTATGTCTTAAAAAAAAAAAAATCTTTGCAGACCCTTGCACAGTCAAGATGTTAAAGTGGATGTCTCTCTTTCTGCTGAAACTTCAATCACTCTCAGAGTGACAAGAAGCTAAGAAAATGCTTAAGATGCACAGAACATAAGTTACACGTGCACAAACATTTAGCATTGTCTCAAATGTCTCAACAATGCAAATCACAAGACATTCCATAAAACACTTTCTCTGCTTGAAGTCATTGAAACACTTCACTAGCACAAAGAGATCCACTTTTAAGTTAAATATTTATGATATACACCAGTGATGCTTTAATAAAAATGAAATTGTAAAGTATTTAGCTAGGAATGGAAGTATTTCAGGAAATCTAGCTATTAAACTTACATCACAGATATACATAACTGAAGACACATTTATAATAGAACATCTGAAAAGAATTTCAGGGAAGAAAGAAAAAGTCTTCCCTGCCCTCCCAAATAAGGTGAAAATACCAATACTTAGGGAAGTTCATACAAATTCCTTGTGGGGTTAGAATATGAACAATTGCTAATATTTGGATTTAAGAATGCTACTACATGAATCTGAAATTACTACTATTCTTGGAAAGTAGGTCTGCAATAATGACAGTGAGTCAAATAACAAGGATCTGTAGAAAAATGACAGTAGATGATGTCTCCTGCACAAAGATATGGTTAAAAATTTTATACTTGCATGATTTTTACTGATTTTACAAATTGGCTAAATTTTGCAGTTCAAAATAAAATCACAGTTACTGAGGATTTACTCTAGGTTTTGGAAGCAGAGTCCATTATGGAGCAAAGACCAATAAATGACTCAGCAGATTACTGATAATATTAGACTGATGATAATAATAGAGACTACCTTGAAAATATTCTTGCCTTAAAAGTAAGATTTCTATATCCACCTAAAAACAGTCTATCCTTTACAGTAGTAAAAATGTGGTTCTGCAGATGCTATGTACTTTCTAGATTTACCCCATTATTGACATGAAATAGTTCTTAAGACTGTGTTGCTACGGAATAACAAGTCTTTGCTAAATGAATACAGGAAGAACAAAAAATAATTTCCTGGGTTTCATGTGACATTAATGACTGGATTTTACTTGCTGAGATTCGGAGTTGTAAATTTTTTTGCATTTATGTTATTACTTTTATTATTATTATTAGCATAGACATTCAAATCCTGTGTGTATAAAAACATCTTTGAGCTTTACAAAATTCCATGAATTTTGTAATGAAATACTGAAATGACCCCTAATTATAACCATACTCAGATGACATTTAAGTGTGAATGAAAATCAAACTTTGTATTACACCCATTCACAACGTTTTTTAATGGAAAACCTATAATAATCTGAATCCTTTTCTGTTCCTTTTTTAAATCAAGAACCAGATAAGTTGTCAGAACCTGAGCAACCATTACTATTTTTATAAAAACTAAAGTAAGTTCCTGTATTTTTTTGGTGTTTTGTTTTCATTTTTTTTTAACCTCTTTATTCAATTCATAGACTTCCTTAATTCAACTTTGGGTTGCAACTAAAATCCCCAGTTTGTTTTTTTTTTTTTTAAATCTTGTTTTCATTGGTGTGTTGTTAATGAAATTACTTCTCAGGACTCAGGGAAATCTTACAAATGTTTATAAATACCTGATGGATGGAAGGAAAGAAGATGGAGAGAGGTTTTGCTCAGTAGTGTCCAGGGACAGGAAGAGAGTTAAAGGACACAAATTCAAATGCATGGAATTTCATTAAAATGCGAGAGAAAATGTTTCTTTACTGTCAGGCTGTCTAGAAGTGGATCATGCTGCTTGGAGAAATTGTGGTGTATCCATCCTTGGAGATATTGAAAACCCAGCTGGATTTGTTCCTGAGCAACATGCTGCAATTGACCATGGTGTAAGCAAGGATGCCAGACTACATGATCTGCAGAGGTGTCTTCCAGACTCATCTGTTATGTGACTCATTATTAAACCATCCCATGTACTTAGACTCCCTAGCTCTAGTAAGCTCAATATCATTAGGGACCTAACTACATAAACATAGTACAATCACAGAATGGTTTGTGTTGGAAGGGACCTTAATGGTCATCTAGTTCCAACCCCCGTGCCATGAGCAGGGACAGCTTCCACTAGACCAGGTTGCTTAAAGCTCCATCCATAGTAACTGACTTATTTTAGTGAGACAGCTAAGGTAGGAGTGGAAGAATAGGGTAGCTATCTATACAATTACTAACAATGGGGATAATGTGGAGAAGGATAAATTATCTACTTTATTTCCAGCACAAGAAGGGGCATCACATGAAACTAGCAGGTGTCAGGATGAAAATAAAAAAACAGAGGTGGTTTTTCACATGATGAGTGGTTGAGATAGTCACAGTTTACATAGGTGGAAAAAGAGGCTGGACATACTCCTGAAAAGCTAATAATTTGTGGGTTGCTTAATACAGAGGCATCTCATACAGCTGAAGGTTTCCCTGATTAGCATCTGGGGAAGCCACATAGACTGGTTTGTTTCTAGATGTTTTGCTGGGATCTCAGCGTATGCCAATACTGCAAAAGTTTGACTAACCTTATTTTCTTATTATATTATAAAACATATATATTTTCTGTAAATTTACTTGATCTTCAAATTAATCATTCCCTCAGCTCTAATTTTCCAGATTGCATAGATAAAGTCAGTTCTTTCTTTTTTATTACATGACATATGCATATATGCATACATAATTTATTATTTTGATCAGATTTTAACCATTGTAATTGCTATATTTCCTTCAATTCTGCTTACGCACTTTTGTCTTTAACAGGAATAATAACACTGATTGCTGTCAGAGACGATGACATAGTTTGGCCTAGTCTATTTTTTTAAAAAAACAAATTTCATTACTACATAAAGATGATAACCTATATAATACATGCCATCTTCTTCATGTGTTTTGTTTTGTTAGCAGTCTTCGTTACTTCCCTGTGTTCCAAGAACACCTGAAGAAAGAGGGGAGAATGTAGTGACTGTCTGGCTGGACAAGTGGCCAGTGTTAGTCCACTATTCAGGAATGCAGCCTACTGCTCTTTGCTATGTATTGTAATGTTAGAGGTGATTTATTGTTCTCATGTGTTGAATATTCTTCATTCACTACTCAAATCATGTTTTTCTACCATATGCTTCTGTCAGAAAGGATAATTCAAGAGGCAAACACAGAAAGGTGTATGGGGAGGAATCATATTAAGAGGGATCACAAAAAAAACACACCTTAAAAGCATGTCTTGTATTATTCGGTCACATGACTGCAGTAAATAGTTATATTTTTAATTATGTCCTTGGAGTTCATTTTTTCACTGCAGTAAGTGAAGTCTGGGCAATACATTTAATATTATTTAAATGATCCCATTGCCTTCAACCCCTACTGCTTTAGCTTGTTTGGGTTACTTTGAAGTTTGATCTTATCCCCCTGTGTGTTCATTACATTTCCAGTTATGGGTCTTACTGCATATCTGGTTATAACTGAAGTTTTACAGTAGAAATTTCTAACCAAAAAAATACATGACACAGGAGGACAGGCGCAGAAATGCAGTTTGAGTTTACATAAGATGATTCAGAATGAACAAACACCAACTTAATGTTCTTTAAACTGACATCAGCAAAAATCAGACTATGAACTTAAAAAGCAAAAAACTAATTGCAGTATCAAAACTTTTAGCATATTTCTCCCATTCTGCAGTACGTCACACACCTGATCTCTGTGAAGGGAGGAAGATAGAAAGAGAAGGAGGAGGAGGACTCTGGGGGTGTTCTGTGCTTTTTTTTTTTCCCTGCTATTTGATTTTAGCATCCTTTGTGTTTACAAATAACAAGCTAACATTTCTTAGCTCAACTTTTTTTCTTAGTCTTAAATTAAGAAAAATACATTCTATGAAATGAAGGGGGATTTATCAATGGCAAATGAAATACAAATGTTTCAAATGCAGTACCTCAAGATATTAATACTCAGTTCTTAAAAGGAGAAATTTTAGAACAGAAATTCAGTTTATCTTTTTTCAGGTTTGCTGAATTTACCTCACCAAGGAACAATTATTGCTTCTAGTAATGCTGTCCCACAACTGGTAAGTGCTGTATTTTTTTTTTTCCTAGGACTAATTTTTATAATTACAATTCCATTTCTTAAAATTCAATTATTTCAGATCACTTATGTTAGTTGTTGTGGTTGGTCCAAATGATGTGACTAAAAATACTTAATATCATATGTAGTCAAGAGAGCATGTTAAGTAAACTCAGAGAAATGATTTAATGAAACCATTTGCTGACCAGAGATATTCAATGACAGATACTGACCAAAGGGATTTGTCTGAATTGCTGCCTATCTGGAAGATAGTGCTTTGCATTGCAAGCTGACAGCAGTCCCCGAGTTCTCTCTTAATGGGTATGGAGAGCGGAATACCTTGCCAGGGCTCAGATTTTATGAAACAGCATCTTTACTTGACAACACATCTAGGTAATAGCTCTGGAGAACTGTTGCCATGAGCAGAGTAAAACTCATTTCAAACACTCAGCAGCAGAGGAAACTTAAGTATGTGGTAAAAGCTAAATGGGACCATTCTTCCCATTGAAATGGTCTGTAAAATACCGTAGAGCAGAATGGCCTCCTCAGAAATAGCACACCACTGCTGTTCTGTAATTCAGAAACCATGTATGCATTTGCACTAAAGCATTGCAGGATTAAATGACAAAATGTTACATGAATCAGAAAAAACTTTGTGAACCATAACTATCCTTTCCATTTTATTAGAAGTCCTTGGGCTGACCAGGCTCCATCATTGCATGTTATCTTCTCTGCATTTTTCTCTGTATATGACAGAGCCTCTGTTGTGGATTAGCCCCAGCCAATAGCTAAACACCACGCAGCCACTCACTCCCCATGCCTGCAGAGTTTTGGGACAGAGTAGGAAAAGTGAAAGTCAGATAACTCATGGAACAAGATGAAGACATTTTAATAAGTGAAGGAAAGAGGAAGGGGGTAGAAAAAAAACACATAGCAAAACCAAGCGATGGACTCACCACTTCCTCCTACATGAAGACCAAAACTCAGCCAGTCTCCAAACAATTAACACCTCCCAAGGAAAACCCTCCCCCCTCAGCTTTATTGCTGAGCATGATGCCATATGGTATGGAATATCACTTTATCAGTTGTGGTCATCTTTTCTGGCTGTCTCCCTACAATGTCTTGTGCACCCCCAGTCTCCTCACTGGAGTTGCAGAGTGGGGAAAATAAAGCCTTGACATCTCAGTGATTGCCAAGAACATTGGTGTTTATCAGAGCTGTTTTACTCACAGATGCAAAGGGTTGCTGTGAAGAAAGCTAAGTTCATCACACCCAGATTCAGTACAGTCTTTGAAGGGGCAATGAACAAGTAATGTGAAACTTCTTACAGACACCTATATACCATGCATGGTCTCATTTACACACAATTGAAAACCTGCTCTGAAGAGTATTTTTCCTGCCAAGACAGTGTGCCAGGTCCTCGTAGGAGTATTTGTCCATAGGTTTTCTTTACTAACAAAGATAACTTCTCTATCTTATAATACTTCTCTATCTATATTCTCTTAGGAGAATTTTCACCTAAGGTAGAAAGCCAGTGACAGTGCTAACATATCTACATTCTGCTGAAATGCAGAAGGAAATCCTCCCTTTTCTAAATCATCAGTGGCAATCCCATTTACCACAGCCCTAGCATATCCCGCAGGCTGCAAAAGTCACTTCCAGAATTCAATCAAAACAAAAGAAAAAACTAACTGTGCCAAATGACAAGAAACTCCCTCCCCTCCTATGCAATAGCTCAGCAATTTAAGCATGCGCACAAAATTGAAGAGCCCAATTTTAGTGCACTCCAAAGGTTACAGCAAGTAAGCATCTTTCTTCTCCCAAAAGCATATGGAGGCCATTATTGTGTCCCTCACACCATCTGCTGAAACTATATAAAAATTGTGTGCAAAAGAGTATGTGATTGATTAAGCCAAACCCAGAAAATATAACCTACATTCTCCATAAGAAAGGTTAGGTTCACAAGTAAGACACTCTGGTCTCTGGGTTCTTCTCCCACAGTTAATCCTTGCCTTTTGCAGGCTCAAGTCCTAAGCAAACTCCTCTTCCCTGCGTGTGAAGAAAGAACAAAATTTCATTCATCATATTCTTTCCAAGGACTTTTCTTCCTTCATCACAAAGACCGAAATATCTACTTTATAAGAAGACTGGGCTCAATCAATCCAGAATAAGTACGGACTGGTCTTCAAGTATTTCTTAGGACTGGGACTCAAAACACTCCGACTGTATCTAGTCGTGTACATGTTGATTCCCCCTCAGTGTTTGGCTAATACATTGGCTGCTCTGACTTACCTTTCTGAAGCATACAGAGAACCTAAATACCGTGTTGACTTTTTTTCTGGCCTAAAGTTGCTTTCTGTAACCTTCCAATAAAAGGAAGCAAAAAAGTTTTCTTTCTAAGTGTGCAATAACTGGTTCATTTTGTCTGCGCTGCACATGATGAATCTGCAATATTTAACATACCCGAAGAACTTTGTTCTATTTTCTATTTATGAAATGAGAAGAACTTGTAAAAGAGACTACTACAGGTAATCATAAAATAGGCAGAGGAAACTGTTTCCTGCCTTTCTTCTGCAATGCTGAGATACCAAGTGCTTGAGAAATAAAATTTAGGAGAAAATAGTATCTCTTCATGAAAAACGAGATATCAGAACACTATTTTCCTGGCATGTGACAGGAAATCTGGGTATTCTACAAAACTACTTCAAGGTTCAAACATTTTTAAACAACAAAGCAATATTTTTTTTTAATTTCTATGATTTTGTCTTATAATGCTTTTTGAGTGCTTGACTTCAGATGTCATACATTTTTTACACTAATTTAACATCATGAACTCTACTAGAAATACTCTTGATTTGCAGTGACGCAAGCCTTGTAAATGCAAATAATAGCTATTTTGAGTTGCAAAATGTCTTCTCATGTACAGACCAAGTTTTCACTGAAAACATGTATATTTTATTATGTTAGTTATTATTTTATTTATGTATTTTTATTTAAAAAGTATGTAGAAGTGCATCAGACTAGTTTGCATCCCTAGGCACTAGAACAGAAAATATACTTTCAACAGAAAATGTGTTTAAAACAAATACGAGAACTTCCTCAAGCACGGCTTTAAAACATTTCAGAAAGTTTTAGTATGAAACACAGGACAAATGGAAGTAAAGAGAAGCCACTGAGATAAATGAGGTACAGCATACTAGGAAAAACTGTCAGTAATTTTTTGTTTTTAGTACCAGTCAACATCTTTCAAAATAAATCCCATTAAAATTGGAAAAAAGGCAATGACAATTTTAAAGAATATTGTGTATCTAGACAATAACACCCCTTTTCCAACCCCCAGATTTCTTACATTCAAATGACTTTTTTCCACTTTGCAGTCAAGCTGATACATCTAGGACTACATTCAAAATGACTTTACTTATCTGGATGATATTATGTCTAATTTTCTTTATGATATTGTATTTAAACCATTTGTTAATGTTTTACTTTCACTCAGTCATCAAGATGTTATTTAAAAAATTATTTGATCACATCTGGTAATATTTTAGTTTGAAATTAATAAGTTTTAAAACCAAATGCTGACCATTTTCAATAAATACTGTAATCAATAAATTACAATAAATGTTGAAAATGTTTGAAGCAATTTTTTTAAATGATCACTACATATCAATACATTGATTTATAAGCATAGGAAGAAACTTCAGTAAATGAGTTCATCATCAATCTGACAATTCTAATAGGATTAATCATTCCAGTATAAAGACTCACACTGAGATTACTTACTTTGCTAAAATGCTGCAAAATCAACATTACTGTGTTGGAAACAACCTCTGAAAATGAAGTTAAAAGAAATAAGAAGGAATTTACAATGACTTCAAAGTCTTTGATGGTTTAAAGCCTCTGTAAACACCACAAAGAAATCTATCACCAAGTATTTTCATAGAAGCCAGGCACAACATTTTACAGTCTGCAATGCCTGACTGGCTGAGTCAGCATGACTGACTGAAAAATGTTATACTGCTAAGAAATTATGGAAATGGCATGCAAATGTGTTGAAAAATAAACACAGATTCAGGATTAATACACAGCTAGAGTTAGTTTCATCTTTGAGACCTAAAGTTCGATTTATTTCACTAATCTATTTAAAGTGTCCTTTCTAGAATAATTTCCACTTTACAGCAAATTGGACAATGGATCATTCAGATACCAAAGCTTCTTTTGATCTATGGGCAGTGATATGTCATATTTTCTATAGGAGGTGGCTACTACTGTCCTGAATTACTATTATATTGGTCTGTTCTAATGTGTAAGTAGGATTACTCATGTGCTGATACTCTTGATCACTTAAAGGGGATCACAAAATCATCCTGTCTCAGATATACCCTCTACATCCAAAAACATACCATTATTTTCTTGTCTGTCATATTTTTTTTGCACAATCTGCCGAAACACTCACAGTTGTCCTGCAATCATTACAAATCTTGATGTGTAATCCATATGCTCCTTAGCATAACTGTTTTGTAGTGTACTATTCACATGCTATGGCCATTCACATGCATTGAGATCCTCTTCTGCTCTAACTGTATCAGATATGTTCTGGCTCTTGCCTTCCTCCTGTTGTTTGATATGCTCTATATTAGAGGAAGAAAGCTTTACAGATAATTTATTTGTTCCAAGAAACTGCTGAAGAGGATTTTGCTAGAGCAGAACACGAATACACGTCTCAAAAACACCAGCTGCTAATAAGCAATCTGTCTTTCATCTTTGAGACAAGTCACATAAATGCTTATGCCTCAAATGCAGTGTGACATATATGCAGTCCTTTCCCACAGAAATAGGGTGAAATGCATTGTTATGGATGGTATATAACCCGTACATAAAGTAAGCATAAAAGGAGTTCTTTGCTGCAAGGACTTGATTCCCTCACTCAACTCTAAGAACTCCTTAGAGTCTCACAGCAAGGCAAGAATCTCCTGTGCAGGGCAAGACTAGCGTAAGCAAAAACCCGAACTGCTATCTCCTTGGAAGACTGGATTCTGGTTCTGATCAATGGAAACTGGGAGTTAAGGGGTAGGGCAAAGATGGCACAGACAAGAGATGTCTGCCATTCATCTCCACTTGCACTATTTGAGCATCAGTGCCAGAGTCACTCAGTAAAAAGTTTATATTAACATCAAGAAAAATAACTTCTAATTGCTACCGGGAAAACAATTGAAGACTAAGAAGGTGACTACCATGATCTGTTTCTTTGTCTGTGAAATAGGACTAAATTTCCTTCCTGAAAAAGCTGAGATTCTCTTACTACAAATATTTAATGGCTCTGGTAACGTTCATATTTGTCAGCACTAAGATTTCAGAAAGTGGCACTATCCTGGTTGACAACCACTGAGTGAAAAAACTTGAAGCATGCAAATTTCATCAACATTCTAACAACAGCTGCGCAGCACCACTGTCATAGCAAATCACACAGCTGGTAGGTTTTAGGATTTTTAATTTTCAACAAAAGCTTTACATTTCAGAGAAACTTGTCTCAATTTTGACAGAAATTTTGACTCATTTCAGTGTGTTTAGTTGTGAAATGTTCTGTTTAGTACAAGCTAAAGGGCTCCAGGCCATTCATGCTTATCTGAAATTTATGCATTTCTATTTCTTTTTAAGTTTATTCTTTGGTAAGTGGAGTACTAGAAAGTAAAAATACAGAAATCTGAAATGTATAGCTTTGCCATTTAAGATAAGTTTGTACTGAAAATACATTAGATAGTGCAGAGTTCTCTTGGCTCAGATTACCTAAAGTTTCCATGGTGAATTTATAGGGAATTGAAACAATTATAAAGATGAGGGTATTCAGATCCTTTGTAATCAATGTAACAGAAAAAACAGTTGTGAAAATTAAGAACAAAGTGACTCAAAGGAAGAAATAGGACTAAAAGGAAGAAATATTACTAAAGCAGTGCACCACAGAAAAAATTGTCATATTCTCTACCTTAGAAAAAAAGGAGAAGAGTTCTAGTTTTAATGCCATGTTTCAGTTCCTCTCATACACAGTGTGGAAAAAAACAGGCTTTATAAATCTGCTTTGGAATACCAAAGAAATGTTGGAGAATCCTATTGAAAGCCGTTTAGCCTTCCTAATGGCAAGAGAATGCCATCAAGTATGTCGCATCAGAGGTTTGTCCAGTGATTTCTAGAAGACTGCAGTAATGGACTTTCTACCATCACTGACATGATCTTCTTAAAATTTATCTAGAAAAAGGAAAATAGAAGCAGAAGGAAGAAGCTACTTCGGCTTGTACAGTTTTGTCTCACGCGACCCTCACTCAGAGTTTAGATCTTTGCTGCCCTCACGTGGCTGGAAGGTTCAGGAGTCCTTTCAAGGTGGGAAAGGGGCCTCGGTGCGTTCAAACAGCGGACAGGTGTACTTTTGTTAGAGCACATTCAAACTTTGCTGGACTCGATGGAGTTTCATTGCACTTAGAAACAGTAAGTATACATAAAGAAACAAATTATAGCAGGTAGTATTAGGAATCCTATTTGAGTTCTCATTTATATTTTTTAAGATCTATTTCCTTGATATAGCATGCGCGCACATTTATTTTTTTTCATGTGCTTTCATGATAAAAATAATATTGGATATTGTCAATGAAATAAAAATAATATTGGATGTTGTCAATTAATCCTGAAGTAGTAAGGTTAATTGCTACAGTAACAAGAATTTCTTATATGTATTAAGAAATGAGATATAAAGATGGCAATGGAACTACAACAGAACTATTACTTTGTTTTTTCTTCCTTTTTTTAATCTATTAATAGATCACATAAACAAAGGCTGAAATGCAGATTACCCTACTGTCACCATTTCCATGAACTCTAGAAGAGCCATGTTGCTTTTTTTAATTGTAACTGAAATTTAAAAGAAATTCTATATTTCATATAAGTGCAATTTCCTAACCTGTTCAGTCTGCAACAACAATCCACTGAGTCACCCCTCTATTCTTCCCAACAAAGTAAAGGTTTGCCAGCATTAGTTCTTGTAGGCATTTATTTACTTGCCTTGAGCTTTTCAACTACTCTTATGGAAAAGGGCTATCACTCAGAAAATCTGCAAATGTTTTGAAAAGCATGACATCAGGATGTATGGGGTTTAACCTAGTTGTAGATCCATAGCATTATACTAGCATCAGAGATAATGATTCTTTCTGTAATAGAGTCACTTCAACTTGCCCAAAACTTTACAGAATGAAACCATTTGAAAATCAAATACTAGCTAATGAGAAATCAACAGACTTGTTCTCTTTTCAGGATTGTTTCTGATTGCAAGGAGAAGGTTGAATCTTACCAAAACTACACTGTCTGATTCATATTGACACTGTGGAAGGCTCTGTGCACTTCACAAAACATAAATTAATAGCAAGTACCCAAGAATGATCCTCCACAGTTCCTGTATTTAGAGTAGTGTTTCTCCTGCTAAGTGCTCACAACTTTAAGAGCAATAGACTGAATTCAGCTATGAAAAAAGTGCTGAACATTCCAAGTTAGCAAGAGTTGTAACAGCTTACTTATGAGACAGATTTAACTGTTCACTTATCAGACAGGCTTTAAAGAGTGAGACATTTCTGAATCATGATAAAAGAAGAATCTCCTGTACTGCTGCTGGAAGCAAGGTACGGATCCTGCAAAATTGTTGCATGTCAGGCAAGAGTTGCACATCACCTTATGGAAGTGTTGAGTTTCAAAACTTGCCTCTAGTATAGGTTTCTTGTTAGGATAAAAATTAATGCCCATAGTGGGACCAGTTTCTTAGAAGACTTCTATGGCTCTGTGTAAATAAATGAAGCAGGCACAAAGTGTGCCAACCTCTAATAACAGCTCTTCTCGCTTCCCACTGACATCCTCTGGATCAGAACTCTCTGCACCTGGATCTCAGTATGGTTGGAAATAGACAGCCCAAAGGATCCAGGAATTTAGAAGTTTCCACTATCCTTGGGTACATAGTAATTTTTGGAAACAGAGCACACTACGGTGATTTCAGAACAGCTGCATTGTTTCTTTTTTTTTCATAAAATGAAAACAAACATTCTAATATAAACATTTCTCACAGAACAGAAATTGTAAGCGCTGACTGGCACTTCTTTAGGCCAGACCTGCTTTTCAAAGTGCTGAGATAATCCTCTTCGACATCACTTTATTCCAGTAATAAATCAGAGAAATATTCTTAAATCTGTTTATGAATTTTTAATTAGACATAATTCATTAGTATTTAACAATGATAGAGAATATGATTCTTTATATGTCTGGGGTTTTTTTGTTGGTTTTTTTTTTTTGGGTTTTTTTTTTTTTTTTTTTTTTTTTTTTTTTTTTTTTGCTTTTGCTACATTATTGGGTTTTCATGGACAAGTTTTGATAGCAAGCAGGTTACAGGCATGGCTTCTGTGAGAAGTTGCTAGAAGCTTCCCCAGTATCTGACAGAGACAATGCCAGATCCGAGATGGACCATCTGCTAGCCAAGGCTGAGCACATCAGCCTCTGGGATAGGGTATTTAAGAAGAGAAAAAGTTAGCAACTGCAGCCAGAGGGGAGTGATAATATACAAGCGGAACAGCCCTGCAGACACCAAGGTCAGTGAAGGAGAGGGAGGATCTATTCCAGGCTCTGGAGCAGAGGTTCCCCTGCAGCCCATCAAGTTCCATGGGGAAGCAGAGATCTACCTGCAGTCTATGGAGTGTCACAGCTCGGAGTGGGAAACGGGCAGGGTCCACTTGGATAGAGCGATTAGGGAATAAGGGAAGCCAGGCTAGCCAGAGCTGTGGCATGGAAAAGGGAGCCTCTGATACTGCGGCGCAGAGAGACACACACAGCACAGAGGGTGGGAGTGAGTGAACCTTTATTAACATGGCGACAGCCCCTTTTATAGGGCCTATCTCAGAACAATCTAGAAATAGGGAAGGATTAATCAAACAAGGTATGAAGGGGAGTAACTAGTTACATATAAGGGTTAGGAAGGCGGGATGAAGGTGGTACATAGTGCAAATAAGGTAGGGAGGAGGGGTAATAACCATATAGGGATTTGAACATTAATTAACACGAACTAAACTTGAGTAACAGTAATATGAACAATATAAAATTCTTTAACAAGCCATGTGCAATTAAGTATAGGTATTGTCTTGTTCAGTGTAGCTTGTATTGTCCTTAAAGTTGTTATAAAGTTCCTTCTCAGGGTCGGTAGGCAGATCTCCCACAATGCAGGACCACACGCCAGACCAAGTGTATGTCCAAAGGAGGCTGTGACCCTGTGGGAAGCCTGTGCTGGCTTCTAGCAGGACCTGTGACCCCATGGAGAGAGGAGCCTATACTGGAGCATGTTTCCTGGCACTGTGACACTGTGGGAGACTCACTCTGGAGCAGCCTCTTACTGAGGGACTGCACCACATGGAAGGAACGCATACTAGGGCAGTTTATGAAGAACTGCAGTCCGTGGCAGGGACCCCATCCTGGAGCAGGGGAAGAGTGTGAGGAGTCCTCCCGCTAAGTAGGAAAGAGCAGCAGAGAGGACGTGATGAGCTGATCGCAGTCCTCACTCCCCATCCCCCTGTGCCTTTGCAGGAGAGGATGTAGAGAATTAAGGAATAAAGTTAAGCCTGGGAAGACATGAGGGGAGGAGGGGACATATTTTGAAGTTTTGGGTTTATTTCTCATTCCTACACTGATTTGATTAGTAATAAATTCAACTAATTTTCCCAAATCAAGTCTCTTTCGCCCCTGACAGCAACTGGTGAGTGACCTCTCCCCATCCTTATCTCTTCCCTGTTCTGGGGAGAGGATGGGCACTTGGTGTCTAGCCAGGGTAAAATCACCACAACTACTTATGACGCATGATCCAATTTAGAGTTCGAACCACTAGAGTTCTTTGAGTTAGAATCAATTTTCTGTTTAGACAAAGAGAACACAGGCTTTTAGTTGCAAACTAGAATTCAATTGATGGACAGCTCTCATAACACTTTATTCTAAATAGAAGGAACTTTCCAAGATTATGTTAGGAGTCCTAAGGGAAACTTTTATTAATTTGGAAAAGGTCAAAACATTTGATTTTGTAGGAAGGAAAAAGAAAAAAAAAGAAGAGGTTATTTTACAGAGATACCCTCTATACAGCAATTTCAAACACAATCTCTCTCCCTCAGCCCCCCCTTTCACTTTTTTGCTCATTAAAGGGATCTTTTTGGTGTCAGCTTTCTCAAAAATATTGCATAAGCTTAATGAATCAATATGTGAAGATATTTAAAATGTACTTAAATAGTTATTATATTATGATGAAATAATAGCATTTATTGAGTTCTATGAAATGGACATAGAAACAGTTAAAACTCTGTATTCTTTAGTGTGTAAACATAGGAAAATTGAATTAGATCATAGCTCCTACTAAGGAAATATGAAAATGAAGAAATCCTAAGAGAAATAATTAAAATATTTACTTTAGTGATATTGCTAGTATGTGATAGTAATTTTTAATGAACAACTTCATGTTATTTAGCTTGCATCTTAAAACTTTGTATATATAAAAGAACCTAAACCAGCACTGAATAACTACAGAACAGTTTTTACCTGCTTCTTGAAAAGGAACAAGGAAAACACATCCAATGATTTTGAATATAAGGAGAAATTCTAACAAAGAGAACAGTGACAACTACCTTCAAAATTCCTTGTAAAGTCAATGAAACTTTAATCTTTTTCACAAACACACAGGAGAAGAGACGTAAGCTGAGATTTTCAGTAGTTTCAGTAGATACAGATGTTTTTGCCAGGAATCTGGTGAACTGAAAAAAAAAAATGGCTATAGGGTTCAGATCCTATTCTCAGGAGGTTGTTCAGATAGATGAATTTGGTTCCTATCTAGGTCTCAGGAGTTACACAAATCGGAATTTTGAACTGATTTACTACAGCTGTCTGGTGAACGTTCAGTGAATAATGGCAAAAACTATTAGACTTTTTTCCATAACAGTGAGCAATTACATGGCAAATACAGATGAAGCAGTGCAAATGTACTTTTTCCTTTTATTTTGAGGCTGATTTTGTAGATTCACCAATTCTGGAGACATCTGTGACAAAATGTCAGCAATTATTATGTAAAATTTTACATTATGGATGTCATTTAAATTTAACTGTGATTTTTCAAAGATCCTTAGCTTTGTCTTTGCTATTATCAATACTCAGAGATAAAGGAGGGTTTTTTTGTTTATCTCCAGAATTTCCTTAGTCTGAATTGTGGGGTTTTTAACATGTTTTATTCTCATTCATACTACATATATGTAAAGTAAACAGAAGGATTAAATATTCCATGTGTGCCTTTTTAAGATATTTCTTCCTCTTTCTTTTTTTTCTTTTTTTTTTACTTTTTAGCTGTCCATTAGAAATACTGAAAAAATAAAACTAGCTCAGAAAACAGAAAACAGAACAGTAAAGGGTTCAGCAAAACAGAACTTAACTCAAGGAAACATCATGCAAGACACAACCTGTTGACATAAAACTTTCTGAGAAACCCCACCAGTTGCAAACATACTAGTTCTACCTATTCCAAGTTCAATGACACAGTTTCCGAAGTTTGTTACTCACTATGTAATATATTTTCTGTGTTAGACATCAAAAAAAAATTAGTTCATTAGTTCTCTGGAACTGTCATTTGGCAAAAGTATCTGCAGCGTAGTCAGATTTTGAAAGTCAGGAACATAACTCCTGTTACTTGCCCTGGAATTTTTCTTACTGTGAACAAAAGATCTAGTCTAAGCAGTTTTGATTCCTTTTTAAATCATCTAAAAGATGATTTAATTATTATCAAGCAATTATTATCAAACAAATTTTAAATATATCAAATCACAGAAACGTGCCATCAGCTGTTCATTTGGGATTTTGTAGATATGCATGAGCTTGGTTTCAGTGCCTTCTGCACTGAACTAAAAGGCATGAGAACATAATTTGCTTTGGCTCATTGTAGATCTGAGCTTAAAAAACACTAAGACTTTCTTTGGAAACCAATGAGAAGACAATCAGGGGACAGGTTTTATGTGCTTTCTAGTGGTAATTAAAGTTACCAAACAAGTATATCCTTCTCCCCCTCTGAGTTCCAACTAGGTTGTTTTATGTAGCTGCTAATAATATGTATCAATAGCCTGCAGTGAGAATGGCAGAGATGGCTGCCACTGGTCCCTGCTATGGTAGTAACAATGATTTGTAAGAACAAAGAAGAAGAAAAGGTTTTGTAAACCTTCATTTTGGCTTGATTTTGTAAAGTGCTTTTACACAAACTCTTTAGGCACACCAGTAATCTGTTCAATTCTCCAAGACAAAATCATGTCGTTAAAGGTAGGAATTTGTCCATACTGAAATGAGGCCATGAATGGATGGCAAGCACATTTCAAAATGACCTTTCTCACACTTTCACAAAACTTAACTGTTTTCCATTTACCCAACTGATATGTTTTAGAAGTCCTGCTGGCTACTGTGAGACTATGAACAATGGACCAACAATCAGTGGCTCCATGTGGGAAGAGAAGCTTTTGATGCATTTTAGTATGTTTGAAAATCTCCCCTGCTGCCTGTTTTAACATGAAGGACAGTGAACTATAAGGATTAACAGCCTGAACTGAAATACAAAGATTTTTTTTTTTTTTTAGCACTCTAGGCAGAAAAAATCCAGTTGTGTAAACTAGCTGAGGTTATCACCACTGTACAAGCAATTATCAATGAGTCTCTATCTTCTGCATCAGAAATTAAACTATGTGTGAAGAAAAAAAACAATATTCTATTTGCTGCAGTATAGTAAACACTTAAAAATTATAATAGAACTATTATGGATATGTTATAAAACTATATTTATATAAGTAATTCTATCTTTTTCTCCTTAAAAAAAAAATCTTCATTCTGTACCTCAGAAATTAATGAATCCCTGATAAAACTGTTTCTCAGTAGTAAACAAGCTCATCAATATGCCAAAATTAGTGTCTAAAAGAATAATGACCTGCAGACTTTAAAAGCATAGAAGAGAAGCTGGTTGGAAGAAAATAAAAAGGTTATTTAATACACATATTGCATACTGCTTTCCTCTATGTTTTTCAGGATAATTTTGTGTCCTTTACTCTGAAATAAGTCAGGATTCTCAAGTGAGTAATGTAGCTTCAGTCCAGCTGTTTTCATTGATTGAGGAAATCTGATGTAAGTAGGTGGGTATCCTAGGTATCACAGTTCAGTGTTTAAGATAAAGCAGAATAACTCTAGATTTTGGGGGAGATTTTCAAAGGTTCATTAGCAGCTAAATAAAAACACACAAAAGAAATGTCTAGTTGCCTTAAAATTCTCTATGTTTTAATTCTCCCATCAGTATAACAGAAATAATGCCATTAGTTTGTCTCTCAGTATTCTCTGGATACTTTTTTTCCTGGTATGAGCACTTACAGTGCCCCCTTCTGTATGTACCAATCTGACAACCTGGGTTCTAAGGCAGTAACCATAAAATTCAGACAATCTGTTCCTTTGTTAGTTGTTCAATAACAGAAATCTCTCAAACACTGCTTCTCCTTTCAAGTTGAGAAAAATAATACATTCCTATTTCAGAGGAAGGAGGAAAAATGCACTTAACTTTTGAAGTGAGTGAGAAAATAAAAGAATGTAAACAAAGAGAAACTGTACTGGTCATCAGTGAAAGTATACTTTTCAAATATGTTTTTCTTTAGCTTTTCGAGATCAACAATCCCTAATTTTTTTTAGTATAAATTATTGAATCTGTTCTGCAACCGAACTAAAAAACAAACTGAAAACAAGTATTGTCCAATTCCAGAGAAATACTATAGTTGTTCAAATTATTTGTTAGGAATTGTTTAATTACAGATGTAATTACTCTCTGCCCTTCCTGCCCACTGTCTGGATTCATATAAACCAGCTTTTTTTTTTTTTTTTTTTTTTTTTTTTTTTTTTTTTTTTTCCCAGAAATTTCAGATAAACGTTTTAGGCAAAAAAGCACAAAATTTCATTTTAAAACAACTGAAATACTTATATTTAAAGCAGGGTTCCTACAACATACATAAGCTATTTGTCTCTGCATGAAAGAAAAAAGCACATGTGTATATGCACATGCAAAAACCATGCACTACTTGTTTTGATGAATATAGGAAAGAATATCACACTTATGGGCTTAATCCCTGCTTGAGCAGGGAGGTTGGACCACTTGACCCACTGTGGTCCCTTCCAACCTTACCCATGCTGAGATTCTGGGATTCTGTATGCTACTGGTATTATATTATATAACTACTCTACTGTTATTTGCAAATCAGTAGTCCTAAGTGTAAAATACCGTATCTCATTTCTTCTATGCCTCTTCTTTCAGTGGCTTGGTCTAGTCTCAATGTCAAGTCACACCACAATATTCAACTCCTATACACTATTTCTTTGTCCCTACTCTCACACTGGGAGTCTCACGCTTTAACTGTTTTATTAGAGTTTATTGTAACAGTCTCAGGCTGCCAAATGATATAGTACTTTTTTTTATGAACTGGTTTATGCTCAATAAAAACTTTTAATAAAAATTTACCAAGAAACTACCATAAACTTTGAAAGAGGCATTCTGTCTCAATTTTCATTATCTGATTTTGTACTTGAAAACTTACACACACGACAAATAGTATTTATGGGTGCAGTTGGGGTAGTCAAATCCTATTGTGTAACACAATTTTAGATGTATCTACCCACTACTATTAATATTAAAATGAAATTCTCCAATTAAGTTTTTACAAAGTTAAACAGACTGTTCAGTAAATATTGATTTTTTTTCCCCCTCAATTTGATTTTGGAAAACTAACTCCAACCATCTTTAGAAGGTGCCATTTTCTGTGGAATCACACTAAAATCACCATACCAGGTTCTTTCAAACACAAGAGGAACAGTCAGACATAATATTTATAACAAATGTCCAGAGGTGCATAAACATCTATTACAGCAATGACTATTTTTCTGAGTTAGAGGATTCTATCGTGTTTAATGTTGTGGGTTGTGTTCTGTTCTTATACATACTTATGTATGAAGTGTGTTCATTTAAAGAATGGCTTGACATGTTTTATTTTAATTCCATACCTGTATTGACATTAACATTCAGAACATTAAATTACACCAACTTTTGAAGAGTTATTTCTCTATTTTGCTAATTGAAAAAGAATAGATATATTTTGAGTGCTATTAATTGCATTAGTTTTTACAAACTGGAGTAATAATGTCAAAGACATAGTACTGCTTCTGAACGTCACTAATGATGCAGACCTTAATCAGGTAGGCACTAAGAACTAACTTTTCAGAAAATATTAGTTTTTCTGCATTAGGTCCCTACATTCTTCTGTGGGGATTCTAAATCTCATCTTGTATTTTAGTTTCTGATCTTGGTGATATCAGGTTTTGAATAAAGCATTATGGGTTGCAATTTTTTAATACTGCATATTTTTAAGGGAGCATTGTAAATCCTTATTCAATTCAAGAATTTTCTTCAGTGTACCTACCAGCTCATTAAACAGATATATATTTATTAGTCGTCTCCTTCTCCAGTTAGCATTGCTGTCACATGCATGTTATAGATGCAATAACGCAGTCTCCAGAGTGTAAAACCTCTCTACCTACAGTATAATTAGATTTCATTCTCTTTAGGTTGGATTTATGAGACTTTTGTGGGCTATGTTTTTTGTTCGTTTTTTTGAGGGGGCAGGGGAAATTAGGAGTGTTTTGATAATACACAATTCTCTCCTAATAGGAAAACTGAAGAAATTGGGAAGACAACATGCCCAGGAGATTTTGTATACATCCTAGTATTAAAAACTTTGTCAATATTAGGACTTCATGAGGATACTGATGTGGCTTATAAGCTCAACAAAAATAATTACCTATATGCAGATTCATGCATGAAGTAATTTAAATAGTTCCTCTTCTTCCTGATATGTTAAGTTCTAAAAGGAACAGAGGTAAATGTGTCCACTTACTCAAGAGCACTGGTAACTATGAAATACTTATTTGGAAAACACAATATTTAACACTGATAATCAACAAGAGGCCAGATGGAAACATGATATCACCCTTAGCTGATACACAGCTATGAAGCATTAGAAGGGGTCAAATTAATTTCTCCACCACGTATCATTGTATGGCATGTAAACAGCACTAGCAACATTAACTCTTTGATTATGTAATGAAATAACCATCGTAAATTGAAAAAAAAAAAAAAAGAAAAAATCAGCAAGCCTGGAATCTTTGACTTTAGGAGCGTGAGCTATTTGTTTGCTTACTCTGTCCCTCAGCAGCTTGGAAAAGATCTTAAAGCAGTTCTATTGCTAATCTATTTACTTAATGAATAAAGCAATGCAGATTTGGAGTTTTCCTGCCGTGATTAACATATGCTTTATTATTTGTTTATTTGAGAGTTAGAGTCCTCAGTGAATATAGTATACTACCTCTAATAAAGCACTCTGAAAGGTGATAAGTTCATGTAAAATATCCCTTATTTCAGAGAACTGACCTTTGAACAAGAACTGTAGTTATCTGACAAAGTAAAAGAAAAATGCTGGTATTGGTTTTGTGTAGATGGAAGCTTGTACCCACAAAGAAAGTTTTCATCATTATTCATTTTACTATTAACATTTTAGATAAACATAATTGGATGTTTGCTTAACTAATAACACAGGACAATATACTTAAGCTGAAGAATGTAGCACTCAGTTATTCCTCATAGAAGAAGTCATTCACCTCTGCTAGAATGAATAGACTTTCTCAGGGAAAAACCCTGAGAAAACTAACATCTTATAGGTCTGTAGATCTACAGCCCCATAACAGAAGACATAACCCCATTTACCAGCTAACCTTCTGTCTGCAGTTTTAATTTAACTGCTGCAATGCACTGTTATTCCTTTAGGCATTAATCAGCCTTGTCCCAACAATAATCTAGTCAATTCCACTAGAAAAGGTGCTGAATAATGAAGAAGATCCCAGCAAGACATTCAGCAAACCTGAAGAGAGAAAAATGTAAACTCAACACGACTTTCACATTACAGAATGTTAATCTAAACAAACAATTAATTTAAAAAGGGCATAATTATTTTAAAACATAATTTTCTTGGGATTTACTGTGTGCTTTAGTTTTCATCATTTCACATGATTTATTTCTAAGACAGAATATGTCACAGATTTTTAACAGAGTGTAAAAAGTAGGAAAGAAAATTTCTTTATTCTGTAATAACTCTGAAAATTAATCTCATCATAAATTGGTGGGAGTAGTTTAAAAAATTTTATAAAGGCTCCTTGACATCAGCAATAATTAATCCATGAAAAAAACCTAGAAAGCTTCCTATGCTTTGTTTGGATTACCTAAATTAGTTTCAAAAATATATTGCAGGCAAACTACATTTTATAAATAAAAATTCTCATTTAACAAAAAAGAAAAAAAGTAAAATTAATGACAAAGGCAACTTTTGCAACCATATGAAAACTCTGGTTTCCAAGCAAAAGGTTAATTGGCAATTTTACTCAAAAATTTGTTTCAGCATACATATTCCAAGAAAACCAAAACAAATACAGGAATTTGGAGGTGGAAGGCAGAGGGACCCTCTCCTACAGTATCTAAAATAGATCCAACTAGGAGTTAGTAAACAGATACATGTGCCAAAGTTATATAAAACTCTGAGGAACAGAAACTTAGCTGAGTAGTAAATTGATTCTTCAAGACAGCACAATGAGAATTGTGGAGGAGAACAAATGTCACAGAAGGAGTCCCATGGTGAGCAGTGGGGTTTGCACCAGCTACAGTGGGAAATGAAACCCTGACTGCATTTCCTTTTGTAAATTGGGAAAATTAAAAAAACTGTATGATCACTGGATGGAACAGGTCATTCTATTTACTACTGTCCCTGTGTATCCCAGATAGGAAACTAAACCCCATTCAGCTGTTTGCTCCTCCTCCCTGATGGGATGGGGGAAAGAGTCAAAAGAGCAGAAGTGAGAAAACTCATTGGTTGAGATAAAGACAGTTTAATAGGGAAAGCAAAAACCACGCACACAAGCAAACAAAACAAGGGATTCATTCACCATTTCCCATGGGTAGGCAGGTGTTCAGCCATGTCTATTAAAGCAGGGATCCATCATGCATAACAGTGACCTGGGAAAACAAATGCCATCGCTCCAGATGTCCCCCCTTCCTTCTTCTTCCCCCAGATTTATTTGCTGAGAATGACATCATATGGCCTGGAATATCCTTTTGGTTGGTTGGGATCAGCTGTCCTGGTTGTGTCCCCTCTCAGCTTCTTGCATATCCCCAGCCTCCTTGCTTGTGGAGTGGTGTGAGAGGCACAAAAGGCTGTGACTCCTTGTAAAGTACTGCTTAATGGTAATGAAAACATGCCTGTGTCATCAACGCTGTTTCCTGCACAAATCCAAAACATAATCCCATACTAGCTATTATGAAGAAAATTAAATTTACCCCAGCAAAAAACACTATACCTTTACAGGAAATCTTAAATACAGCATTCATGAGTCATCTCATAACAACTACTCATACTAATGCCATTAAAAAACCACCAAACAAACCAGTTCTGACAATACTTCAGTGCAGTATGTGTTACCTTAGGGCTTCTGTCATCATTTTGTTGTGAAGACAGATGGTGCCTGGAAAGGGATGTTTAAAACTAGAAAAGCCCAAGAAAGAAAACTGGTTCTTCCCTATTCTCCTGCGTCACCACAGCAAGTACAGGAGAAAGGGATGGATCAGGTCGCTGCCTCATTCTGTTTGGGGCATTATACTAATTGCTTGAGAGAGCATGTACGGGGAGAAGTCAGTAAGCAGGCTAGCTCTGTATACCTGGGCACATCAAAAGTCAAATGCATTGGGAAAAACAGAGCAACTTATCCTCGCTCCTGCTAATTCAACACTATGTTGGGATCTGAACAATGATCCAACAGCGGACTATGCAGACACATCAACTCTCTGTAAGCTGCTTTCTAGTTTGCCTCTGTGAAAAATGATTATTTTTTTATCCCCATCCAAAAACATTAAAGCAGTGGGAGCTAGCATGATGAGGTGACTCTATGCAGAATTTATCTTAAGGCAACAATTCTCAATAGCATTTCTCAGGTGGATAAAAATGCCAACTTGAAATTCCAAGGTTTTGTGTCCATATAAATTTACATAGTTTTGCAATTTATAGTTTCAACAATTACAGTCTGAAGCCAAGCAAGACTTTCTCTCGTGCCCCAGACTTCAAGCTGAATATTTCATTTATGTGACATAACTTCCTATGAAAACTACTGTTCTGGCATTATAAACAAAATCACCTTTGATATTGTTTTTATAGATTATTTAGCAGGAAACAGTCTGTGGCACACTCTCATTCTGAATTAATTTCATTGCCAGAACAATGACACATATAGCTAGCTGGCTAGCTTTGCACTATACTTCGTAACCAAGACAGTCTGCACCCTTAGTTATATAAAAAACTTGATCAAGCTAAATTCCAGATGCCACCTTTTATTTTTTCATTGCTACCCAGACCAGTTTTGTGTTCTATGGTCTTATTAAGGGTAATGTAATAAAATGCTGCTCCTGACCAAAACCCAGGACATTTGCACCTCACACATCCTGCAGCTCATCTGAAGGCCACAGTACTCAAGGCAGTTTCACCAGATGATACCTTTAATTGCAACACATTTCTGCAAGACTAAGCAGTGTAGCTACAGTCATTTATGTCTGCAGTAAATTATACAATTTACTAAAGATAATTACACTGTGCTATTTAGGGAGGAAAGAGCTTTAAGTGTATAAAATCGGTTTTGCAGGTAAATCTGTGCAAATAACTGATTGTGTTGATACATCTGCTGCACCAAAAACAATGAAAAAATATTAGTATTTAGGGCAGATAGAAAAAAAATTCTATTTACTTGCCTTCTCTCTATCCCCTCAAAACATAATTCTCAATCAAAGTAGCTCTATTTAGCTCTATTGGAGATAAAAAAATAAAATTTTGCTTTGGATTTTCTTTTTATTGGCTTTTTCAGGGGGTTGTTTATTTTGATTTATTGTGTTTTGTTTGTTGGTTTTAATTTAACCAAATCTGGGATTCAGGCTTCATTTTGCAACAGCAAGATGGAATGTCAAAATGAAGCATTTTACGTTTTCACACACATAAAGAGAACACACCTTTTTCTCTGCCTTCCTCTTATCATTCTTCTCCCTGTCCTTACCATAGATTGTTCAATGAACCTGGCCATAATTCATGGGTTGAGTTTGTCCCAGACTAAAATTTCAGGCTGTAAAGGCAAGTAAAACAAATCAAGTCCATAGTCTTTTTTTTTGTTTGTTTGTTTTGTTTCTTCCATCATCCTATTAAAGAAGCTTTCTGAAAAGTTGTTATATCAGGGCACAAAATCTGCAGCCAGGAAGAGAATGAAGCAGTTCTATATACAGTATTTACATAAGAATGCAAAGTTCAAAAGACAAAGGAATATAGAAGAAAAAAGAAGATTAAAAAAGGATAATTTGTTCATAAAATAGTAGGGAAACAAAATTCTAAATGAGTATTAATTTTTGAAATTTTACCATATATATTCTGTCTCAAATTCAGCCAGTTTACAACTTTCTCTGTTTTCTTCAACCAGCTTTCAATCCTTCTTCTCTTTCCCCAAGCCACATTTGAGTGTGCAGCAATTTAAGTGCACTAAGTACAAGAATTTAGTATAGTCATTAACATTTGTTGCACACTGGGAGTGTAACATTAGCAAATGTTGCATCATTAAAGCTTTTCTATACACTATATAGAGCAAAAGCAAAACATTTCTTGGAAATTAGGCATTATATAGGTTCTTTTCTATTCAGTAATCAAAAATTGTACTTTAAAAAGTCCCTAAGGTATTTGTACTCTAGTGACAGATTTGTATTCCAGCCTGTGCTGGATTCTGAACCCTGTTCACATAACTGGCTGAGACACCAAGGTCATTTTGCTCTATACATATTTAGAGCATAAGATAAAGGGTAGTGTAGAAATCACACCCCAGCAAGAAATGTTCTAGAGGTCTTAGCATTTTGTCTTTTAAAATATGCACCAATTTTTGGAGGGGTTTCATTTGCAGCGCTGTCTTCTGAAGTGATACATACAACTTGCTATCCAGCAAGTTAGAAAGGGAGGGCTCTTCTTGTGCTTTGCACATCCCATCCACTTGGCCCTTCCAGGAAGCAATGAAAAGTAGCACTTGTGGTTCTCTGCGTATCTTGTCTTTCATTCAAACTGTAGCAGACAAATGCGGGGGGAATTGTTGCATCTGTCTGCACAAGATGCAATGCAGAAATTAATCCACAGCTCTAAGTCAGGTCAAACAATACAGAGAACAAAATAAAAAAGTGTTTTCTTCCCCAAAATATCCATTTGGTTTTGCCCTATTGTGCTACAGTTGTGACATTAATTAAAGCCATCTCTGCCTCAAATCATTAAAGGTTGTGGGGTTATATTTTTTCTGTAAATGCTCTCCATCTCAAGCCTTCAGAGCACACAGTATGTTTGTTTTCTCTGTTTAGCTTAACCAAATATATCTTCAGTCATCATTCCTTCAGTCATCTTCATCACTGTATACTGCAGTGAGACCTTATTGCCTTATGAATATTTTCCATAAATATTTCATCGTTAAGAAAAGATTTTCTGTCAAAACACTTAAAAGTTCCTTGCAAATTTCATTTCTCAATTTTGAGAAGAGAAGAAAGACCTTGTTTTCGTTTGCTATGAACTTTTCCAATTTCACTGACTTTTCAAGAGGTACACCTGATAAAGATCACACTAATTCAGGATGAAAAACACAAAAATCAATCTACTTATTAAATCATTAAAAACTCATCCAGAGAGAAGTGAAGGAATACTGTGAGTGGCAAAAGCAGGAAGTCCATCAGCATGAACTTTATCTAATACACTTCAGCATGTCTTCTATGTTTTAAATTGTCCCCAAGTTATTCAATACTTCATACTATCACCTAATGTTAGTTATGTTTGCCATCCTGTCTCTCTGAGTAAAGACTTTTAGCATCATCCTGTAACACTGTGCATGGTTTGCTACATCAGGTGAAAATTCAGGCAGGCATTTTTTCAGAAGAACTAGAGAATTTCCACATTTTACTCTTCATATCACAGTATGAAAGCAGTTCGAAGAGGCCTTCAGGGATTGAAAACTTCCAGGCATTTCTAGACAGGATATTTTGAAAAATAATGATACAATCTGATCTTAAGAATGGTTGCACAGAGTTTCATAAGGATTCTTAGGTGAATGCTTTTGTTGCTGATTCAATGCATCTTTGAAAAACAAACCATAGGGAAACGCCAAGAAATGCAGCTCTCCCTTTAACCTAAGGATACACTAATTCCCTATGCAAAGGTTTAAAAGATATTTGCATTTTTATCTTTAGTTCTCATATCCATATTTTTCTCTTAAGTTTTCACTTCTAAAATCTAGTTTCTGCCATTATGTCAGGATTTGATCCTCTGATTTAAATGGATATTCATGATCCTCAGCTTAGCCCTTCCAACCATGATGTGGGTGATATGCATGGCTAGCTAGGATTTTAGAAAATACTTTAATATTGACTTGATCATCTGAACAAGTCCTCTATTCAGAAGCATTATTTGTTTCTTCAGGTCATCAAAAAACCTTTCTTTAGGCTAGATAGTGCTTATCTTCAAAATTGGCCCAAAAAGAGTCTCATCCTTAGTTTCAAGAAATGACACCATTGCACAAATAATCTTTTCTCAGTAGGCCCAGTAATTCCAAAATTATGTACCAGCAGGATACTGGTCCTGGGCTCTACCTCCTCTCTGTGAATTGACTAATGATGCTGGTGAGACACTAAACAAATCCCTACAGTGTAGTAGTTGCCTGCAGCCATAAAGGCTTTTCTGCTCCATAAAGGATGATGTGATTCCACACAGCCCTTAGTATACACTGTCCTGAAGTGACACTGCTGAACCATTTGTGCACAGCAAGTACGAATCCGTCTAAATGACTGTTATTAAAAGTACAATGTTGTTTTGTGACAACAGTAGTTTCACTCTATATGAAAACAGCTCTTAGCAACGAAAAGAAAAATAAAAGGAATGGGGACTATTAATGGGGTGAAAAGCACTCAAATCCTTTTTTTTTTTTCGCTATGTAAAGCCAAATTATCCTATTACAACAAAAACATGATGCTATTTACAATAAGTATGCAACTTCAAAATTACCTTACACCTGCAGACTAGTTTAACATCGTAATTAAAACTGCTCAGTTTCTCCCTTCTTTCCCCATGTAATGTCAGTTTATACTAAAAAAAACATACAAAACCCAAAACCAAATCCCCTAAAGTATTTACAAATCACAATTATCAATCTTTGTTTTCTCATACAAAATGAAAGTTTTGATGATATTATCCCACATAATCAGTGCTCTTGTTTAGTTCTGCCAAGAAGAAATTTTGCCTGGCACCATACAGGATTTGTGTAGGCAGGAATTCACTTCTACACATCCTCCTCACTCTGATAATTCAAAAATGCCCTATTAAATGTTTGCAACCTTCATTTTCTTCTTGCCAGAAATTCAATTCCCGTCTTTTGTCAGTCATCATGTAAACGTAATCCAGCCAGCCATCAGGCATCCAAAATTTGTTGTTCTCAAATGACATTTCCTCAAATAATTTTATAGAACTGCACCTGGAATTTACTTTTCGCCAGAAACACACTGGTTATATTTTCTCAGAGGTAAATACAGACTACATAGAAGAAGTTTCTTTTAGGAGTATTCTGCTTGTGCAACTAGAGACCACCTTTATTTGTCTTAATAAAAATATATTTATAATATGAAAAAAATCCTTACCATTTTCAAAGTATAGTACAAAAAACCTTAAGTGTAAAACATGTATGTTCTTTTTCTACAGCATACATTATATTTGTGATTCAGCTTGTTTGCTGTGGTAGAAAAGTCGGAATGCAGTGAGCAATATCAATAACTTAATCTTTCACAGTATCCATTTTTCTTTATTTGTCCTAGTAGGAAAATACGTATAGAGAAGAACAAAAAAGAAAGAAAAATTAAATACGTGCCATTCCAGGGGTAGAGTATGCAAGTATCAAGATAAAAAAGGTCAGTTTTACCAAAACTGAGTAACACCAGAACATAAGACTGCAGGAAAAATATTTAATCAGAACTGATGGTTGGAAACATCAATCTGATCCATCCTTTGTAACTGTGGACACAGGTTTCTTGGTAACACCATAGAAATGTCTTGTTCCACAGAATTGGGATGGAGTAGATTATGCAAATTACAATAAAAGATTACAAAAGTTGTAATGAAAAAAAAGAAAGGTTACAAATCTCTAATAACAAAAATCTATTAGCACACTGCTAGAGAGAAAAAACATTTTTTAGAATGCTTTTGCTGCAGGTAGTTTTGTCAAATATTTTGTACCTTTGTCTCAATTATTCTGGGCAGGTTTTTTTTTTTTTTTCTATTTTTTTTTGGAGGATTACTTATAGTTCTTACAGCACAAATCAATGCTATACTTTATATAACATATATATAATTAATACATATTTGTATTCTGCATTTATTTACACAAAATCACACAACTATTTAAGTTGCTTCTCAAGCAGGGTCAGCTACAGCAGGTTGTCCAGGTCTTTGTCCAAGCCAAATTTGAATATCTGCACAGAGATGCCACAAAAATTCTGGGCAACATGATCTAGTGATACCTGACACTTTGACCTATTTCTGATACTCAGCTATCAAAGAATAAGAATCACAGAATGAGTGAGGTAGGAAGGGACCACAGTGGGTCATCTGATCCACGCTCCCTGCTCAAGCAGGGTCATCCTAGAGCACATTGCACAGCATTGCACCTTGGCAGTTCTTGAATATCTCCAGTGAGGGAGACTCCACAACTTCTCTGAGCAGTCTGTTCCAGTGCTCAGTCACCCACACAGTAAAGAAGTTCTTCCTCATATTCAGATAGAACTTCTTGTGCCTCAGTTTCTGCCTATTGCCTCTTGTCCTGTTGCTTGGTGGCACTGAAAAGAAGTTACTTCTGAGGACATGCAGCTTGGGAAAGCTGTAAGTAAATTCCCTCTTTATCTAAGGCTCTCTAAAAATGCTTTTTTTTCTCCTCCAAACATTTATTTCTCCCATTAAGCTGAACTCTGTTTTAACTTACTGGTTTATTATTGTTCATTTTTATTATTGCTAGAGATTCTATGGAAGTATAGAACAATAAAATCAGAAGAGGCTGATACACAAGTTGTATTCTGTAGTTCAGGCAGCTGTATAATTGTTATCTTTAAACAAGTGCAAAAATTTTAATTGTCTAAGCTAGTAATTCTGAACACTACAGCTGCTGTTCTGTCAGGTAATTGTTATGGCATGGTATAAAGACACTCAGTGCTTTCTCTTCTAGGTATTTTAAGTGATTTTCCATTTACTCTGTGCCTTCTTTTGTTTAAATTTGAGTTCTTGCTTACTGAAAACACAAGAGCAAATGGAAACAGTACTGCATCTCTTTTCCAACATTCCATAAGTAAGAAATAAAAAAGGAAACAATGCAGGAAAAGAAGAATACACTGATATGCAACCTAAGTCTCATGATTCTCTTCTGCTTTCTGAAGAACACAAAAACAAGATTAAGAGGCAATGCTTCCAGTATTAAGAAAAGTCATTGGAAAATCACCCATGCTTTGTAAACACAAAAGGAGGAAATTATGCAAGCAAATTTTTCAGCAATTTATTATTAAAGGTCAGTATTCTAGTACAATTGTGGTCAGTGACCTGCTTTTTGATTAAGTAGTCTTTTTCAAGGAAAGATACTGTGCAGTGTAGGGGTATCAAGGCTGAAGTTGGTGTAAAGGCTATGAGCTTTGATGAGCTACTTTGAAAGAAAGTGCTGATGGTGCAGAGCCTTAAAGTAACAACCAAGCTCTCCAGGTGTTCCATCTAGCCATTTTTCACACTATTTGCCCATTGCTAATACAGCAAGAATCTTTTAATGCTTCTAATTACAGCCCTAAACTCACACTTGTCATCTCATCTGTATGCCTTCATTTGTTTCAGGGCTTATGATTTCTCTCTCCCCTCTCTTGGTATGCAAAGACGACTGATAAAAAGTGTATCTGATTGCTTTCTGGTTATTTTTTTCTGAGGTCTCTGATTCTAACAAGGATTTTTGTAAAAATATAGTCCTGTTGGGTTAAAGTGTGAAAGGAGAACAACTTTTATAAATATTATAGTTTTAACACTGATAATTTAATAAAATATATGTTTTTAAAAAGAGCAGCATTTTTGAGGTTTTGATGGATGAATCATGGATCAAAAGGAAAACTCTAGGGGGATTCTAGGACATGTCAGGAGACACAAGTGAAAAGGATTTAAAGTAGTTAATGCTTATTCTACCATTTAGGCACAAGGATTACAAAGATGTTAACTATTTTAAAAACAATCTACATTTATATATATTATAGATGTTAATTCACTACTGAATTCAGTTATTTTTTCTTATATCTGAACTGTGATTTCTTATTTTTCACTTTTGCCAGAGAGCTGCCAGGTGAAAGTCACCGAAGAAACAAACATCATAGAACTAAGATGTTGGTTTTTGCAATGTAATTATAGGTTCCGTAAGCATGCATAATACATGCTGAGCCAAAGTCTCTTATCAGAGTCACAGACACATAGTAATGAAGGAACCCAGAGTCAAATACAACTGACAGCACTGACAGTGAATCTGGAATTTATCCTTTTAAATAGCTGGAGTTGCTCTGCAGTTACACCTTCTTATTTCACAGCAGAATCTGTCACTGTGATATGCCATAAATCTGGGTTCTGTTTGTTTTAAACGTCATTGTACTTTTCCACCTATAAAGAGCTACTACATATTATTCATCCTCCATTTAAACTTGAACCAGCCTTGACTTCTCACACTTAAATAGATTTCCCTAACTTTGAAGGAGCCACCATTTTCTCACTCTGAGAAATTACTGAGAAGAAATTGTTGTTGGTTTTGAATTCCTTGGGAAGGTAATGAATCATAGTGGAAGATACTATTTAGAAAAAAATGTTAAAGGAATTAATCTTTCACACTCAACAACATGAAATAAAGTGCAAATAGTTGCAATGGAGAAGAAATATAAAATACAGATAGTCTTCCGTGGATGAAGAGGTCCTTGTTTGTCTCAATCATTGCACATGGAAGCAGACTGTGCATTGCTAATAAGGAACTTGAGACTTCAAAAACAAGTAAGAACAAGCAGGTTACCAAATCAAACTTGTCTCCACCCTTTAACTGAAGACATAAGGAGTCTTTTGATGAAAGAGTTACGATAATGTTGATACAGCAATGGGATTTTCTATACTATTCAGAGGATTATTCCAATAAATTTACAAATCTAACATTGAATTGACACTGTTCTGCAAAAACACATTTTAAAGCCTGGTGAAAGTTCAGAAAATCTTCAACTAGAAATCTTTTCTTTGGACTTTCACAAAGCTACTATGCCCATCCCCCCCTTTTTAAAAATTTGAATATCAGTCTTTGCAACAACTAAGCATTCATTCATTCATGGCTAGGCATCACAAACGAAGATTTGTGAAGGACTCTACCCACGCTTGCTACAAGCGCGCTGATGGCTGAAAAGGCCAATGCGAGATAGACAGGTCCGGTTGCAAAAGGCCCAGCAGAATGACTCCCCAGGTTATACCGGCAGGATGTGGTTCTTTCTACGTTGTCTTTTCTCCTCGAGAGTGATCCTGCGTGTATTCTCAAAAGAAGCAGCAACGTTGTGGATAATGCGTCTCCAGGCCAATTGGAGGCCAGAGCAGACCAGTGATGGTGATCAATATGGCCAAAGCTGAGATGTTGTTTCAGGGAGTCCTTATATCTCCTCTTCGGGGCTTCTCTCTTGCGGCAGCCAGTGGCAAGTTCATGATAGAGCACAATCTTAGGGAGGCGGTAGTCCTTCATCCTGGAGACGTGCCCTGCCCAACGCAGCTGCGATCGCAGCAACATGGCCTCAATACTCGTAACTGCTGCCTGTTCAAGAACAGACGTATTGGTCACATAATCTCTGCAGTGGATGTTTAGGATTGTACGGAGGCAGCGTTGATGGAAGCGTTCTAAGAGTCGTAAGTGGTGGTGGTAAATGACCCAAGATTCAGATCCATATAAAAGAGTGGACAGTACAACGGCTCTATAAACACTGATCTTGGTACTTTTCTTCAAGTGATTGTTTTGCCAAACTCTTTTATGGAGTTTACCGGCAACAACTAAGCATAGTAAAATAAGAAAGACATAAAATATTGTTTCTCAGCACAATATTTTATCGTGCAGTTATAGAAAGTAATTTATTTCCTCTTGTCTCAGAATTTAGGCAGAAGGAGTGAGAAGAAGTATCCTGCATGTGTTAGATGAGTGTCCCTCTCTGCTATCACAAAGCCTTCCCCCATGACAGACACAGAGCATAGTACAGAATTGCCTCTGCAAATGCAAAGCAGTAGAATTTTCCTAGATGGAACTTCAACAAGAAAAGGAAAACTTCCCTCTTATACAGACCCATGCACTTATGTGTAAGCACACACATTACCCCTACCAAAAACTAGATAATAAATTGGGTACTTAACTGTTAATTAATTCATGTAGCTGTAATATAAAAATATTCCTCTGTAAATATTTTACACTGGTTTATGCTTTTCATATAGCTAAAAATCTCAAATAGAGATTTTGTAATTCTCTCCTTTGCACTGAATGCTACTAAAAATACTGCTTTCTTAGATCGTTAGCTTGGTTCTGTTCATATCACATATATAATATTCAGCATCTCCACAGTTTTCTTTTCTTGTCTTAGAAAAGGGTAAAATGAAAAGTCCAAACTTGCGTTTCTCCACTTTTCTCATCAGAATTTGCTTCTATCATTTCCCAGTAGGGACACTGAGACTTTGGTCGTCATGGAAAGAGAACCTTATCCCTTAAAGATTTACTTAAATCATCCTTATTGACAAAGAGAGGTGGCTTTGTGAGAGGTAAAGCAGAGATATATGGTTTACATGGGCACTGGAGAAAAAGCACACATGGGCCTTGCAAACTCATTATGGGAATGTTCATTTTATTTCTTAGAAAATACAAGGATGAGCTGCAAAATTACACCTTGTAAATATATATTTATACATAAGGAAGGCCTTACACAAGGTTTAGACATTGCAAGTCATCTATTTTCCCTTGTTGAAACTAGCTGAGGAAGCACTGCCCTATTGCCTGCAAGATTACAGAATAACATATTCACTGAAGGTTCAGGATTCCTACTTACAGAGATTGACAACTCTGTGGCGTCCCAGTGCTAACTGTGATACACTAATTATAATCACAAAATTCGAGGAGTGGCCACCATCAGAAAGTTTCTCTTTGCAATGGCAGACAGCAATGATACACAACCCAGAAGTGGTATTTCAGGAAACCTCTGATACAAAGTATCAGACGTGATATTTGATTCTAACAAAGAAAGAAGAACAGAGGAAAGGAAGTAAACATGAAATTCAATTTCATGCTGGAAGAGCAAGTGCACTCTAAACAGGGTATGTGTATGCTAACACATTCTATTTAAAAGATGATGCAAAGTTTACTCATTGCTAAGTATAATAGCTAGATAATGGAACCCTGTTATTCTTGTTGTATCTTGTTCAGGATGTAGACTTCTCAAGACAAAGGCTCACTTCAAATTTTTTATGCAGACATCAGCAAACCTAAAATTCTCATTATCCTCGCCAAGCATAACAGTTCTCTAGAGAATAATACATGGATACTGGTATAGTTCATCCTGTGTAAATGTGGCACTCTCCATCACATGAAGGAATGCACATAAACATGAATTTTCAAGCATTGCATGACATAAAAGGTACACATACTGATATTTCAGGATTGAGAACTTTTACATTTGTGGGAAGAACTATAAGGATAAAATCTGTAGGAAAAGGAAGAAAGAGACAAAAGAAAGAGATAAAAGATTACTTGATATAGCTGTATTTCTGAAAATGAGATTTGCCTTGTACAAAAAGCAATTTTGGCTAAATTACAGAAGAAATGTCTGATGGGAACTAGTTTCCAAGTACCCTGAAACATTTTCTTTTCTATAAATTTACAGAAATATGTAGTTTATAATGTTAAACTAGAAGTAAATTGTTTGAAGGCATATAGCAGTGTTCAACCCAGCATAAAATATAAGGCTCAAAATTCTTTCCTCTTTGTCCCAAGTACAATCCAGAGCAACTCACTGAAATAAATGGAATGACTCCTAATAAAGAAGATATAACTGCAAAACTGCATTACCACACAAACCAATTCAAATTGCTTAAAGCTTTTTTGGAAAGTAAAACAGCTTTATACTACTGCAACCACTATGATATCTAACTTGAGCCACCATCCCTGGATGTATTTAAGTGATATGTAGATACTGCACTTGGGGATATGGTTTAGTGGTGGACTTGGCAGTCCTGGGCTAACAGCCAGACTCAATGATCTCAAGGTCTTTTACAACCTAAAGGATTCTATGTCTCTGTAATTTTGTAACGGCGCTTTTCTGAGCTTTTGTTTCTATATTTTATTTGAACTTTTAGGGATGCACTCTGGCTAGAAATGTGGTTCATGATTAAATTTCAGAGGAAAAAATTTCTATAATGATCAACCACTGTATTATATCAATTTACAGGAACACAGGAAAGCTGAAGTATCCTCCACCAAAGGGCTTGCTCCTGACTACATGACAGTGCAGGACAGACCAATGTCCACCTTATCATAGTGTTCCCCATCTTAGAAAGAAAATCAGTCTAGTTTGCAGTTAAGCTTGCTCTGGGACTCAGAGCAGTAGTGCCATACAATTTTCAGTTTTGAGACAGGTTGTGGTGGGTTGACCCTGGCTGGAAATCAGATACCCACCAAAACTGTTCTATCACCCCCCTCCTCAGCTGGACAGGAAAAGGAAAATATAACAAAAGGCTTGTGGGTCAAGATAAGGACAGAGAGAGATCACTTACCAATTACCATCATGGCAAAACAGACTTGATTTGGGGAAATTAACCAAATTTATTACCAATCAAATCAGAGTAGGTGCAATACAGTAGGACAGCGAGAAATAAAAACAAAGTCTTAAAACACCTTGCCCCCACATCTCCCTTCTTCCGAGCCTTAACTTTATTCCTTGATTCTCCACGTCCTCTCCCACAGTAGTGCAGGTGGACATGGGATTGAGGTTGTGGTCAGTTCATTATATATTGTCTCTCCTGTTCCTTCCTCCTCAGGGGGAGGACTCCTTACACTCTTCTCCTGCTCAAGTGTGGGGTCCCTCCCATGGGAGACAGTCTTCCATGAACTTCTCTAACACGACTCTTTCCCCTGGGCTGCAGTTCTTCACAAACTACTCCAGCATCAGTCCTTTCTCCAGGGTGTAGTCCTTCAGAAACATGCTGCTCCAGCAGGGTTCCCACACAAAGTCACAAGTTCTGCTAGAAAATTTGCTCCAATATGGGCTCCAATTTGTGGGAAGTCCACTAATCCTGCCAAGACCCTGCTTTAGGATGGCTTCATACACGGTTGCAGGCCTTCTTTGGACATCAACCTTTTCTGGAACGGGGCCTTCCATGGGTAGCAGATGGATTTCTGTTCCCCCATGGACCTCCATGGGCTGCAGGCGGACAGCCTGCCTCACCATTGTCTGCACCATGGGCTGCAGGGGAAACCCTGCTTCGGCACCTGTAGCACCTTCTCCCCTTCCTTCTACATTGAACTCAGTGTCTGCAGAGTGGTTTATCTCACATATTTTCACTCCTGTGGCTGCAGTTGCTCAGTTTTTCCCCTCTTCTAAAATGTGTTATCCCAGATTCACTTACCACCATTGCTGATGGTCTCGGCCTTGGCTTTGGCCAGTGGCAGGCCTGTTTTGGAGCCAGCTGGCATTGGCCCTGTCAGACACTGGGAAAGCTTCTAGCAGTTTCTCACAGAAATCACCCCTGTAGCCCTCCTGCTAAAACCAAAACCTGTAGCCAAAATCTGACCATGTAAAGCCAGTAAATAGGTCCAGTGAAGTAAGAGGGCACCTTTTGTCCGCTGGGACTCTGGAACCCAAAGCAGTAGGTCTGTGCAGGACTGCACTGCTCTGTTTTCTACAGATGTAACAGCATAGGTAAGTTTAGCATCAGTACACCAGGCAAGTATGCCCTAGGACTCTGCCCATATCTGTGTCAGTTTTGCAGCATATGCTTACCAAGATATTAAAGGTATATTCTGCTACTTATGGAAAACTGAGCAGTTTCTCCACAACAGTGTATATTTGAGCTGTGTTTAATCTATTTTTTTAATCTTCAGAACTTGGGCACAATCATGTAAGAACAATGTAAACTAATGGAATAAATTTAGAGAAATGCAATTGCTGAGCATTTCTGGCTTTGCAATAAAGAGTTACTAATTTGGAGGTCTCCTAATTTATCTGGCAATGTATTGCTTTCTAACTGCTAATAAATTCAAGGCTGTAATTGACTTTTCTCTGCCACACAAATCTGTAGAACTACTTCAAAGTGCTTCAGCTAAATGATAAAGCTCAAAAACTGAGAAAGCTGTGCCCATCTAACAAGTTCTCAAAGGCTCATAAGGTTTATCTAAAGGTTCCTGGAAAATACAAGTTCAATTTCTGTGGAAACAATTTATCACTTGCATTCCCCAAGGTCAGTAAAACTCTGAGAACGCAATTGCAGAGTATAAATGCAATACTTTGAGCAACTTTCCGTTATGCTGATTCATATTTCAAAATCTGCATTCCACCTTCCCAGCAAAAGAATTGACAGGATACTCCAGAGGTTAAGCACGAAGTTACCTACAAAATGACAATTATGATTATGAAAAGGAAGGTGTGCATCTGATTTGTAAAGGTCAAGTCATGATTTGTGTGGGTATTTGAAGTGGCAGCTAAGGCTCTACACTGCTCCCATAGGAACCCATCCTGCTGTCCTATATTTAGAGCTTCTGATAAATCTGCAACCTAATGTGGATATCTTTTATCCATTTAAAATTTCTGTCTCCAATTTAATTTTAAAGAATATTAATATTTACAAACTGATTTAGAAAATCTTGAGAGGAAATATCAGCATTAATGAAACTTCTTCATATGCTGAGTGTAGCAATTCTGTTAAAAATGTAAGGATCAAAAAGTTTGATGAGAAAGTACCTTAAATTTCCAAGTTATTTCCTTAGTAGCAGAATTTAACATTATACAGATTTGGCTTTCATTCTTCAATTCATACAAATAGTAATTGAGCTGATGCATGATGCAATACCAAAATGCGTTAAACAACAAAATAGTCTCATCAAATTCCGCACAGTAAAAGCAAGAAAATTCCTCAGTTTCCAAGACAGGCTGCATGTGAATATCTGTTAGTCAAACTAGTTACCAGTTCCTTAATATAATATGAATAGCTCAGTATTTTGGTATACATATGTTTCAACAACCAATGAATATTCACCAAGGATATTGGGAAGCATTTAAATTTAATTCTCCTGACTATGCTGGCTTTGACTATGCTGTCAGTGCCTTCTGCTTCTTGTTTGCAGTGAACTGTTGCTCTGTATGCAATAATATTGAAAAGAATGATGCAATTATACAGAATATCTGTAAGATACCATTGCCATGCTAATCTATTACCACCAATTAAAGACATAAAACACAAAATGCAAAACAAAACCTACTAATTAATCAAGTCATTCAGTCCTAGACAATTAAGCCTGGAATTTTCCTTTTGTGCCTTAGAGCTTTCAGTTATTCTCTCCACTACTCCATGAAGTTTTTTAACACCATTTTTAAGACTTCTTCTTTTCCTGTCAGACTGTAGTTTTCCCATGACTGCATTCCCATGACTGCATTACTAAGTGTTAACAATAACTTAAATAGTATGCTAGAGCAATCATTAGAACAATGAATTCAGTGACCTGTCTTCGTAATTGACATCAGAAGTAAAATATACGTGGAGCAAATCTGCAGTACAGCTCAGGACCGCACTGATTATATCTTCGAAAACTCCTGTCCTCTGAGCAAGGTTAATCTAAATCTTAAAATCCTAATCTTCAAATCTGGAGAAAGTAAATGACTAAAAATTACACTCAAGTGTCACCACACTGGTGTCCCTAAGGAAAGGCCATGAGTTGCTAATTACTTTCAAATTTGGGAATTGTGGAAATCTTAACACTTAATCAAGCTACAAGGATTTTCCCACTGAAGAGAAAGTAAAGAGAAATCAATAACATGATCCTTCAACAGTGAGACTTAAAGAGACTCTGAAAGTTTAATTGTTGCATATCAAATTAAAGGATTAAAGGTGTTAGAGGAACCTAAATTTCTTTATTTCTGTGTCCAAAATTATCACTCTGAGGGTCTCTATGATAATCACTTTAAAGTAAATACTATGTTTTAGTGACAGTTGTACAATATGACCTTTTAAAACCACTGAAACAGCTTCTTATTTTTAACTACCCATATCAAAGGAGGCATTAGACCTTTTCCACTTTTTATTTCTCTTCTAAGTTTTACAAAGAGCAAAGTATAATGGAGTCTTAACAGGATATTAGACTCAATATTTCTTTTTAAGACCAATGCAATTATCCATCTATCCTTATCTTGTGGTTTCCTTTCATCAGCAGAAAAATATTTAAATTTAAATTAAAAAATCCCAGTTCACTCTTGACTTTTTTTTTTTTAATTGGCTTAAGTCAGAAATTGTTCAATTGAGACTATGGAAATTCTCCCTCAGAAAATAAACTCCCTTGGATTTCACCTGGTCCTCAGAGATCAGAGGGGCTGGGTGTAGTGGGGCCTAATTTCTAATTAGAAACAATTTGGCACTTTTAGTCCAGTTGCATTTAGTAAGATCCTGCATGAACAAATAGTGTAGGTTACACTTTAAGTCTGGTCTTATTCATGATTACAGATTCACCAACAGTGAGGTTTACTGAAGCAAGAGATAACAGATCTTTTAAAGTGCCAGTGATAATTTCACTAGACCTGCGAAGGATAAGTGTATAGCACTATACATACAGTGTTCCCGGGTATAATCCAGTACAGCTGGAGGCACAAATCTTACCAAGGAGGCATCCCTGCTCTGAGAAGGAGACAGTAGCAAGCCTGTTGACCTGTCTACAAGGTGGTTGTATTCTCATTGTCTACCACTGAGGATACCACATGCCAATTTATACTTTTGGAAGAAGTGGAGGAGTCAAATATTCTGTTAGTGCCATCATAAACATGGTCGGAGGAAAGCCTATTTATATGTAAATGAGGAATATAGAGATTTACAAAGAGAAAGATTAGAAAGACTGGATATTGGGTAAGGAGAGAAGGAAACTGTGACACCTTAGTATCACTTTCTCTTCCACCTATCTGATTGCAATGATAAGGGTCATCTGTCCTCTGCCTGATAACCTGTCACACCCTCAGCAAGCTATCATTCCCACAGAAATCCCATCACCACACGTCATGCCATATCGTATGGCTGTAGGCCTCATTCCTATAGAAATGCATACCCAAAGAATTATTAAGTAGGCAGTATTGTGCTTTGGTTTATATTTTTTTCTGCAAGGAAACAATACATTGGTGTTAGGAACCATAAAAGAATTTTCCTCGCATGGCTAATTTTCAGATGAAAGAACAGGGAAATGCCAATATGTCCTATTACCTCTTTGAATAAAGCTCAGTTTGCCTTAACATCTATAAACCTCTTAGATTTTAAGACACAAGAACAGACTTCCAAGTCTCATATAAAGGTCATAAAAGGGCCTCTTCATAAAATCTGAAGGCTGAAGTATTTCTTATAGATTTGATCCTGTCTCTTTAAAATACACCCCCACATTACAACCAGTAGTGAAAAAGACTGGGGCAAGAGATTTTCTGGCCAGCAGAAAATAACTAATGTTTTGAACAAATATGATTATGTCTATCCTAATCATACATAGTATATCAGAGCTCTTAAATGAAATTTCTGACCTAACTACATCATCTTAATTTAATGTTAAAGCTTTCTTTTTAAAAGGTAGGAAAATGAGGAGATAACAGAAAGAAAAATAAGAGAGCGATGCTCTCTACTGCTTTCAAAAGCAGGAGAGAGTAGGAAAGGTCTAGTTGGTAGAAAAGGGAGAGAAAAGAAAGACCAAAATATTCTGTCTCCCACAAATATTATTGATATTATGAGTATATTTAATCCTGATAATCCGTCATTTAGGCTCCTGGATAAAGTGTTTTTCTTGCACGTGTTGGATTGGGACAGATCAGTTCCCAGTGCATGGTACTGGAACAAATTTCCTGTCTGACCTTCAGTCCATTGACAAATTGATCATGAGGTCATCTTACTTTTATAGCAGGTAAGTTATGCTCACTTTTTAGACCAGTGTCTTAATTTCTGTGATATCATTTGCCTCTTTTTCAGGTCTCTGGGATTTTACTTTTCCCATGTTCCACTGAGTCTTATATCTTTATAATACTCTGGTAAGAACTGGTTCTTATTATAATGCAGAAAGGATAAAGTACTGCAAAAGGTGAGCAAAAATTGTTCAAACACTCTACTATAATAAAGATAAGATATTACACTCTAATATTTCTGCCCCTAATTCCTTGCTAAAAATCTTAATAGGTTTTAATCCTATCATTTCTATCCAGAGTAAAAGAGACTTAGGTAATACCAGGCACAGAAAACCAAGCCAGATAAGGTATTACTAATTTTTCCCTCAAATTTTACTTCTGCTATACTTGTAACATTGAAACATCAGTAGTGTTTATGAAAAGAAACTAGTTAGACCCAAAGCTAATGGAAAATGAAAAGAAAGAATCTTGTTATGGAATTCAGTGTGTCATCTCTTTGCCTCTCGAGTTCTGAATGGCTCGAAACCGACTCTTGGGTTTTTTTGTTGTGGTTTCGTTTGTTTGTTTGTTTGTTTGCATTTGTGTTTTTGTTTTTGCTGTTCTCATTATACTAGCATCCCCATGTTTTCAGGAGAAAGTAACAAAACTATTATTTTTCTGTTCTGCTATTTTTTTTGAACTCTATTTCAGAACTTCTCCAACGCTAAAAGGAAGAAAACATGGAAGACTAATGCTGATAAGAGGCTAAACAGTACCCCCCTCATTCATAAAAGTAAAAACTCTAAATTTTACAGCTCTTGTTTCCTCTCTACTTAAAGGGAAAATATAAGAACACTTTCCAATTGCTTTCTTATAGTTAGATTTTATTACATAATTGAAAGACAATATATGGTAAATAATTTAGCAATTATTCAGGTCAAGGAGAGCTACTAGAAAAATTCAGAAAGTCTACTTGGACTGTTGTAGAGCTTTTAGAACAGTGACTAAAAAGCATTTGTTTGATGAACATTGGCTATATTTACCTAATATGAAATGGATCAATATTCAATTTAATTTCTCAGTATCAATTTTAGTTAAATTTTACTCTCTGGCATTTTAGACTAAATCCAAGATAGTTTCCTTTCTTCATGTGGTATATTAATTTGATGAGAATAAATGAACCAGGAATACAGCCAACTGTGATATTCTATAAGGTTTTCCCTGTATTCAGAGGGAACAAAAAAAGGTCAAAAGCATTCCCAGATCTGTTGAGGTTTTGTTGGGTTGTTTTTTGCCACCCTGAGAGGGCATGTGTGTGTGTGTGTGTATGTGCGCATAAGGAAATAAAAAAAATGAACTTGTACCTGCTAAAGAAAGAATTTACTGAGACCTAAAATGCATGCTCTAACAACCAGTTAGCCTAGATTAAATCAGCCATCTGCATTTTCCTCCAAATACTGCCCACAGAAGAAGTGTTGATGTCAGTGTATTTATAGCACAGATCTCTGATATACATTATTGGAACAAAAAGATAGTTAAATATTGAAAGACAGAGAAATAAGCAAACAAACAACCCAACTAAGCAAAAAATACAAACACAAAAAAACCCTACTGCCAAAGCATTAAGTGGAACAACAGCCTTCAACCATCAGATAATGAAAACAAAAATAGACAAAGCAACATGTGGTTTTTAATGTGATTTTTGCCATTTCTAATTTGTTCTCTGTCCTTTGTGATCTATTTGAGGAAAGCACCTCGGTTACAGAAAAAAATTAAGTATACAAACAAAAACTCTCTGGTCACCTAAATTCTAGCAACAGATAGAAGTTACCAAGTTAAAAAAAAAACACAATCTATTCAATCTGAATGACAAAGAGGGCCTCATTTTCTATAGAGGATTAACACTGAGTTACATACTAAGTAAGTATGATGAAAAAAATGCTACTTTAAGTTGGAAAATAAAAAAACCCAAAGCTCTGTGGGCCAGAATCCTATTGAGATCTAGATAGTTGTTTCCAAGAAAACATGGACAACATGTTATCAATTAAATGAAACTCATGTTGTAAAACACTGACAAAAAAGTAGCAGCTTCTAGCATGAACTGATGTAGACTTCATACTCTTAGAGAGGAAAATGTCCAGCACACAGCTGGATAAACACATCATGCAGTGGGGGAACAGTTGGCTCACAGGTTGAGCACCGAGTGTAATAGTGACTGGGGTAACATCAGACTGGTCGACCTGTTAGTGGGGTTCCACAGCTCTTAGGCCCTGTGCTCTTCAACAACTTCATAAATTACTTAGACACAAGACTAAGGGATACTAAGCAAGTTTGCAGATGACAAAACTCAGAGGAGCTGTTGACTCCCTTGAAGGCAGGAAGGCCCTGCAGAAAAATCTCGGCAAATTAGAGGACTGGGCAGTCACTAACCACATGTAGTTCTAGGGAACAAGGGAAAGTGCTGGATCCTGCACCTGAGATGGGCCAATCCAGGATGTACAGACAGACTGGGGAATGAGATGCTATAAAGCAGTGCCATGGAAAGGGTCCTGGTCAATGGCAAGTTGAATATGAGTCAGCAGTGCCCTGGCAGCCAGGAGGGTGAACTGTGTCCTGGGGGGCACCAGGCAAAACATCGCCAGCCCATCAAGAAAGGTGATTGTCCCGCTCTGCTCTGCACTGGTGTGATCTCACCTTGAATATTGTGGAAGTTTTGGGCACCATAATATAAGAAAATATTAAACTCTTAGAGAGTGTCCAAAGGAGACCAATGAAGATGGTGAAGGGCCTTGAGGCCCCCCTCCCATATGAGGAGCAGCTGAGGTCACTTAGTCTTTTCAGCTTGGTGAAGAGGAGACTGAGGGGAGACCTCACTGCAGTCTACGTCTTCTTCATTAGGGGAAGAGTAGGAGCTGACACTGGTCTCTTCTCTCTGGTGACCAGTGACAGGACCTGAGGGAATGGCCTGAATTTGTGTCAGGGGAGGTTTAGGTTGAGTATTAGAAAGAGGTTCTTCACCCATAAGGTGGTTGAATGCAGGAACAGGCTTCCCAGGGAAGTGGTCACAGCCCCAGGGAATTTGACTTGATGATCCTTGGGGGTCTCTTCCAGCTCAGCAGATTCTGTGATTCTGTGATTCTCTGTGATTCTCTGTGATTCTCTGTGATTCTCTGTGATTCTCTGAAAATAACATGTCAGCCTCTCAAAAGTGTTTGTTTTACCACTCTCTTGTCTTTAGCCCTCCTGAGTTTATTCTCAGGCTGTTTGCAGATCTACTGCTTCTAGAAATGCAAACAATGCTGTTGTCAGGAAGTGGATTCATTTATCTTATGATAGTTAAGAAAAAATACACATTTTAAGATTGCTCAAGAATTAGAATTATTTCCATATTTATTTCCAAATCATGCCTCCTGAAGGTTGACTATGGACCCATGTCTATATACACCACTGAAGCATACCCAAAGAAACTACAAGTTATATTCCAGAGAGCTAGTATATTCACAGAGCACAAAAGAGCACAATACTCTTTTGAATCCAGAATGCAGAACATACACATTAGCCTGGCACACAGATTGGGTTAGTAAGTCCGCTTCAAGAGAAATTGGTTCAGGCTCAGCATCATGTAATCACAACATCTTTGTAATGATATGTAAACATTAGGTTTCCTCTTTTTAGCAAAGAGAAAGCAATTGTGAAACCAGAAAGACCAAAGAGAACCCATCGTTCATACACCAGCACTTGTATGACCCGTTAGTGCCTAGAGATTACATGAGAGAATGTCTTAATAAAAAAACATCAAATATCCCAACACTTGAATAAGACCCTAGAAAGTTGTGAAGCATCAGTAAAGCAGAAAAGGAATGGAACACTGGGAAACACTAACAGACTGGTATGTCTCAGAAATGAGATGTTTAAGAGGACAAAAAACACATGGCCAGAAGAATGCCACAATATATTTCAGCCATGTCCTGGATATGGATGACTAAGGATACAGAACTGCGGGGAAACTGTTTACAGAGTAAATATAAGCCTCTGAATATCTGAAGAATGAATACATACTAGGAATTTTCCTCATTTTTATTCAAACACCTCAACTGGTCTACTAAAACCCATTCCTTCTCTCTGGAAGCCTTGTCTCTTTTTTGTGAACACATATGAATACATCCTTACAAATTAAAGGACAAAGGGAACTAGGGGTGGCATAGGCACAATGCACACAAACTCAATATGCACACAGAGCCTAGAAACCAAAAGAGCGATTCCAAAAGATTCTTCTCAGGGAATTACAGGAATGACTGGGCATGAATTTGTAAGATGTAGATTGATAAATTTGTGAACTGGTATACAACTGCTTTCTGCAAGAGCAGCAGACTGCATTTTATAGCACAGAGCTATAAGGACTCTCCTATACAACACACTTCCAAAACACATTTTCCAGGTTCAAACACATGGCTACACTTGTATACCAGACCACTCAACTCATCTGCTTTTCTGTTTTCAGGAAAAGGCATTGCATCTAATTTTCCATTAAAGTCTTTCAATATAAAAGATGGCAGAAAACCAACCTGTCCTCATTTTTACAGATAACAACCAGCATGCAGACAGAAATCTCTGTAAAGCAATTCAAGCCAATTGTAGAAGAAGTAGTTTTATTTCTCCCAAAAATGGAAATATGAACATTTTTTGCTGCAATCAGTATGAGTAGTCAATCTCCTTTCAAGAATTTAAAGGATTGCCCTCTTTTTGCTGGATTTTGGGTAAAGAGCCTCACACCTCTTCAAATCTGCTTCAAAAAGGAGAATGCAAAGTGTATTTTATTTTAATTATTGCCTTCAGTGAACCATATATTACTTACTTTCTGGAAGACTCTGCTCCAGTCTAGCTTCAGTTTATCTTCTTCCTACGAACCTAGAAGAGATAGAATGAACCCAATGAGACTTACTCCCTTCCAAACGTAGCATCTGCTGAAAAGCAATTTTTTTTTCCCTTTCATTGCAATACAGCACTGTCAAAAATTTTAGCCCCAAATACTACTAGATGCAGCAATCTTGCTCACTTGCAAAAAAAGTTTCTTCCAAGAGCAATATCTTATAGTAGCCACCAAAACAAAACTTTGTTATACCAGCACTTTGGATATACTTCATCTAAGGATTGATAGTTCTTGTGTTATACAACAAACAATTTGATTTGGAGTTAGTTGTGCTTTTACATGACCACCACTGCACAGTAAATCTACCATCTTGATTGCACTAAGTTACTATTACATTTCAGTAAATTATTAATACTGTAATACTGATCTAATAATATTGGCTGTAAGAATCTGTAGGTCTATTATAAAAGCAGCAAAAATGTATTTTACCACAACAGATAACCCACATTACTACTTTTGGAGGTGTCTAATTGCTTGAGATGTTTTCTGTTGCTCATGAAACATTGAATCTGTCAGATTCTACCTTTTATTAAGAATAATCGTATTTACTGGAAGGCTGTTTTATACACACAAAGTATTAAATTAGCATATTTCTAATCTAAGATATAAGGCCAGATTCAAGTCCCCTGGTAGTGTTATTATAGCATAGGAATCGTGCAAAAAACCTGGAGAATCCTCTCAGCTGACGTGGAAGAGTATAAGGTAGGAAAAAACAGTGAACGCATACTAGTGAAGAACAGCATGATACAGCCATGCATCTCTGCACTGATGCTACCTTCATACCTTGTTGAGAAACATTATTTTGCTCTAGGTCACTGTAGAAAGATTCCTACAAACTACATACCCCATGATTCTTACAGACATTTCTTGTATAAATAAAATATGTTTGCAACATGTGAAAGGAGAAGTACTGAATACAGAACAGAATCCTTACCACACATCACTGTAGCAAAGGGTAAAATATTTTATTACTAAATAAAGGTATGGCAGTTTAGAGGTGAATTTCCTGACTCAGGAATTATAGAAATGAACAGCAGATCTTCCACAAGTTTGTAGAATAATGCCTGTAGAGCTTAAAGAGATGTAAGCTTCATTTCCAGCTCTGCCATGGCCTTGCTCATGCTATTCTTGGTAACTTACGAGACTTTACTGCTTCCCTGATAAAGTGCATTATGTGGGAAATGATGCATTATGTGGGAAATGTTCATGTCTCTCTCTCATACTTGGATGAAAAGGACAGATGTTAAATAACGTATGGGTTTCAAGAATTTTGAAACAGGTAATAGGTCTAAGTATGATCTTTCAAAATGTGTATCTATTATAAAATCTTTTTAATGGCAGCTTTAGAAAGATCTAAAGCAAAAGACTTGATATTTTTCTATGATTCTGCTTTTTTTTTTCTGTGAACAAGAGAAATATTTAAATACTGAAGTAGCTAAATTTACAGTTATTGTACTTTTTCACAAAATGATCTTTAGTATATGACAATATGATGGGCAGTATGTCACACTTCACTGAGTTTGTTATATTTGAGTAAAATAGTGCATACTCCTGTGTGTCACTACTACTTCTTTTCACCTACTGAAGAATGGGCATAAATTTAATGTATACTTTAATTTTACTCTGACCAGAAATGGTGGAACAGCTCACTGATTTTTTTCCCCAACCTTCAGATTATGTGATGGTTCATCAACCCTTATACTACCCCTGTACAGTGGTTGTAACTATGAATCTGAATATGATATAATCATTTACTGGAGAAAAAGAAAATAGAGATTTCCAGTTAGGTAACACAATGAAAAAATTAAAATTATTATGACCCTGAAAAATATTAGGAATATTTTGACCTCATATATGTCATCCAAAGTCATTCAGTACTCTTTTTAAGTCACACATATAATGGTTATTTTGCAGGGTTGTCATGCAACCTATGTAATCTTTTAATAAAATAATACACCATATTAAAAAGTAAAATCTTATTTTTTTCCCAAACTACAATGGTAGCAATATGAAACATGTAGTCTCTCAGAGATCTTTAGCATAAGGTAATAATATACTATAACCCAGCTACTGACTTTTTTGCACTGCAGGTATAAGTGGAATAATCTGGAGTCAACTTAAGTATGTTTATTAAGAACTGGTATAGCTAAGAGCTAAATTTCAAAAGTACCAAAGAAAAAAATTCCCATCTGTGACCACAACTAATTTCTAATAAGCCAAGCAATACTATAAATTATCACTTCAGTCAAAAAATTGTTTCAGATTTACTGGGTAACAAACACACACATGTATTCACATACAAGTACAAGTACACGTAAAAACAGAAAGCTTATCTTTTCCAACTTCTTAAGTGTATGACTTCTTAAGTGTATGACTTAAGAAGTCACTTCTTTTGCTCATGCTCCCTCATCACTCAAAGTAGAAAGCAGTCGAATGTAGGCATGCCTTACAAAGGGTTAACCAGAAATCAAACCCTTTGTATGAGCATAGATAGTAATATAACAGAATCAATGAATATTTTAAGTTGGAAGGGACCCACAAGGATCATTTAGAGTCCAACAATAAAGAGAATGGTCCGTACAGGGATTGAACCCTCAACCTTGGAGTTGTTAGCACCATGCTCTAACCAGCTGGGCTAATCTCGGGGTCATTTCAGTTTTTAGATCTTATAAGAGGTTCTCCATGATGTCATAAATTAGCAAAGGTGATTACTGCTTATGATTTAGTGGGATGATACATCACAAACAACAAAAAGCTGTACGGTGGGAGCTGAGTCACCAATTCCCAATAGACATTTCTCATACGTCAATTAACTTTTTCTTTTTCTTTTTTTTTTAAATCTACAGCTAAAGAATTATTGAAATAATTGAGCCCTAAATAGTCAAAATTCATGTGACTATAACCTCTTACACTATGGGACATACTCGTACTGCTTGTTGTTTCTATAGTTGATGGTAACACAGTTCTCAGGACTTTAAAATATTTCCCATGAAAACAGTGCAGAAAATGTATGAAGTAAAGACTTAAAGTATCAATTCCTTTACAGAAGAGTCACAATTGTGATTTGCAATCTTGCTGACACTATAGTCAAAGAGCTAAAAAATTCAATCAGTTTAGTTCATCCAATGAAGGTTAAGAAAAGAGTTAATAGAAGTACCAAGCCAAGGATGAGTCTTCAGATAAGATAAAGTGTATTTTAAAGACACAGAGACTAAATATAGGAGCCACACCAAAATTTTAAATTAGCTCATTTACAGATATGAAGCAGAGGCCAAAACATCTTGTCACTGAAATATTTTGTTAGTGTATGCATCACTTTAAATTATTACCAAACTTAAATTATGCTTTTTGGAAGTTACAGATGCAATGCAAAATTACTTTTTTTTATTTTGGACCATGTCCTATGGATAATCAAAATGGAACTAAGTATATTTTTCTCTGGTCTTGAAAGTTGTACACAATGTCATGGTAAACTCAACTTAAACAATCAAATATCTGACATAAACCAAAGATAAGTTTAAGTTTCTTTGTAATTTGACCCACTTTTTCTTTTTCTTAATTTGCAGAAGGAAACCTTTACTGAAAAAAAAACCTTATAGGTTGCTCAGACTCAAAATAGCTAAAGTATCAAATAATTACTATTTATCTTTTATAATGTTCACTGTTTAAATTCACTCATCTGACAGTTAATCAGTTACTATTCTTTCAGCTGAAATCTTTCAAGTCTAAGATTTTAGAATCATTCATAATAAACTGAACTAAACGAATAGTTAAACAGATATCATTATTTCCTTTATGCAGGGTATTAACTGTGGTCAAAGATCATTTGGAGCATAGTTACTAGATTCAGTAATTAATATATAATAGTACGTATTAAACAGAAAGAACACAAATATGTGCTTTGATAGCCTAATAGATATGTAATATCTATATCAAGAGATAATCGTGGAAAACCTTAAATTATTCCTATGAAAGCTTTTTGAAACAGATCATATTAGTCATGAGCCACATGGAGCCAGGATGTTCAAACAGGGCTTCCATCCTCCTAATACCTGCTGGAAGGACATTAAGGCTGGACACATACACCCAGGAGATATATGGAGTGTCTGGACAATGTGTCCTGAAGACATGCCTTATTATGTGATCTATAAACCAATGGCAGGAGATGCTCTTCTGAACTGGGTATTTCCAAAAGAAGAACTGGTCAAATATGTGAAAGTCAGTACCAAATGTCAACAGCAGTGATGAAGTACTTAAGGCCCTGAAAAAAGGCAGCAAGACAAAGAGTAGAATACCATCCCTCAGAATGATCCAGCTGAAGAACTGAGACTTTCCAGAAAATTATACTCTCAACTGTGGTTTGGGCCTTTTGCTGTTTCAGAGTTTTTCTTCCTCCCACCCCTCCACTTCCCCTCCACTCCCATTTTCATATGTTGTATTTTAAGGCTAGATAAGAAATAGCTTCCACCTTTTTTAACTAACTGATGTGTCAGTATACATTAGGACAAAAGTTTTTTTTATTTTGTGGAGACAAAAAAAAAAATCTATACATTTTCCTTTACTCCAAAACCTGATAGTCCTATAGTTAGAATGTTCATCTAAGTTATAAAAGGCCCATTAGCTTAGATAACTGCTCTGTCACACAGAAACTAGGCTTTGAAATGCAAGCTCTCATGCTACTCAAGTGCCCAACTGGAATTTCTAGATTACTACCTTGGTGTCTCCCAGATATGTTTCTACTTTATATTAAAATGATTCATTGAACCAAACAGAAATGACAGAGGTGGCTGAAGAACGTAATGGTAAGATAATAGTAAAATACCAGAACAAGGGATTAAATATTAAGTACCCCAAGCATAGATTTTAGTTCCTAACTATCCCTTGATTGTTCTGCAAAAGGGCTTTTTTTCATTTGTTATTTTGATTAAATATTCTCCATTGAATCCCAGGAATCTCACTCAGGTTTAATTCTTTTCAAAGCAGTATAACCATGAGAAAAATCTTTCTTAGTCCAACTAAGTGAATTAGGTATCTACCTTCAGTTGAGACTGGAGTTCACAGAATTATTGAAAAGAAGATTCTAGGGCTTGAAATGTTGTATTTTTAGAGAGGTTTTTATATTTCTATATAATAAAATGGCTGAGAGAACAACCACAAGGTAATCTCTTTAAACTTGACCCAAAATAACATTTAAAACAGCGGCCTTGCTTCAGGCCTAGGGATGTCTTCTGATTATATAGATAAAGTTAAGAAGATGCTTTTTTGGTTAATCAAACTCAAAAAAGTTAAATTTCACAATTTCAGAAGTGTATAGAGTGTCCTGTGTAGGTGCTAGCTGCCATGCTGTGAATGTAACATAGGATTTCTTGGCAAAATTAAGTTTTCTCAGAATACAGAAAAAAATAATATAGAGTGCCAAATGACACAGGGAAGACAAAAGATTAAGAGAAGATAATTGAAACAAAAATTAAAAGTAGTGAAATTGCAGTATAAACACATATAACTCATTTGCATCTTCATTAAAATAGACTACTGTTTTCAGGACTTTTTTATTAATATCAGAGCAGTTCTCAGTACACAATTTCTATTCACTGTTTAGTTGAAACAAAAGTTTTTTCTTTGGAAACATGTATCAATAGGAAATATATCGTCAAAATAACATCTCATTTCAATACATAAAACCTCACAGTTTATATGTCAGCTTACTCAGCCGCTGTGACAATGAGGGAATTTACGGCACAGTCTTTAGGAAGTGTGGGATTTACATTTAACACATTATTCTACACAGCAATAAACTCTCTTTCCAGTTTGCCCGCTATAAAATAATTCTAAAGAAAGAAAACCAACATCCTCTGAAACAAATAATCTTGCAAATAATCTTTGCCTAATCTTGCAAAATGTTCTTTCCTTTTTTAGAAGTCATCCCTGGAATCATGCTGCTTATCTAAAAGCATTTGATTTCTCAGGAACAGTCATACAATCCCCATTATAAAAGTAATTTAAGATAATATGCTTCAGCTGCTATTAAAAGGAAATGGTCTACACAGTGAGAAATTCATATGTTGCTTCATGTTTTCATATGGAAAATGGATCATTGAAATTATTTCCAAAATATGTCAGTCATGGGGCTTTATGTATCACTATATACATTTTTACTGACTAAATAAACTTTAATTATGTGCCTACAGCTCTCATTATGCCTTCACTATAAATTAGTGTGGCCTTCGAGTTTTTGTTACTTATGTAAGATGGATGGTTTAAATGACGTATAATATTTTCCTTTTCTAGAACACAAGATTATTAAGGTTAAGAACAGTCTTTCACAGGGTCTGTTTTATAGCATATTTGGAAATCACACGGGGCCATAAGGATGCCTGCAGAGGAAGGCAAAAGAAAAGTACAAATATAATTCTAGAATATTTTAAGAAAAAAGAATAGTAGGTGTTGACATGAATACTACTTTAAGTAAGTGCTCTTCATAGCTAGAAAAAGTATGAAAGTATTTTTAGTTTGCTTTTCAAACAAAACAACTTTTGAAAAAGTAGACCATATTGCTATTGTAGACTGAGTGCTTTTGAACTTTTAATTTCTTATAAGTTAATAAAATACCATCTGTACTTTATAAAGGTGCTGTTTTAATACTTAGATACTTTTAAACTGAAACAACAGTGAAAATAAGTATTAACTTGCTGTTAAAAATAACACAGAAATTATATTAATAAATGCTTGATATATTGTTTATTATGAAATTCATTCTGCTAATAGAAAATAAATGGGGTTTCTGTATTCCAAAAGAAATAAATCTGTTCAACAAGAGTCTAATATATAGAATAATTAAGATAGGATGAGTTGCCTATATTTAAATATAGAGAAATATTCAGTCTATGCATCCCAAATGTAAAGGGAAAAAACAATTTTTTCTTTATGACTTCAGTTATTATATAAGCATAACTAGGCACATACTGTATTTGCTTTCAGAGAGTCCACCAACAGTTCATCAAAATGATGATACCAGTTTCTGAGTAGATTTAAATTGATGCATTTTTGTGGTCCTTGAACCTTAATCTAAAAGGTTAACAAGAAGATTCTGTCTTTCACAGCAATTATTATGCACAATGCATAGTCAGCCAACTAATAAAATGAGTGATGTTATGAGCTCACTGTATAGCTACAAATAATCTTGCTTTCCTTTTTGATTCTCTAGAAGATTGTATCCTAGAAGACAGAACAGGATAGTTTGATATAGTGAAAGCCAGAAAAATTAAGTCTGCAAAAAATCTCTTTTTATAAATGCTGCAAGACATTTTATAGGAGCTTTAATTAGAGAGATTATCAAAAAGGCTTTTTGGAATTTATGATGTTCAAAAAGAATGGGAAGCCATTAAAATACTAATAATGACAAAATATTTCAGAACAACCTTGCTGATATGTAGTCACTGCAAGATACTGAGATATTTACCTGCAGTGTACAGACTGATTTAGGTTGCATATGATTAAATGTACAAATTTTGCACCTTTTCATCAATTCTGGGTCCCTTATATGTCTTCTTTAAACAATATTATGTTAATCAAGACAGAAAATGCAGGAGCATGACTTGAGGTATAATGACAAGCATTATGTCTCACTAACATTTTTCTTCTACATTCTATTTTTAGTATTCCAAATGCTGTGGCAAACTCCACTACCACCACTTCTTTGAATGATAAATAGTTCACACCCCTCAAAAGCCATTTAAAGAAAAAATATATTGTATGCATTTCTCCACACGTCACTTGTAGGAAATAAAATCAAGTGGATTTTGCTTTTTAAAGTCATAAGTGAAGGAAGGAGGTGGTTGCTGGTATCACTGAACTGTACGGTACAGATACAGCTGCTGAGTATATGATCAGAAATATAATTCCCAATAATATTATTTCCTTATTTTTATCCACTTCTGGCTAAAACACATCTACAAAATATGCCGGAAAACATTTTTCAGTAGTCCAATTTGATTCAGGAAGGAAAAGCAAATAGATAATAAATTTTTGTAGCAGGCTTACAGTACCTAAAGGGGATTTACAAGAAGGCTGGATAGGGACTTTAAAAGTATGTAGGGATAGGACAAGGTGTAATGGCTTTAAACTGGAAGAAAATAGGGTTAGATTAGATATCAGGAAGTAATTCTTTACTGTGAGGGCTGAATTCTTCACTGAATTTCAGGCATAAATTCTTTACTGTGAGACAAGTGGAACAGGTTGCCCAGAGAAGTTGTGGATATCCTATCCCTGGAATTGTTCAAGGCCAGGTTGGAAGAAGATCTGAGCCACCAGGTCTAGTAGAAACTTCCCCTGTACATGGCAGGGAGTTGGAATTAGGAGATCTTAGGGTCCTTTCCAACTCAAGTTATTCTATGATTCTATAAAACAGCAAATCCAGACAGTTAAAATATATCTTTGATTTGAACATTTAGCTTAACTGGTCCCTCTTTTTGCAAATTCTAGGACTGGATGCCAAAACAGGCAGGCAGTGCCAAAGCTCAAACAATCATCTCCAGTCTCAAAAAGAAGACCTTAACACCATGGCTCTGTCCTGAAAATGTCAATCTGGATGACTGCAACATCTGGACTTTAAAATGACCTGAAGAACACAAGTGTCGATCTAACAAAGATGAAATGCAAAATGCAAAGCATAAGCTTGGCATGAGAATCACAAGAAATTGAACAAAAAACAAAAGATGATAAGGTGACCATTTTCTTCTAGCAGGGGACAGAGACTAAAAGCTTATAAAATACAAAACAAGACACACAGATAGAAAATACATTTAAATAAAAATATATACTGTAGGAAACTGCAAAATTGATGCTGAATTTATGTATATTAGAACACCTTTAGTTAGGCTGTCTTGGTTTGGGGTTTTGCTGTTGTTTTTGTTGGGGGTTTTGGTGGTTGTTTTTTTGGTTGGTTAGTTGGGTTTGGATTGGTTTTGGTTTTGCTTTTTTTAATTAAGCAATGGCTGTATAGTTCATTCATAGTGACCAAACAGCTTTTGAAAAGCAACAATTTCAATACCGTTGTAAGCATGATATTCCCTCTATGGCACAAAACCGAATTAACTGTTTCCTCTATACCTTACAGTACATTAATGTTGAACAATTTTTTAATTATGCTAATGCTATCAACAGCAAATTCTTTCAATTTGTCACTGAATGTGCATGTTTACATTACAATATTGTGCACTGTGATAGGGAAATTGGCAAAAAAATCTGTACATGTAGAAATTACATTAGATATGAGCACATAAGCCATGGGCAAAACAATTAGATTTTAAGAAAACATAGCAACGAGCTAAACTGTGCATACTCTAATTTTTTGTATGCTTATTCAAATCCAGGATTTTGAAACTGTGAAGTTTTTTCATTACTATGCCCTAGTTTACAGATTTTTTAGTTACACATTTCCATCTAACAGACTCTGTTGCAGTAATAAGCTCTTATCATGCAGAATCAAATTCAGATTGTGTAAGCAACAGTTCTTGACTTCCTTAGGCAATATTAATTGATTTCTAGAATAAATAAGCAAATCCATGTTTTAGCCTAATAACCAATCTCTCTGTAGTATTTTAAGAAATCATAAAATACATAAAGCTTAATGCTAAAATTTTTTGAGTGAAGTGTTGTCATTGCGCTACACAATGTAACGTCCCTGCTAGCACACAAGTAACGAGAACACATTACTAGAGACAGCTAGTCAGCATAATGGAAATGTTGCACCACAGGAGTAAGTTATGTGATCACGGATAGAGCAAAATCATGTCACTCTTTGTTTGTCTTGTGAAACAAGAAGGAAAGGAAGAACAAGAGATCAGTAACATGTTCATTAAGTACAAAATAAGTTAATATCCCAGTTTTGCGTCCTATGTCAGTGGTGCTAGAATAAAACATTTAGGAAAAAACCTACAGCATAGTATTTGTCTTTAGGACACAAAGAGTTGATGAAGTTTCAGGTGGAAAGCTTCATGTAAAAACTAGATTAAGTACTGTATTACAGAAGTGCATTATCAGTTTCACAGCTGCAGTTGCAAGGAGGGATATTTTTCACTGCTACCGCTGATATTTTACCAAATAAAGTAACCAGAGGGTGGGTTGGGTGATGGAACAGTCTCCCCAGAGAAGTGCTCACAGCCTGACAGAGTACAAGAAGCATTTGGATGACACACTCAGGCACATGGTGTGACTCTTGGGGATGGCCCTTTGCAGGGCTAAGAGTTGGGCTTGATGATCCTTGTGGGTCCCTTCCAACTCAGCATATTCTGTGATTCTGTGAACTTGTCATGAGTGCTTGCCAAGAGCTAAGAATGCTTTTGGAAAATGGTTTCAATAAAAGGCGCATAACTGTTAGGACAATGTGAAGATCAAGAACAAGGATCACTTGCTAGGAATGAATGATAGAAAAGAGGTTTGATATTCTAAGTATTTTCAGTGATTATCATAGCTATCTTTGACCACGGATAAAACACAACCTTCTATATTTAATTTTAGTGCCTGAATAACCTTTTTTTTCTTCTGCTAACTTCCCATGAAATCATTCAACTTTATTGAATCTACTTGAGAAACACTGAGTCCTCCAATGCATGCACATATGCTATACAGGTTTGCAGTCCCGTTCACTTCTATCAGAATATGCAGTTAACTGAACACAACATGTTACATCTGAAAAGACTATCAAATCTCATAAAATATTCAGCTATATAACCATCACAGTCTGTTGCTATTCCTAGACTAAAACTCGGATGGAAAAAGATCAAGGTCCACACCTTGCAGATAAAACTCTAGACCTGCCCAGTTATGCATTATCATTGGGAAATGCTTCAATATTAAGAGAAAGTTTCCCAAAGGCTAACTGTGCAAATGGCGATTTGATCACTGCAAGAACTTTGCACTGAACTAAAAATGTTTGACATGCAGAAAAACAGAATTAGAAAGAAAAAGGAAAAAGAATGTTTTCAAAATGGATTAAAATTTACTGAAAACTTCCTTTTACTCAAACCAATATTTTGGTTTAAATGTTGGCAAGGAAAATTTACCAACTCTAATTTCATGCAGAACCTGTGTTTAATATGGATTTTTCATATAATCAGAGAGGTCTTTCAGCAAAACACCTTTTTCAGTATTTTTCTCTGCCTGTCCAGTTGAGGAGGGGAAGTAATAGAATGGCTTGGTTAGCATCTGCTGTCCAAGAAAGGTCAACATCTAAACACTGAATATTGAAAAGCTTCAATAAGTACAGATATTCCTCAACATACCATTTCAACATATCTAGAGGGTGATTAACAGGATAAATGATATATGCCTTAGATGATATACGTGATCTGGACTAAGAGTTGCTATCACAGGCATTGGAAGAGGAGAAAGATACCTTTCAATTGCCAATGATTAATAGAAAAAAACATTTCTGCACGCACTGAGTTGGTGGAGAGCTCACCTAAGGCCTTGAAAAATACTACTGCTCCATATCAGTGAATGATAGCAAAAATTCCTCTAGCTGTACTAGATCAACAATCGTCAGTCTCGTAAAAACAATTTAGAAAATACAGTCATTAAGTGTATCTCTTCCTCTGAGACAGTACTGTTTTTATGACCAAAACCACTATCTTAATAATCACTCTGTTATAGCACATAGCCTTCTGTTGATATATAGAAACTGACAATAAATCTGCTAGTTAGGGTGTTGTTCATCTCCTTTTTCTCCATCCTCCAGTATACCCAAATAAGGGAAGTGAAAACATGCTGCAATATGTGAGTCACTGGAACCATTCAAAGTTTGCTATTGCTAGGAGTTCAGGAGCACTGAAAAAAGTTACATGTTTTTTTCCCAAGGACGTACTGCAGTAAGGATCACTTCAGCATACTTTTAGGAATTAGTACAAAAAGTTCAGGCCCACTTTAACCATGCACAAATGGAACAAGAAAAATAATGACTGAGCAAGAAACTCAGTTTTAATCCATGGAAATAAAATTGCAGTAGTATGTCATTATTTATAAAGTTTACTGGCACCTTGGAAGTCAGAACATTGACTGATATTTTATAAAAACACTGGCAGTCAGCAACAAAACCTATGCCTCCTGAATTCTAACGTAATATGTTATCAGTAATAACATACTTATGCTCATTATGTGTTGAAATGGTGCATAGGTGTTTAATATTCTGAAAAAGAAAGGAAACAAGTACTTTTCTAATGTAATGGCAATTATAACAGTAACACCCTGACGTTGTCCACACTCTTAGCAAAAAAAAAACATCCAAAACAATTCAGTGGCAGATTCTCAAACAGTATGCTATTTTATCACCCTTCAGACCAAATTGCATCTCTAACAGTGTAACTGCACAGCGCATTTTCCATTTTTATGCACAACTACAAAAAGAGCCCTTCCCCCAAAACATAATGCCTGATTCAAAATAAACTATATAAATCCTGAAAAAGATATTAAAAAAAAAGAAAAAGGAAAAATATCTGTCTGCTAGGTCTGAAATTATACTTGACAACCCTTATCAAACAATGAATATGTTCTCATATTTATAGGTACTAATCCCAAAGCACTGAAATTTGAAATATCTTCATATTCAGTTAGGCAAAATGCTGATTTTCATCAGCTGAAATTTTAGACATTTGCATAATTTTCTTGTCACTTCCTCATGGATTTTGGAAACTCTGTAGACATTAAATGATTTTTATTAGCAGCCCATTAGTCAGTATATGTCACGTTCACCTTTAAGATAGTTAACTAAGCACTGATTATTTCCGAAACAGAACTAATGGTAATATGATTGTTAGCTTTTCCCTCTCACCCTTTTGATCAACATGTCAAACAGGGCCACTATGCATGCAGCTGAAAATAATATATTTAAATAACTTTTACGTAAAGTATTTGTCATGTTACTCTATTGCCATTTGACGGAACTTTATTTTTCTATGATGAAAGGTAGACAGTTGCATTCTTCTTCCCTTGCATATCCATCAACATAATAACTCTAACTTGCTCTTTGTTCATCTTTGTTCATATGTAACTTCAAAAACTGCAAGAAAAAAAGGGTTAATCAGTGGCAGAAAAAAACCCATCTTAAACTGCCAAGGTGAATTTAACCTAAAATTTTGTGAAAAATAAATGAGATCCAGACATAACTTTGTACTTCTCATCTGTTTTCTACTCTGTAGAGAAAAGAATCATATGTTCTGCTAAGCTCCTGCAGAAGTTACAATTTTTTTTAATGAGAATTTACAGGGCTTATGATAACAATAATTTTTAAAACAAAAAACCACTAACAGTTTGATATCTGCATAATTTGATTTTTAGCTATACTAACACGGTCTTATTTTTCCTTAACCTGACCTGGTACACAGATCTCAGCCTTGACTGAATCAGTTTTCCTGTTGAATCACTTGAGCCACAGACTGATAGGTCTCTCTTAATCCAGCTAGTACTGTATATTGTCAGCTTCTAAGAACACTTCTTAACTGGTTCTAGGTAAAAAACATGAAGTTTTGCTTAGATTTTTTTCCTTTTTTTAAGCGTTTTCAGCTGATTTTTCCTTGAAGCAAATAGAAAGTGCTCTCAGGCAGAAGCTAGCAAGGACAGCCCACTACTCAGTCTTCATATAGAAACAGAGCCAAATCCAGCCTTGACCTTCTGAAACAACAGTAAGCTGCTTATCTCTATTCAGTATACACATGATTATATTTTCAGTCATTCCCTTGAAACTTCTCCCTGATACCTGACTCCATTTCTCCCTATAATAATTTCACCCCTTCATTGAAAGGGTTGTCAAGCACTGGAACCGACTGTCCAGGGAAGTGGTGGAGTCACCATCTCTGGAGGTATTTAAAAGATGTGTAGATGTGGCACTCAAGGAAGTGGTTTAGTGTTGGATTTGACAGTGCTGGATTAATGGTTGGACTCAAAGGTGATCTTAAAGATCCTTTCCAACCTAAACAATTCTACGAGTCTATGATTCTAATTTCATGGTAATAGCTTTCCTCTTTGTAAGGTTTGTTAAAATAAAACAATGTGATAACCATGAAGCAGATAGATGCAGTGACGAGGGTAATGCTAATACATAAGTAAAGGCCTCTGTTTGGGATAAGGAATACTTGCCAACACAATCCATTCATATTTTTATAAATAGTCATGTAAAACAGACATTTTACCCACCAATGTTATACATACCAGCAGGAGTAAAAACTCTTAGTATAGACCTGCTGTACTAAACAAACTACAGACTGCAGTTAAGGAACTTAAGTAGAAATCTCAAATAGCAGAAGAAAAACAGTAATTTGCAATTCCGTATCAGTTTACACTTTAAGTGACCCCTTCAGATAGAGAAAAATAAGAAAAGCACTGTATCTAAAGATTCTAGAGAAAAGACTGTGCTTCAGAGAGGGTTGGACTATATTATTCATCATTGAATCCTGTTTTGAACATAAGACAAGCTTAAATATGAAACAGTTTTATTAGTTAAGTCAATTGAGCTCTACGAAATTTTCTTGTGTGTAAGATTCCCAAGAGATTTGAGAATCCTTCTTAAAAAATTAGTGAATGTTTTGAGTACAAGCAGCAAGATTTTTTAAAGACATTTTATTCTACGTTTAGTAACATGATGTATTAATGTGACAGTTGTCACCAAATAAAACATGGAAATCAAATGCAATATGCCAAATGGGTAGTTATAAGTAGGGGTTTTTTACTAGTAAAGTATTACCAATTTATTATTTAATGCTATGAAAGGTACTGTGCAGCACCTCTGACATTATGGACACTCAGAATCCAGATGAGGGGAGCTAAGTACTTGACAAGCCCTTTAACTTGTAAGAGGAGACAGTTAAAAATAGAGAACTAAAAATCAAAAAGCTATTTAAAATAATCCTGACAGAACAAAACTAGGTTTCTGTTGTGATGTAGCAGAGACGGGCAATGGAAACTCAGAGCAGGACTTTTTTTAAAAACAAAACAAACCAAAACATAACATTTCTAGGTACCGGAAAGTTGTACAACCAGAGGCTGATTATAGAAACTCTAAACTTTTCACACTCTCCCTGGGAAATCTGATAAGGTGTCATAATGGGTAAGGTTTCATAATCCAAAATCAAGAGGGGAACATAAGCAACCAAACACTTGGAGCTGGAGAGGTCTCACCATGAATAAAACTGGATCTGGATGAGAAGGATTAGCAGGTGCTGGTGGATGAAAGGCTCAGGATACAATTGGCTTCCTAGACTACAAGCACACATTGCAACAGAGAGGAGCTGTTATGGACTGACCACAGTCCCCCATTCCCCATCCCCTTGTGCCTTGGAGGGAAGGAGGTGGAGGAGTCAGGAGTGAACGGGTGAAGGCAACCCTGGGAAGAAAAGTGGACAGATAGAGGGAAGGTGTTTAAGGTTTCATTGTTGAGGTTTTTTTGTCTCTCTTTCTCACCATCCTATTTTATAAGCAATAAATTAAACTAATTTTGCCCAAGTGGAATCTGCTTTGCATGTGACAGTAACGGACCAGTGATCTGCCTTTTTCTTAACCCACAAGCTTCTCCATCTTAGTTTTTCCTCCTGATGGGGATGGGGAATAAGAGTGCAGCTATGTGGGTATCTGGTAACCAGCCATGGTCAACCCACTAGAAAGATAAGCAAAGATAGCTGTAGATGATGCAATCTGAGAACAAAATAGACCTGAATATTGTGTTATATGTTTGGCTGACATATATCAAGACAGTGATGTGTGAGCAGCACTCCAAAGAAAACAAAACACAAGAAAAGTGAGAATTGTGATGTTACTCCCGCTGTCAAAGGTATCAGAAGCACAATTCAGGAAATAGAAAAGGAATTAAAGATCCCGTTTGTTTCTTCTATCTGGATGCCATTCAGGTGCTTTCTTCATTCCCATCAATGTAATTTCTATTTCGTGTTCTAGTACAGTAGTGGAATTTGCAATCTAATCTGAGGACAGATCACAAAGTATTGTTGATATTCTCCTTAACGCAGTTCTCAAAAGTAGGTTCTTTAGTTGTAGGTATCCCTCCACTACCTGATTTTTTAATTTTTTTGGATAAGAGGAGGACATTGTTCATATGCAGATTAGTATAAAGGCATCTATCCAAATACTTTGGATATTTGTCCCTATGTTAAATAGTGATGGAATTTAAACAAGATGGTTTGTATGGTTTACATTTTTCCTCATTTGGTTTAACTAAAAGGGATTCTTTCTTTCTGTCCTGATTCTTACAGTAATTTAATATTAATGCAATTCATGGTATTAAAGCTTCTTCCTTTCATCAGCCGAAAAGGTCATCACTGAAATAAACATTTTTTTGACCATTAGCTCTTTTACAGCATATGATCTTGTCTTCTCTTTTAAATAGAAAATCCAGAGGAATGACCCATCTCCTAATGCTCTGCAACAGCAGGGGGAGCTTTCAGCTTGTTTAGAACTCCAGAGTATTTTTAATTTATCATTCAGGAAAGTGTAACTGAGCTGTATGATATTGTAGAATAGATTTTTAGAAAGATTGAATGATTTCTGATTGTATTCCCAGGGCCAACGCCATACCTGAACAATAAATAAACAAGGAAAAAAAAGACAAAACCACACAACACCACCACCCACACAAAAAGCCGACCCTGCTTACTTTTTCAGTGACAGTTTGATCTTTAGGAAAGAGGCAAGAGTTCAAATCCCTTGACTGGCACTTTATTACGGCACTTGTCTTACAGTTGGATGCATTATGCATGTCACAAAGGTGTTTCAATGGTCATAAACCATTCTAACATCGGAGTGAAATACGTACAACTGATTATACTCAGGTGTATATCAGCTGATACAGAAAGGGTCATGACTACACGAAAAACCATTACAGATTTCTTGTTTCTAAAAAAGCTGTTAATGATTCTGAGTATAGTAAAAATATTTTTCCAGGTAGTTTCCATGGAAATCCACAAATGGAAGCATACATTTTTATTCTTTGTAAACAGGGTATTTATATATTCATTAATTATTCTCAACTGACCTCTTCCAGCATTGGTGCATAACAACGTACTTTTTATTACTATACATTTTTCCTTGGCTAATTAGCATTAGAAAACGATATTGCATACACAAAAGAATAGAGAAGAAATATCTGAAAGCACAACATTCATCGATTATTTGTGATTTGAACTTGCAGTACATCATCATGCAAGCTAGTCAACTCAAACCCACAGAAGTTGCACTTAATTATGTTCATTTATATTTATCTTGACTTGCAAGTAAAGTTGGGCACATACAGCCACGGTTCCTGACCTTAGAAACTTTGAGCAAGATAAACTTTTTTTTTTTTGTATTTGAGTGTTTTAAATATTTCTTCCAGGTAATTTCTACTTATTTCATACAGACATCTAGAATAATTCCTGCCTTTATCAGCTTTCTACTTACTTGTATTTGTCTCTGAACAGAAATGTTTTCATCCTTCTGTAGCCAGCATTTTTGCAACATCCTATAATTTCAGATTCCTAACTTTATTAATTTTTAATATGTTGAGCAATGAAATCTGAGTTCATTTGGAAGACTTTCAGGAATGGTAGTTAAAATTAGCCAATTCAGGAAGTCCAATATGTTTTTTTACATCCTTCATGACTACAAAACAGATAAAGCAAATCTCAGAGGAGCACAACTCAAAAGACTTTCTCTTCAATCAGGAGACCAAAGACATAAATGCCATGTTCCTAAATTTCTCAAATTTGAGTTTATTTTCATACCTTCTTACCTCTTAGAGCCATTTTTTTTTCCAGATATGTCTCAGATATGCTAAATCCTTCAACGGAATCACTTCACTTTGTGTGCTGTACATCATAACATATATTAAAATACTTCTGCCTTGCATGCGCTCTTCACTTTATTTGTCACCAAATTCCACTTTCCCTTCAATTAGGGCTTTCAAATTCAACAGTTCATCTTCTTCATCCTTTCTTCCACCTTAATTAAAATTTACCATTGGAAATAAAGTGTATGTTAGTAATACCTATGGAAGAAAAATTGATTTCCACCACAGATACATCTGTCTTTATTATTAGTGCACTGGAATATATTTACATTTATTAATAGTTCATATATTACTACAAATATGGGCAAAGTAATCCTGAAAAAGAGTTGTGATTTAACTACTAATTATTTATTCCTCACTTCATGGTATTCACTTGAACGGTCCCTAACACATTAATAATCTTAGACTGGCAGACCCCCCCCCCCACAGCCAATCTTCTATTAAAATAGCTGTCATAGGGTGAACAGGCAGCTTGAAATGAACAGCCAGGATTATCTTTGTTAACACTGTTAACAGAGCTGAAACCTGTTTTGCTTTGACATACTTCTAAGTCATGTCAGGATGTATATCCCAAAATCCCCTTGCCCTGTTTATTCTTTTACATCATCTTTTCTCTCTGTAACCTTTGCTGACATGATTAATACTAATGTTAAAAATCCATGTTCCGAAGTATTCTGAAATCCAAGCCCTTTGATTTTTACTTGGAGTACTCACAGTGATTAGAAAATGACAATAAGTCAAAAAGAAGCACTCAAAATAAATATTCTTTACACTTTGTAGTTATGAGCAAATTATTTAAATTCTCTGGTCTCTCAGTGACTCATCTTCAGCAAATGTAATCTTTTCTCTTAAGGATTTGCAGTTGTCGAAATGATAAAATCTGTAGGAGAAGAAAAGTATACAGAGGAATGTTATATTAATCTGGGGCAAAGAAGTTTAGTACATGCAAATATGTGATTCCACTGTATAAAATAAATGTAATGATTTATAAAGTTATAATGATCAATGTCTCGGGCTTCCTGATTTTTGCAAGGACTCTTGAAGTGACTCACTGAAATTAAGATTTTCATAAAACTACAGTCATAAATCAATTTATTAACATACTGTTCCAAGAACAGAGAAAGCTCAGAGTGAGAAAATACTTGCCATTTGGAAAAATTGAATGACACTTCACTTTTTTTTTAATATTGCGTATGATGTCTAGAACATTCCAGTGCTCAGAAAAAAAGGTAATACACACTAGATGAGAATGTGTGCAGCTGAAGATGTATCTGTATACAGCATGGAATATTTTCACCATACTGAAAAGATTAATGTTGACTATTTAGAAAGCCTCATATCCAAATTACGTACAAACAGACTGAGACACATCCAATACCTTTCTCCAAGGACAGTGGAAAAGTATATCAAAATTCATTCACCAACTTGTAAGTGTAACAAACACAAAAAGGGAGGAGGGACTGTACTGCTTCCAGATACCTACAAATGCACTAGTCTAAGCTTCAAAAGTAACTTTCAAGACCTCCAAGCACAATACAGTATAGAAGAATCAATACACAGAAGGCCTGTCTAACCACCAGGCAAGTAAAAAGACTAAGCTAAACTTTGATGTGGCTCAAGTAAACCAAGGACATGATGTTGGGCTTTCATGACTTATGCAAATGCTCCAGTGGGTAATCTATTACTGTACCTCTGAAGAACTTCATACAGAAGATTAGGAAGGTTCTTTGTATTTCATCTAGGATTTATAAAATTAATTAAGAGCTGTAGGGGGAAATAAATTTAAAAAAAAAATAAAATTCTTCCCTACTTTCGTAAGATTAAAATGAAACCACTATTCTGAAGAAGTATTCATAAAGCCAACAGTCACTGTGCTCTACTTGTCTCCTTTCATGCCTATAAAATGTATATTCTGAAGAGAACTCCATTTACAAAAAGAAAGAAACAGCTTCTACACTTACAGAAAAGGGCTTGCTCTAGGACTTTTAATAGAGTTTAAGGAGAACACATTATTGCCTTTGCTGAGAAGTCAAGTACTTACCAACAACAAAAGAATGAGAACAGTGTGTGGCTGAACTTAAGCTTCCCAAATTAACTAATCTCCCTTTCTTTAAAAGGATAAATAGAAAATGCAGAGTGTGACAATGTTATACTCAACATGAAAATAATGAGAGCACAGATATGTATTAAGCCTGCACTTTGGTTCACCTTTCCTTGTAACACTGAAGGCATAGGCATGTAAGCTAAGCTGCCCTTTCTTCCTACCAGAAGAAAAAATATATATTACCACTCTTTTTTTTTTCGCTGTTTGTAAATCCTTGGGAGTGACCAGCACTTCCATGGGTAAGGCTGCATATTGCCTTCCTGCAAGCAAAACCAACAGTTGTCATGTAGAATTATTAAAGAAATTTCAATATAAAAACAGCTAATGCAGAAGTAAGAGCAGGCAAATTGGTTTTTAACATTTTTTTAAAATATATTAATTATCTCTGTGCACTTCTTACATAGCTTGTATACCTCCAACAGCCCAGGCCATTAATATAAGCTTGAGCAACCCAAAAGCAGCAGGCATCTCTCCAAGTTTCTAGTGGGTTTCCAAATACCCTCAGTTTGGAGACACTCCACATTTTTTAAGCAGTTTGTCTTAGCATTAATCTAGAATAAAAAGAAAATCTCATCCAACCACAGAACTTATTTGATCCCTTGGGCTCTCTCAATATAAAATGTAGTTTAGTGAATGAATTATATAACCCCATGGAAGATTATACTCTGATAAAAAAACAGTGCTGATCTTTATTGGAGTGACTGCTAAGATATTACTCTAGAGCATACATAATTTCACAAAATCTTGCTTCAGAGTACCAGATACTTCTACATTATGACTGACATCATTGATTGTATGAAGAGATTCAGTCAAGGCACAATATTTTGTAAAAGGTAATGGCTTCAGACTTATTTATGAGGGTGATGTAGGGGGCTATAGATTTTCTTTATTAAAAAAAATTGGAGAAAAAAGTATTTTCTTAACATTGCGTTTAGTACTTTGTCATTTCCATAATTGGTAACACACAATCTGATAATATACTACTAGTTTTTGGAAAAATCCTGATTTTTTTTCCCTTGAAATTCTTGCTGCAGCACTTTTCATTGCTGCAGATTTCAAGGGAGTTAGAATTAAAAGGAAGGAGATGTTACAATTCACAAAACTTGAAATTTTTTTCTCTGGGTTAATACACTAAACAACATTATCACACAAACACACACAAAAAGAAATTTAAAAAGAGAAAACATTTGATTAGAGCTACTGAACCCAATACAAAAGTTTTTTCCTGAAGGCAATTGACCTAATCATAAGGCAATGTTAGCACGCATACAGAGTTCCAAAAGTATAAAAACACTTTTGTATTAGTGATAAATAAGAAAACAATCTGACAGTTTAAGAATATCTACAAGTTTGTCCCTATTCTAACATATTATTTAAAAATGAGGTTTCTCAGTGTTTGAACATTCACTGTGATTAAATAAAATAAATCCATTCTCAACTTTTGAATGTTATTACTCTCATATCAGAATTTAAATAAACATTCCATTTTGAATGTATATGGGCTGGTAACAATATGTAATCAAACCTGACATGTTTTCAAAGTGTATTCACTTCAGTAGTAACATGACTTTTTGTCAGAATACTACTCTGATGGTAGTTTTCATCAAATTTGTAACATGTGCAGGGTAGCTAAATGGCAACATGTATAAAAGAAACTCTGCTAAATGATACTCCACTTATATATGAAGTATATATATTCTACCTACATGTATTTCAAAGGTTCACATTTTATCATATTTCATCATTAAAAGAAAGACACCTAAACACCAATTTTGAATATTAAAGAACTGGAGTTCAGGTGGAGTATACTAAATGCAGACAATTGTCTTCTCTGACAATTTCTCTCCAAGGACTGCCAAAATATCAGCTGAAAAGCATGCATAATGAGCACTCAAATATTAGCAGTAACTGCTATCAAAATTAAAGTTAAAAGCTAGCACTTTCTTCATGGTAAAAATTTTTCAAACGCTAGGCAAAGGAGGACCTGGTTCATACCAAACAATTTGCTCCTACAGGCAGTGCATCAATCTACCCCAGTAAATTTGTAAAACTGGTTTCTTTAATACTTTAAAGATTCATGACTTACAAAGGGCAAGTAGAGAAGCTATTTAGAAAATGTGTAAATAAGTAATGGAATCTGTTTTCTGTACTTCTCTTCAGGAGACACATACACATAGTGAAATATTTCCACAATGCATGAAATTTGTGTGTTGGAACAACTTTTAATATGTTGTGACCAGCTGGAGAGCTGCTCATGGTAAAAGGCATCTCATTAAAGCATAAGAGTTAGTTCAAGGGTGACAACATATAATTCAGCCAACTCCTGTTACTGCAAACACAACAGAGATACTGCTTGAGACATCTTGGAACAAGTGGTATGGGCACATGGGATCAAGGTGAAATTTGTCCTTCTGATTATGGAACTGCTCACCAGCTCATTTTACTTACTGCACAAAAATGGGCTGCATAACCCTGGAATAACGTTGCAGTCATGCCACAGACAGCAAGAACCACACATTTATAACTCACCAGAAACTAGGGATGTACCTCAGAGTACGGGGTCCAATTCTGTTCAACACCTTCATTCAAGATCTAGCTGATGGGACAGAGTACACACTCAGCAAGTTTGCAGATGGCTGGGATGAGTGGCTGACATGTCGAAAGGTTTTATCAAGGTCCATGGAGATCTTGAACCTGGAGAAAATGGCTGACAGGAACCTCGTGAAGCTCAGCAAGGGAAAGAGCTAAGTCTGACACCTGGTAAAGAGTAACCCCATATACTAGTATAAGCTACAGGTTGATTGTCTGTAAAGCTGATGCAGAGAAGAGGACTTGGGGGTCCTGGTGGACACTTAGTTCAAGATGAGCCAGCAGTGCACCCTCACAGCAAAAAAGCCAGACAGTATCCTTTGCTGGAACTAGGAAAAGCATTGACCAGCAGATCAAGGTGAGGGGGTCAGTCTCATCTCCTAGGGTGAAAAGCAAGAGGACAAGAGGAAAAGGCCTTAAGTTGCAGCAGGAGTAGTTTGATTGGATTATTCTTTACTGAAAGCTTTGTTGCCCAGGGAAGTGGGGGAGTCCCTGGAGATATTTAAAAGATGGATAAATATGGAGTTCAGGGACATGGTTTAGTGCAGAAATTGGCAGTATTAGGTTAATGGTTGGACTGTATGATCTTTAGGATCTTTTCCAACCTAAATGATTCTGTAATTCTATCTGGACTAAAATTCCATCAGCAATACAGAACACAACATCAGTTTGTATGAAACTTTGTTTCAGTCAAAGAGCACACAGATAGTGTTAGGGACACGTTTGGCAAGGACAAGATATTCAAAATTGTATGAAAGCACTATAGGAAAAGTTATACATGGATGGCAATACAGGAATACAATAAAAAAACCAAACTCCTACTGATCTAATGTGGGAACTCTCTGACATAATGGGACACAATCAGAAAAAATGAAAATTTCCTTCATTTGTCAGAAATCTGCAAGCAGATATTATACAACTTGGTAAACTTCAAAGTTAGAGAGAAAATTTGCAAAAATGCATCCATTTAAAACAAAACATCAAAAAAGTCAATTATGCATCACCTAATAAATTGAAGCTCCTTGAGCATTATGATTTTGTCTAAATTAATTTTGCAGGCTAAACGTTAGCAGAACTTGTTTATAAAAATCCTAACAAGGTCAGCTTAGTTGAGAACACCAGCATATTTTTCCTCTTCATACATTAACATATTTCACAGAGAAGTAATATATAGTTTCTCTCAACAGCGTGAGCTACTAAAAGAAAACATATTCTCTTAATTTTCAGATCTGAGTCCTCTTTCAGCATTCATATTCATTATGCTTGTGGAGGAAACCTTGGTCAGCAAGACTGTGAAAGTTAAATTGTCTCCAAGTTTTCCTTAAGATAGGCAAACCGGGACTATTTTCAGCTACTAAAGCAGCAAAAGATTAAAATGCTACATACAAAATTTGTATAATTTTTTTTATGTTCTTGTACATGGATGACTTGTAAAGACTATGACTTAATTTTGTTAGGAACTTTTCTTCACCAAACTTTTTTTTTCCTCCTCTATAAAGTGTCTTGCAGTGCACAGAAAATGGAAATCATAAGAGGTAAAGACAGATATAGACTAATAATTCCCATGCTAGGACAAGTTTCTCTTATAACAATAACACCGTGCCTTACACCCTGTGATGGTGTGCTCTCCTCTCCCCACGTCACAATCACAGCCTGACCTTTATTTCCCATAAGTCTACTTAAGTGATAACCACCAGTGGAGGTGGTTATCATGGATGTGTTTGATCCTTTTGGCTGCAGCTGACTCAGAGTGGATTTAGACGAGATAGATAACAACTCAGTAGCCAAGAGCTAATCTGAGCCACATACCCGCCCAACCATAGTGCTGGTTAATGGTCTAACTCAAGCCAACTTTGGAAGAAATTAACATCTACAGTCAATATGCAAATATGAAAGTCACTTATTTTACTCCATAAATACCAGACAGGGGCCATTGATCTCTACTGCATGGCAGCAGGCTACATGCCAGGATCTCTCCTTGAGTAGAGACGCCTCTCAAGGTTGCTTCTTGAGGCTGAGAGATTCCTTGCCACAACAGATTCTTAGTGAGTGATTCATAATGAAATCTTAGCTAAGTGATTGAAAGGATTTAATTGCACATATATAATACTTTAGACGTAAAACATTGAGCAGTTTGGGACTAAATCAGGATCCAGCTGCACCTAAACTCCTCTCTGAGGAGAAGTTTAGAACACAAGGGGGTCCTTTCTGAAATTCATGCCTCTATGTGAGGACTCCCTGATATTTTTGTCTGACTCTGCCCTTAATGCAGTAAATAGTCAAGTGTGCCTCAAAATCAAATCTTGTTAAACCATGGTCACATTTACCATCAAACTTTATTGAATTGCTGTTTTATATCAACAAACTACGTCTCTCTTATGAGTGAAGTGTATCACTCCATCTACAACACACCCCCAGAGGTCAATTTAATGATGCATAAGAGCTGTATTACCTGTTTGGTTTTTTTCAGTTGGAGAAAATTACCTCACTTCCAGTTAATGATTGCTGGTACTTCTATGCCTTGTAATCTCTAGCTTTAAGAAGCTATCTTATTATCTGAGAACAAAAATGCTTGAAAAACAGCAACTTTCAATCTTGCAGCTGTTTATGTGCAGAAGGATTCAAACAATGGATTCTTTAACCATTCCTGCATAATTTTAAGGAAGAACTAGTATTAGTAATCCCAGGCAGGAGATGCAGGGTTTATCTCATGATTAAGTCAAACTTATTGGACAGAGGGTGACATTATAACTTGAGTTGAATTTTAATTAATATATTTACTGAAAACTCCTGAACATAAAATAACACAAAAGGCATAAAATAAGGGGAATAATAAAAGCATATATTCGCAGCAACACTGTATTGCATTATTGGTTCACTGTAGCTGAAACACTGCAAGAAATTTATTTAAGAGGAGTGTTCATTGAAATATTCTATTTGCCTTCTGTGATACATAAATGTCACCATTACCTTCTAAAGCCTTATGTGTAATCTAGATTTTCTGCTGATCTGAAAAGTTTCTGAAGTGAAAAAATTTTATTGCCTCCAGTTGATACAGATGATGTCATTCCCTAATGATGGGCATTTCACAGATGACACAGCAGTAAATTGGAAAAATTAGAATATTTTGGGGACAATTCAGGAGAAAATCATTTCTTCACAAAGATCTCACATATCCTTTAAGGGTGCAAGAAAGTAACTACTGGGCCTACTTAGCCTAATGCTTATGGAGGTAAGTGAACCTCTTTTCACTGACCTCAGTAGTCTCTGGGAATGATAAGTCTGACATGCTTTCTTCAGAGAGCTATTAACAGTGTTCTACACATACAAATTTAGAGGATAAAGGAGAAGAGTCATTTAAGATACTTTACACCTTACAGAAAGTGAGGCCCCAGCACCCAAGGTTATGCAGCAACCACCAGATTGTCTGATAATAAAATTTTTTTTAAAATCTATAGTTGTAGAGTTATGACAAAGTTTACTTGTTTTTTTTGTTGGTTGGTCGTGTTTTTTGGCCAAGAAATCCTGTGAGTGAGGTCAAAATCAAATGCTCTACATGTTGAGGTTTCATAGGCTCATATGAACTTGTTCTAATGGTCCAATTCAGGGTTATCTGGTTCAGGGTTTCAGCAGAAAATACAGAATGTTTCCTGTAGCAATAGTAACTGTGCTACATATCTTTTACTGAATATCTACGTTCTTGATTTTCCTTTTAAATTCCACAGACTTGGAAAGCATTCAGCCCAATGGCGTATCTGAGTGCCACGATTTGCCACTGAGTGAGCTTCCACAGGCTGACAGATCAAAGCTGTTCTAAGAATAGTTTCCACTGGAGAAAAAACAAAAGCAGGAGGGTGGGAGTGGGGAGTTGTGGGGGGAGGAGGTGGTGGTGTGAATAAATGCTGGATTTGCCTATACAATAGTTTGGGAAAGTATTCTAAGACCTTCGAGTCCAACCATGAACCTAACACTGACAAGTTCGCCACCAAACCATGTCCCTAAACTCTACATCTACACATCTTTTAAATATTTCCAAGGATGGTGGCCACTAGAATGGTCAGGCAGGACTCACCCTTGGTGAAGCCATGATGACTCCAGTCACCTCCCTGTCCTCCATATGCCTTAGTATGGCTTCTAGGAGGATCTGTTTCATGATATTCCCAGGCACAGAGGTGAGGCTGACAGGTTGGTAGCTTCCAGGGTCCTCCTTTCTACCTTTTTTAAAGATGGCTACAGATTTTCCCTTTTTCTGGTCACCTGGGACTTCACTGGACTACCATGACTTTTCAAAGATCATGGAGAGTAGTCTGGCAACTACAACAGTCAATTACCTCAGGACTCTGGGATGTATCTCATCAGGTACCCTAGAGTTATTCATGTTCAGGTTCCTCAGATGGTCTTGAAACTGATCTTCTCCTATAGTGAGAGAAATTTTCTTCTTCCTGCCTAATATGCATCAACTTGAGAGATGTGGGCAGAGAGTGCCAGTGAACAGTGAGGCACAATATGGAGTGCTGAACAGAGATCTGGTCTAACTCTTAAAATACTAATAAAAATTACTGAGCATATATGCTTTAGATGAGCTAATATTAATTATATGTCAAGATGCTTTTGTCACCATTGAGGATAACTCTAAGCATGATTAAAGATTTCATTCAAAGGAGGGTTGTATTACATACTACACCCAGTTTGTCAGATATTAAAACTTGTCATGCAAGTAAAATATTTTTGGAATGGAAAAAAAGAGGAGCAAATTCATTCCACCTACTCTAGTACTTGCATTCAAAAACATTTAAAAGCAAAGTTAATAATTCAGACATGACACAAATTTATACAGAACAGAACTTTCATAACTTATTATGCAGCAAAACAACAAAACATTCACCTAAAACTACATGATAGGATACAAGAAGAACCACAGACATCAGGCAAGTTTTAGTATTACCATGCTTTGTCAAGTTGTCAGCAAATGAACACCTTGACTATTTGGTCTCTGCTTACTTACAAATGCTTATTTACAAATTAATCTACACTTCCCCACACTCTCAGGCCAGCACCAGGATAGGAACTTCAGCAAATCAGCCCAAATTAACTCAGTAGCTCAAAAAATGACCTAAAGGGACAATAAGTCTCTATAATAAAACCTTAAAGAGCTACTGATATGTGTTTCTGTTTTGGTTTGGTTTTTCATTTGGTTTTTGTTTGTTTGTGGTTTTTTTTTGTAAAAGGCACAAGAAGAATGCAAGACAAGATAGAAGATGGACAGAACTTACAAGAGTAGATTTACAGAGTTTTGTTTAATCTTTATCTTTAAGCACATCTGATTTATGGGGAGATGGGGAGAAATAGACTGTGCTATTTGAAACATATTCCTCATAGGTGTAACTACCCAGACTGTCAGCAATTTTTCCAGTGATAAAGTTTCCTTACTCAGCTTTTCCCTTTTCTTTTACTTCTGACCCATTAAATCTTTTCTATTACCCACTCAAGAGAGGTAATTCCACCAACCAATTCCTGACCTGTCTATCTGTATTTGAAGTTCTTCTTAAACTTTCCAGTCTTCTGTAATTCTATGCATTTCTGCCTATTTTATTGCAGAAATAAAGGAAGAAACAATCACATTCCTAGAATTATTCCCAGATATTTCCCATCCTTGTCCCAAACAGATTTACTTTTCAAAGGTGAATTATTAGGAGTTGTCATAAATAGCATTTAATAAAGTAAGAAGAAAGTTATCAAATTTAAGATAGATAGCACTGTGGTAGGTAAGGGAGCTACCAATAAAATCCTAAAGTCCCAATGCTATAATAACAAGCACTGAATTGAACTGAAAGTGAGTATCAGTTGTTTCGATATGACAAGAATGACAAGACATAAGAATGACAAGACATAAGGTGGGTTCATTATGTCATTATGACTTCCTAATAATGAACTCACACTAGTCCTCGAATTGTCCAACTAATGTTGAGATATGAATTTTGGGACTAAGCTGCATCAACTAGCTCTATAACTCAACAGGTAATACCTTGCCCTAGTTCTTCATTGGGATGCTTGAGTCTCTTGTACCTAAATGTTTCAAATTAGGGATATTTAAAAGCACCTCCAAAATGTTGAGAAATCACTAGGTCTGTGATTCTCTGAATAAAAAATACTTCTTTCAGAAAAAGTGATAATTTTTTTATCAGGTACTGCAGAGAGAAGAAAGAAATACAGGCTAGGTATCCAACAGAAAAAAGTTGGTACTTGTCATACCCTTGACTATCAGAGCTAGAACTTGTAGACTGAAGATGAGACAGATGTTTTTGAAATGTTATGTTCAGAATCTTAACTTTCTTTCAGTAATGCAAAGTAATTCTTCCTTCACTGATCATTTTCACATATGGGAATTTATCCTCGCCAAAACTACAAAGCTTTTAGTATTTCATGCATGAGCTCACTACTGACACAGTTCTTGCAATGAATTATCCAAAAGCAGCCATCACAAAGTGCTCTTGGATAACTATTAATATTGCATATCCTACTTTGCCCATTTTCTCCAGGCACATTCTATTTGTTTCCTCCAAATAGTTCACATTTATACTCCTGCAAAAACCTCCCAAACTTTTCTCAGCTCTTTAAAAGAAGTTATATTTTACCCTTTCCATACAGAGCTTTAAAACTGCTTAGTTGTGTCTCTTGAAGGTTCCATTTGTCTTAATTTTATATTTTTTCAGGGAAATGTACTGAATAAATTTTACAGTAACACTCCACTTAAAGAAGAAGCTCTGCAGTCTGCAGGAGATCACAGTACATTGAGCTGGAACACAGGAAAGGCAGAGATATGTCCTAGTCAACCAGAAATTAAAAAAAAAATAATCCCCCTATTGAATCTAGACAGTACATACAGTAGCATTAGTACTCACCTTTTCTTTAAAAAAAGGTTATTTAGTTTGCCTGCACAGATACAACAGGTATCAGCTGCTTTTTCTTCTAAATGCCTTATCACATGTATATGAACACTGCAATAAACATTTCTGTTTAGAGACTAGAAGTTGTCCCCGGTCAAGAAGCTTCATGCTTTACCAAGTATTATACTTCTATTTCAGGCTTCAAGAGATTTTGCCGACACAAACTCTTGCAAAGCCTTTTGATTTTTTTGACACCTTGAGTTCACATCTGGAGAAAAGCTAGATCTTTTTATCCAAAAGATTTCTTTTAATTTGATGAGAAAATAGGGATTTTGGCAAAAAGGGTTTAACAGAAATAACATGCAACTTCCCAAAAGCATTACACTTAAACTAGACCAATCCAAACTTAAGTAAAACATCATAACTCAAGTGAAATACAGACAAGCTGCCCACAAGAGGAAGGAAAGAGAGTTTAAGAGAGGAAGAAATAAAGACAGGAGAGGAGGAGAGAAGAGAGACATATTTACCACTTTGGAGGTCACATGTTTACAGGTCTGGAGGGTAGAGCCCGTGGGGAAATGGAGACCCCGTGCACGTCTATTTACAGACTTTGGCTTTGTGGCCACCCCCCTCTAGGCAGGAACTTTGGCTCCTTGCCCCTCACTGTCCCCTTAGCCGAAGTGAAGGGTGCCACAGCCAATTAGAGGCTCCAGGGGATGCGGTGTGGGCAGGCCACCAGGAGGCCTTATTGATTGACAGCCCAGCCACACGGCTTTCCCTGCCGCGTGCTCTGCATGGACGCAGCTTTGTTGGCTCCAGGCCTAAGTCTAGCCCTTTCCCCACCAACCTCCCCCACCCTCCAAATAGACAACATGGTTTATTCAACCCATCAATCAAATAGCCCAGTGAGATATGAATCTGGTCTCTAACAGAAGTGTAATGTCCCAAATCTGTGTGCGTAACAGGAATAGCCAGAAATCAGAGTCGTTTCAGGTGCTCATTTCAAATAGTGGTAGAGACTGGCTGCTAAACCCTAGGCAGAGCAACCTGTTATTCCATTGTTCTTGAGATGGGCTGTAAGAGGTGATGAATTCAGTGTAATGTCACAGTTCTGCTGAAGTCAACTTCAGCCAGTTGTAATACAAAGTTGAGATAAAAAGACAAAATCCCAAACACATAAAGACTTTTTTAACTATATAACTGGGATGAAGATCTTTTTTAAGTGTTTCCTCTTGAATTGTTCACTCATCTTCAGGCACTTTGGAATCCTCCTAAACTGCAATTAACGCACTTTCTCAGATCCTATCAAGCAGAAAAGAAATATTCCCAAGACACTTAGACAGTGAATATTTAATTTTAAAAGCATTTTTATTCCTAAAAGGTTACATCCAGGTTCATCTAACAGGACCATCATGCAGAAGCCTTTTCAAATCATAACTTTACATAATCAGTAGTCTCAGCGTATACCATTGTAATTATTAAAAATTTCAAGGGATATATGAAAAATTAAATGGAAATTTTTGAGTGTATATTATCGTAGGAATACATTATCAATAATCATCATATGAATACATTTGAATATATAGGTCATGAAATGCTAAAAATGTATTATAGGAACAAATAGCTCCCAATAAATGTAAGTTTATTCCACAGTTGACACCTATTAATGCTATTGCAAAACTTGCAAAAACATAAATATACTAAAAATAGTTCACATTAAATATTTTGTATTCTGTTCCCAACCACTCCAATCTGCCTAATCTAAAAGGAAACAAAAAATGGGGAGAGAGAAAAGGTACTCATAATATTGACATAATTTGGATACTGATCTGATCCTCTGGAAATGATTACTTGGTATTTATTCAAGAACATTAGGAGATGGACTCAACAATGTTTCATTCATGTATTGAAAACAGAGAATTCGTGTGTATTAACTAAACAGTGATAGTAATGAAATTTGGGGATTAAGTATCCATCCTCATTATAAAGATTATATTTGAAAAAAAGAAATATTTTCAGTATATTCTGCAAATGAATTCCTTACAAGTTCACCCACCAAGCATTGGCAACATACATTATCAGTATTAAATCTAAAGAAAAATGTTTAATTTGTCTAATAGAAGAAAATTATAAATAAGACCACAGCATGACAAAAAGGAAACACGTAAAACATTGTTTTCCTTACATTTCTATGGGGATTAGAATTTAGGGGCCTAAGCAAAAGAAAAAAAGGAAAAAAAAAAGGAAAAAAAAATCCCCTGCTGTCCTGCAATACCAGGGTTGGTGACTGCCAATCTCACCTGTATACAACCACAGCAAACAGCATGCAGCTGATTACTTATATATTCCCCTGATCATTTTCCACATCCAGTTTTACATAAACACAATAAACGTATCTGTCTATCAGGACATGACAGTCTGCATTTGTGATTTCTTCTGCTTACCTGAATAATTAATTCTATGATTATTATTTTTCTTACAAAACTCTAGCTCCATTTAGGTGTAGAGAATAGTCTCGTGTACTATAGTAACAGTGTGTATCTAATAAAGCACTGGGTAAACACTAATTAAATAATTCCAATTTTAGCCATTTAAATGTATAATTTAACATTAAATATCTTTATCCAAATCCCCAATTAGCAGTCATATACCTAAAAGTTTTATCTTTTAGTGCTTAAAAACAATTCAGTGAAGGCTGAGAGTTTGAACTGGAACTATGCAATGACACAGCTGCCTACTAAAGCACAAATTGCAACTTTTGAAATACAGGGAAAAAAAGAAAACAATTTTCTATCATAGACAAAAAAATCTCAAAGTTTTCACTAAAATTTTACAAAGACTTTGAAAAGATAATGGTAAAGACTTTGGATAATGAACAGTCTTACTCATCTCAAGGCATTAATTCAAACATCCAAATCCACGAGCACCTGCTTATGAGGCCATCTTGAGTCTACCAGAAACCTTACACCTGTAACTCTACTTCTGATACAGATTCCCACAGAAGACTCACGTACCATGCAATTAACCCTAAGGAATAGCATTCTCTGCTTCCAGAAAATAGAAGTTTCTGAAGGTATTCCTGTAAAACCTTTTGCTGACAAACCTGTGAGCCATGTGTAAACTTCAATTAATGTATACATGGTCTTCACAGAACATGGGGGAGTATGAGCATACAGCCTTGACAAAACTGTTAGCAAGGCATCTGAATCATCTGGGGAATTTCAAATAACTGCCTTCATGAATTCTGTAAAGTTCAGGGTTAATTCTGTGAAAGGGATAGAATCTGCACAGAAAATTATGCTGAAATGAGAAATTTACATTTTAAATATTACAAATAGAAATATTTGAAAATGTAAAAATAAAGTATTCTTTTGTTATTCAAACTAATTGTATTTTATTAAACTACTTTTTTATGATAGCAGTGGATGAAATGTATGGATTTTTTTCCTTTAACCATAGATCATGAAATAAATGAGAAGAGGGGAGGTGAAGGGTGAGGGAAGGGGAGAGGGAGGGGGAGGAGAGGAGAGAAGAAAGACCACTAACGGTCTAGCATGAGAACTGGGTCTTTTTAACTCGGCTTCTGCAGTACAAAACAACATTCTACTTTACGTGCAAAGCTCTACTGTTGTTACTGATTTGTTGGATCGCAATTACTTACTGGTTTGCTTGAATTCACATCCATTTGTTACACTCAGGTTGTTTTCAAGAGAAAGTCCTTCTGCAGCATAGCTACAATGCTGATGGTTTCATCTTGGTCAGTTTAGCATGTTCTGTGTCATTTTTAATATATTTGCTAGTGTGCTCCACCTTGCTGTTTTTCCTCCCACTGGTTTGCAACTTCACATTGCCTGCACCCAGATGTACTAAGGTGTGTGCTGCTTAGGTTGGACACTTGCTCTTTGCTCCCTTTGTTATCCCTAAAACTAGTTTGGCCCAGCTTCCAAGGTAACATTCCCCTTCTGAATAACTGCTGGGCATTTACAAGTTGTTTATAACCCAAGGGTTATCACCCTCACCTGTTAAATTATAGGCTTCTGCTCTCATCCCATAGCTGTGTTGCTCTGCTCTGCATTCTTTCCTAAGGTTATATGTTTTTCATTATTTTATGCAGAAAAATTACTTGTTCTTATTGCCTACTAGTTACAAATATATAACAATTACTGTTATTCCACACAGCAGTGCAAAGTGAAACAAAAAACTAAATCAAGATAGTTAATAGTCACCTGGTCATTACACAGTTACAGCCAAAGGAGCTGACACAGATCCCATGAACGGGCCAAGCCCAGACAAAACCTGACAGATCCAAAGGCTAGTGTGATCAGGTAACTGGCACAAAGCCTCTGGTCTCTTATCAGCACAGCTACAACCTCAGTCCTATGCTGGAAGGGGCTCTACGGTTGCACTATAAATAAGGAAAACCTTCTGGGTGCATGGAAAATCCAAGCCTATGGAACTCATTCTTCCACTAACAAAGAACTACACAGCTGTTGTTGCAAATGCAAGGTATTTCTCTTTGATTCATTGTGTCTATTGGAAAAGAGGCACTGTACTCATACCTATATGTAAATATGCCAGTGCAACAACTCTTGAAGAAGGGCAGAAGAGATAAATATCAAGAATGAGAGATGTTGTGCATCTGTACAGTTCTCAGATGATGGGTAGTGTTTTGACAAGGCATACCCTGCTCTATGATGATGACCTGAAATGTCTCAAAGTCCCTGTATATTTTCTGTAGAGTACAAGCTGTAGCACTTGAAGACTGCCAAAGAGTGATTAGAGAGCCCAAATAAAATTACCATTAGGACTTTTTTCTTTTGTCCTCCAAATAACTTTTCAAGAATATTTGGTCCTCTGCACTGACAATGGATTTAAGGTTAAGAAATATGCTTAGAAAAGTGTAAAATGTACTAAAGTAGTATATAAAGTACTATATAACTATATAACTTACTTGCTAAAGTACTGACGCAGCTCGGTGGTAAGGAGGGTAGGCCCACTCAGGGGTAGAGCACGGGATGGTTCGTGGCCAGGCAGACGAGCTGCGCCACCTGCTCAAGGCCCCAGAAGTTGTGACGCAAGGTGAAAGAAATCACGCCAGCACACAGCTCCCAGAACCGGTGAGGAGTGAGCTTTATTGACAGGCAGGCAGCCCCTTTTATAGAGACTGCCCTGGAAGAGTCTGGAAATTAGGAGGGGTTTGCTATATTTGGGAGTTGAAGGTGGAGTAATCGCCAAATAAGGCAACAAAGGGAGGGGAGAGGGTGGAGTTTGCTCCAAACATGGAGAATAGGAGGGAATACAACCAAATATGGAATATAACATTGAAATAACTGGGATTTTTGTTATTAACCATTACACATTTTCAAGATTATTTTTAAATCGTTCATACAATTCTTTGTCTCTGTCTCCGCAATGGTTGCCTTCAAAGTACTACATAATTCAAGTTATTGTTCTTGAGATTTGAATTAGACATGATTATCAGTAATGTATGGAATGAAATATCTAGTGATTTCTTCTCCCCCACACACACATGCCTACCAGAGAATAGTACTTAAGAGGTTAACATGCACTTGCATTGAGATAGAGAATGAAAAACAAATTCTAATCCATTATTTACATAACAAGACTGTTATCAAACCAACATTTTCAGTGAAATTAAATATCATCACCCAAAACTCACAGGTGGTCTGTGAGCTTAGTATGGTACTGTTGCCACTTAGGGACTTTCTAAACACAGACACAGGGCCTAGTTTAGAAAGGTGACATTGTTTATTCTGCACAAGGTGCAAGATGGAAGTTTTTCCACAGATCAAGCACACCGATTCTCAAACGTTTACACTATAAAGGAAAAATCATAGTTCATTGGCTACAAGTTACCTAGTTCTTTTATAATTAGTATTCTACCTTCTATTTGTTAAATGATTCTCTTGCTTCTCATGCTATTGAGTCCATATGCTCCATCTTTCTCTTGAGTTGGTGGGTTTCTTGAGTCAGTGGGCCATGAGTCAGTGGTCACAGTCTCCCACTGCTGGACTCATGCCATTAAATGGCACTCATCCCTTGCATTAGACAGGCAAGACCCTGTTTCACAACCCTTTATTCTTTGTAACTCACTGGGCAAATTGTTAACTATTTCTGACTCTTGAGATGTCAGCATCTCTACCTCTGTTGTTATGATCACCAATGTTATGCTCTGAAACAACAGATGTGGATACTACTATGACGAGTTGTCAACATCCTGAATTTTTCACTGGTGTGTGCATTCTCACATAGCCCATCCTTGGCAAATGCAATGAATAACAATATGGATAGGATTATAACAAGTGTACACAGTATGTGCATACAGATCAAATGCACAAAGCTGTCGAGAGGCTGCTTGCCCAAAACTGATCACGTTAAATGCCGTGGCTGAGAACCATGGCATTTAACCCATAACATCACCAATAGCCTCTGATGGTGTTAAAGAGGAAGAGAAACATCAGCCAAGGTAACTAGCACCTGGAAAATTCAAAAATACTTTGGAAATATACAAAAAGTTCACCTCAGAAATATAGAAGAAACAAAAATTTGTAAAAAAGAAGAAGATACCTCAGAGTAAGAACAGCAGCTGTGGTACTATAACCTTTGCCCACGCTAAACAGCACAACCTCCCCATGGGAGGCTATGAGCAGGTAGCACCCAGCCTGTACCCCACCATGGTTAGAATTTTGTGGGTTCAGTTGTAGAAAAACATTTATTAACAATTTAAAGATACTTAGGATTCTGGCTTGTGTGTTTTACAACAAATATTAATCCCAAATGGATAAATCAATGATAGCTGGTTAATACAAGTCCATAAAAAATGTATTAATTGCTTTGATCTCAGTTTAAGGTATGTGAACTGAGCAGTTTTTCCCTTGTAACAGCTAGCAGATTTTTTGTGTTGATATCAAATATTAGTCCTTCCTTATTTAATGATCCATCATGTTCTATTTTTACATACGCTTGTACATGTTTCTTCTTCACTGGTGTGCAGTTCTGTGTTATATCTGGATTCAATGTATATGACCTGTTTTACATATGCTAAATACTTATTCTTGGTTCCCTTTGTGAGCTTTGAAACCAGTTTTCCCAGTTCAACATTGTATCTGTTTAGTGACCAGTAATTGACCACTGATCATTTGCTCAGAGCCCTAGATATCTGGTTTCACCATGTGCCCCATGTCCATTTTATCAGCCCACACCTGTATCCCTTTGAGCTGCATTTTTGTTCTTTCAACATCTATAACCCATTCCACGCAGAACTACTTATTATTACTATCTGTTACCTCTTCACAGTGCAGTCAGGGCCCCAACAACAGCTATTTAGCAATGCCAAATGCTTGTTCTGTATTTTTGGTCTTCCTCTATCACATATAGTAACCCTAAGACTCCAACTCTTCAACTCTTAGTTGCCCACTTTTTTTTTTTCTTTTTAACAAGCTTTTCAACTTTTCAAAACTGTCTTGTAGCTTTTGGTTTTTTTCTTTAAAAAGATATTTAATTTTAAACACATTATTCTGCTCTCACAATGTGACTCCCTGCAAGAGGAAAACTCCATGCAAGGCTGTTTCTCCTATTGCAATTCCCCCAGCCAACTCCTCCATGAAGTAGTGACTGCTCATGTCTAAGCAGCTGGATCCAGAAACATGGCATGCACCTATCCCATCAAAGCATTATACCTCTGCAGTAGTAGACCTTGCTTAAAGACTAATGAACTTAAATCTTTTCCACTGCTTTTGGTGTTCTTTGCCTACTACATGTTCATCTCTTCACATACTGCCTTCTCCAGGAGAAGCCATGGATTTGGGGACTTTAGCTGCTCTGCTACTGTATATTTAGAGAGAAACATGCACAAATCGTGCAAACGCAAATAGTCAAGTTACTTACATTTTTCTTCAATATTATTTTACAAAAATTTCTCTCAATTGAAATATTTTTTCTTCATCTCCTGACTTTTCCAATTATTTTTCTAATTTCTACTCATGTTTTTATAATGATTTTGAGTCCAGTGATATTATGCCTTTAAGCTGAGTTTGCTTTAGTTTCTTCTGGTATTGAAACATCTCAAGATTTCATTACCATTTTTCCTTCTGATTTTCATGCTATTTGAAGCATTAATAATTTAACTTTTTTCTAAATATGACCTGTTTTCCTAATATAGACAAGCCTATAACATTAGTTATCTATGAAGAAAAATAACTTTATTCAGTTATGCAAATAGTTAGCATATGAAAAAGAGAATTGAGTTTCTCTGCAATATGACTTTCATTTCTAAGAAGTTGGAAAAAACCAAAGTATAACGGAAATATGAGGGAGAATAATGAGAGGAGCCTTTCTAAGTGAAAATCTGTCTGGGATATCTACCAATATTCTTTGGAGAAGTCAGCACACACACAGATAAACAACATGGCAATCCATCCAAAGGGCACCTCTTTTTACAAAATCTCTACATCTGATGTTTGAAGTCTGTTGCTTCCATGGCATTTCAAATGAATGATAAGTCATGCCCCCTCTACAGCCTGTTGTGCATCTTATAATTAAAATGAAGGTTATCTTAGCTTGTCTTTCTTCTTTCCTTCCTTCCCACAGGTACATAGAATTACACTATTTTATTTTGGTCATTACTACAAAGGGACAAAGCTTTTATTTTATTTTGGTCATTACTACAAAGGGACAAAGCTATCTGTATTTTAAGTTTTGCTAATTGTCATTGCTAAAGAGGTAGAGATGTAAATCGCTCCAAATAACTACAAAAGATTATCAGACAGCTAGTCAACGAAACTAAAGAAGATGACAGAAAAGGCTGAGGGTAAGGGAAAGGAGAGGGAATCATCTCATATTCTTTACTCTCTCCCATACCCAACACAAGAAACAGCAATTCAAGAGAGAACATTTCAATATAACCAAATATTAGGAATTAAGATTGCCAAATGCAGTTCAGCTGTAGTCAAAACAGGCAATTAGAGTTTTATGAGTTACTAGGAAAGGAATAAATTCAAACTATAATGTGCATAAATTCATGTCTGTGATGTCCTATGGTTTGACTATTGCAGTTATGATCTTCAATCTCAAAAGAAGATAAAAATGGATTTTTTTTTTTTTCGGTTATAGAATACTTGTGTATAAAGAAAAGACATGACTGAAGGGGTATCTGGCCACCTATCCCAAAATCATCAGTAGCCTGGTGATACCACTTTGTTTTGGTAACTTGCGCGTTTCATGACCTGCTCCAAGTCAAGCAAAACACCACACTCACTGAAGTAACTAGTTCAAAATGCTGCCTGGATACAGCCAATAGCCAGATGATAGGTAATAATAATTCCTACAAAAATTCCTACGTCTCCTGGCAATAAATACAGGGAAGATCCTTCTACCACTGACTGGGAAGTTAAAAAAAAGAAAGGAATGCTAACCTCTTGCAATTGCTATCCTCTTCACTATGAACCTTTTTTTTGACAGTGTTAAAAAAGAGATTTGATTAACTCAGTACAATCTTCTGACTAAAATCAGGAAGGGCTCATTCTAGAATCTTTAAGTCTTAATTAAGAACGATTTTATTATATAGATCATTTAAAGAAAATAGTAACATACCTTAAAAGAATGTAATAGTCCATTGGATAACTGAAAATAGCTACATTGACATAAGCTCTTATGTAAAGGTCAAAAACAGTTGGCAAAATATTTGCTTCACATGCTGCTATTGTCTTAACTTCTCACAGAACAAAAGAGAAAAGCTCCAATAACCAAATCTCCAAATAACGAGACTATTAATTCCTTTCTGGTGAAATACCATCTTTGAACTTTTTGACCTTGACTGTCTTATATTTTATAATGGTCTGATTATACTGTTTAACCATTTAATTGGCTAACAGCATAGAAATAGAAGAATCACCCTTACTCCAGATGACATTTGTATTAAAGGTCTTAAATTGGCAGAGCTGGTTCAAAGAGTCAGCCATGACAGCAACAGCTGCCACAGAGCTGTGGTTTGGGAGGTAGAGACAAATGCAAAGCAGGTGGCCAAGAAAGAACCTGGTTCTCATCACAGATAGATTACTTTGCTTCCTATCTTTTACACAAATACAAATTCCCCCAAATGAGGACACTTCTCATTTTAACTGTATTCACATGTTAAAAAAATTAATTTTTAAATTACTGAATTGAAGTTTTTCCTCAGTCCAGGTGTTTCTTGCTGCAGAAGAGAATAATCATAAAGGTTTTTAAAATACTTGAAGTAATGGTACTCAGGTAAAATATATGAAAAGATCTAGAGAGAAAAATAACAATGACATACGCATGTGAAATCCTTTCCTATTCAGCACATTATTTAAATCTATTCTTAAATACTCTTCTAAGTTGGGTCATCTTATATAGCTAAGTATCAGCAGTGTGTTGTGATTATTCTATTTTACCTCATGCCAAAAACTGTTTGGGATTGTTTCATTATGTTTTTAATTTAATTTCATAATTTGAGAAGATTCAGAAAGAAACTATTCAAATTATTTTCAGAAAAGCAATCAAGGTAGTGATATTAATAGGATGAAGAAAATAAAATGTAGGTTTAGAGCTCTGCAATTTTTATCACCTGTAGTTGCACACTTTTATTTCACATATATTCCAAGAACCTAAACACCTAAGAACTGACACTATTTCACCTTCTAATCAAAAAAAAAAAGCTATCTTCCATTAGGAAACTGTTCAACATTTTATGGAATTAAGCTCTGTATTTATAACAAATGTCTCCAGTTATACACTCCTAATATAACTATACTCCAAAACTCTCTCGAAGCCTGATACCTATAATGCATTTTCTTCTGGAAAAACTGATGAATTAAATCTGAGGCTGTAAACAGAAATTACATTAATCCATCTTGTAGCTTACAGTAATGTAAATTTCCTAACCTCATTTATATTGCTACAAACATGTCATTAATCTGTTACGCCTTGAACTTCTGTTCTTTATACTGCATAAGAGCAGTGGAGTAGATAAACTGTGAGCAGTGTATCAAGAGGAAGGAGCAAATTATAGTTTTGACACTTACTAAGTGATTTCCACATTTTCTTTCTATGTATTTCTTCTGCAAGTTATTGCTTAGGCACTAACCCTTCCATAAAATTTTCAAATGGGATTTCTCTCTGTATAGAACTTGTGGAAATTAAACAAATTATCTGCTACTTTGTTCAGAGTGTTTGCATCGAAGTCCTTGTCCCCTGTTTTATAAATTCTGGGAGAAGGAACTTCTCCAACATACTACTATAAGCTTCTGCTGTTGTACATAAATTCCAGAAGCCTCAAAGAATTCACAGATTTAAATTCATTGCAGGACAGAATCAGGCATAATTTGAACTTTTCCTGTTTGCATGCCTTTCATTTTAATTTATTATTATTATTATTATTATTATTATTATTATTATTATTATTATGGTCACTCTTATTATCATTATATATTCTCCCTGTATATCTGAAAAAAAAAGAAATTAAACCACTGTATGCAAGTCTCTTCCTAATATTGGAAAAACACATATAAAAGCATAGTATGAACTCAAACTCTTTGGAGAAAGTTGCACATAAAGGTATACAAAACATTGTCATGATGATTGAGAAGCTATATATATTGAGAAGCTATACAGAGAAAATCTATTCTTACCAGTGAAAGGTGGCATAAAAGAGGAAATGAGATTTTATCAACAATGCAAAATCAATTTATAATTGTGAAATATTGACATATTCCTATTGAAATATTCCCTAAATCTGCTCAAAGCACTCCTGTTGAAGACTAACAGTTCACTGGCTTTCCTCACCTGCATCCAGAAGAATGACTGTAAATACCACATCTTCCTCTCAAAAAGCAAAGCAATGGTATGCAGGTACAATCTAACGAAGGAGAATGGAAACTTCTAAAGAACCTTTCTTTTTCTTTATTTTCTGGCAAAATGAGGCCTCATACGGGAAGATGTCTCCTTCATGAAAGGTTTAAGGAAATAGTACGATTGTTTTTTAAGCAAAATTTTTACGTATGTATTTCAGTCCTCTTTTTCTTTGGTCTTCTATGTCTTATAGTCTTCTATGTTCCCCTTGCTCAGCTAGGGAGCAGCTACTCAGTTGCCTTACAGTCACAACTGATGTCACTCCATTTGACACTGTCATGTCCAGTGAATTGGAAGGAATCAGACATTATAGAAGTAATTTAAAAAAAAAATTGAAGTCAGATGCAACATGAATAGTAGAGTGCGCTAAAGCACTGCTCACACGAGCAGATACGATGTGTCACAGATTCCTAATATGATGCTGAATGTTCAATGTTGATTGACATCTGCTAGTATTAGAATCTAGTAACAGCTTCTACAGGCTCTGTTCTTTATTAATAACCCTAACAGAAATCAGTACACCTCAAGTAGAGATAACATTGCACTTCTATAGGTGACACATAAGTAAGTCCTAAACTTCTGGCATGACAGAAACTATTCCTTTCTATAGATAGTGCTCAAGGGGTGGAAGGAATCTTCATTTAAAAAGTAAAAGGCTTTGTTTTCTTAAAATTCTTCTATCTCCAAATGATGCAAACATACTGCAGGTACACAAGACATATAAAATGAAATTGCAACCAAGCATTTAAAAGGAGCTGAAGGACAGTGTAAAGGAAATAACCTTTAACTACTCACAGTATCTGAACTTTCCTGTTCAGTTTATTAGTGGTTGCTAGTTCACAAGTGTGATTAATGTGTTTCAAATCACTATTGTCAGGAAAGATTAAGAAGATGGATAATCAGCTCCTACACAGATATGAAGAAAACTTCAGGAAGCACTGCTGGATATGTAGACCATTCATCTAGGTGAATACCTGTATTAAACTCTTTCCAATAAAGAATAAGATTTTGAACAAATTTCTATTTATAAACATAACTACCAATTTATTGTAAAATAGCATTGGAATGCAGCTGTAATACTTTCAATATCAATGCATTTCCTCAACAATGTAAAATACTCTGTCATTTTCCTATATATGAGAATCACCATAGAGCAAAAATACTTACATGATGTGCTATTGGCTGAGCTAGGACCACATTCTGCTTTCCTAGAATACATTTAGATGGCTGACCTACTATAGTCTAAAGTCTCCTTACAGGTCATGTTCCATTATTTTTTTCCAGAAATATTTCCAGAGTCTAATATTTTTATCTGAAAATAAACTGTATCTTTTCCCTGAACTTAGTAATTCTAAATTTTCGTGTCTTTAATTTCTTCCCTTATACTCAACTGATTTCTTACCCACTTCATAATACTACAGCTGTTATTCTTTTGATCTTTCTATCTGCACTCTTTGGATAACATCAAACTTTAATATTAGCAAATCCTGCTTTGGAATTTCATTTCAATCCTTTCCTGACAAATTGTTTTCCATCTCTTCAATCTTTTGTAGTCTTTTTTTGAAATTTCCTTATGAGTTCTCATTAGAAAATTCCAGATGTTCTGTGGCATAAAAAATTTAAGAGTTGCTAGTCTGAATTCTTTCATTTTACTTAACGTGATCTGACAACAACAGGGGAAATATTTTTAAATTTTTCCTTTTACAGGCTAGCACAAATTTTGTCAGAAAAATGTGTTAGTTTTTTTCTGTATTGGCAATATCCAAAGCTAGGACAGGAAATAAAACCTCAGTTTAAACTCCTGATTAATAGTTCAAATGTACATGCTTCCTAACCATAAAATCCAGTCCTGGTTTCATCCTCCACATTTTCTATCATCAGATGTAAAAGACACTGAGAGATATTTTGAAATAATAATTGAGAGATATGTACATATCCTACAAAATTTTCAGCATTCCTGCCTTTGAGTATCTCACAAAGCTAATTGATGTTGAAAACTTCATTAAAAACGATTTTCATTGCAGGTGGGGGAAGAATGTTTGGTTTTTTCCTTAACCATTTTAAACATTACATGGGAGAAGTAATTAACAATATTCTCCATGATGTAAGGCCATATTTAGAAACAATTATGCAAGGTGATATATCCATTCTTGTCAATAACTGGATTAATGAGAAATCTGTGAAGTAATAGTCTTATCTTTTTCTACTTTGGAACTTCAGCTAAAGCAGTAGGAGCTCACTCATGCCAATGCTCCCAGCCAAATTGATAGTGTACTAACCAATCTGGCAGCTGTCACACAGATCTGAATCAAATGAAAATATGCATCAGGAGGTGAATTCCAAAGTAGACCTTAATTATTTCTATCACCATTGATTAGAATTTCCTGACAAGAGTTGCAATTACACATTAGATTTCCAGAATTTAATCCTTAACATTCTACTTCAAGTTTCTGCCGTATGCTGAATTTTAAGAGATATGCAACCATTTTGTATTAGCTATTTTTTTAGAATAGAATAAAAAAAAGAAAAAGCTAGACACATTATTTTATTGGGTTTTTTCCCCCAGAATCCCTGTCCATTCATTAGCTCAACAGTTCAGCTGTCTGTGATCCAATGTCTACATCTGATGTATCAAGCTGCATGACCTTGGGCCCGGTTTACCATTAAAACTCTTAGGTTTTCAAAAAGAATACATAAGGAATTACATCAGTTAGAGTCATGCAGGATAAGAAAAGTAAAACAAAAATAGAGACAAGTAACAGCCTGAGGATTCAAGAGGAAAACTACGGCTATGAAAGAACAGACAATGGTAAGAAAAAGAAACATACTGAAACAGCAAACCAGCAATGCTGAGCATCAGTTGACATTGAACACTGGCCCATTCCAGGGAGCAACACAGGCCAGTGCCTCCTAATATAAGACTGACGGGCCAACGAAGACTCATTATGAGCATATTAATGGGCACATTAACCAGGCAAAGCTCTAGTAACTCATTAGTTCTGACTATCTGCTCTATGTGTATAAGCCAATAATTGCTTGTTCTCTTGAGATGTATATATCTTGTTTACAGAATTTCTTTTATAAGGTAAAAGTTGCCAAATCTAAAATAATCTAAAAAAGGGAAGGTTAAACTGCAGTAGAACTCACGCTTTGGAACAAGCTCACTAAATTTGAAAACATGACATTTTTCTGTTTTTTCTACTTCTATTAAAAAGCCACTGTGCATGTTTTAAACACATTTTTTAAATTACTGACTGTATAAAATAACAGCAACTTTGATAGCACTAGTTAAAGATGCACAGATGTCATAAAGATCATCATATAGTCCTAATGCTAAGTGTAGTGCATTTGTGCCTTTCTCACATGGTAAAAAAACTCACAAGTTCCAACCTTTGGGATGGGAAGTTATGTATGGACAGACTGAGATCTCAGCAGAATTCCTGAATGAATTGTCTACAGCCTCTGGCTTCAGGGTGTTAAATGGGGCTTTGATCATATATTTAAAGATTGTCATCCATGTACTTAAATAAAAAGTTGGCAGGAATGTGACAGTTCCTGACTTGAACATTTTGTTTTCTGATGTTTACACTATTGTAACATTATATTTTTTACAAAAGAAAAAAAAATCCAACAACACTTAGATTTCTCTGTATGAATATAGGAATTTTTTCCTTCTATATTAAAGTTTTAGGAAGGTTTGCATGAAGCAAGAAATAAGAAGAAAAGGAAGAAATGGAAAGATCTTTGTTGTTCTGGAAGTTCTATGCTATTCTGAATCATCAAAGAGTGCATTTCAATGTTAATAGTTTTAAAAGGAGCTCGATAATCTTGTGCACTTCCCTGCCATATTATTACAATCTGCACTCTGTTTAAAGTTTAATTTTAAAAATAATTGTCCCTTATTAAAATCTCCCACATTACATTACTGCCGGTCATGCAGAAAATTACTTTGCTGCAGGAGACAAAACCATCCAATATAATAATTTCTGTCCTATAGATGAAAGAAAATTGGTATAATCACAGTGCAAAATCTTGGAAGAGAAGTACTTTGTTGACTAAACTGAGCTGTGAGCATAAAGAGGACTTAGTGCTCATGACTCTCACACACGTTTCATTACTCTCTTGAAACTAGGAAGTGATCTCCCAGGTCCATTTGGCATGGTTTATTCAGCATGATCTGAATAAACTATCAAAACTGCTGGGAAGAGTGAATACAGTTATCCCATTTGTAACATTCATTTTCAATATTTCCATTTATGCTTTTTTTTTCAGATTTTAGTGTGTTGACAACGTAGACAAAGTTGGACAAAATTAGGCTTAGCTTTTTTCTGTTTTCTTACTACAGGTTTGATCCAAAGAAGAAAAGGCCTGAAATGCATCTCAGAGGAGAAAAATAAAATTATAAACTAAACTTCTGAATTTTTAATACTCTATCAATCTAAGAAATTTTTGTAGTGCTAGCAGTAGATACCACAGGAAGCAATAATATCACTTAAATAAAGAGAAAATTATAATACTATTACATAAAAGACTCAATTATTTTATCCAAGAGAAAGTGATTTTTATTATGTCAAGGCTGAATTTTCATCTTAATCTTATCTATTCTTATCTTATTCAACCAAAATATAAAGGCTGGAATTCTCTGTGTATCTATCACTCCTCTACATTGACCCACTTCACAGGCTCGGGAAGAATTTTGTTGGAAATATGGAAGCCTTAGTGAACAAAGATTCTGAATATTCTATGACAAATGGCTGATTTGAACACATATGTTAGCACTGTGAAATGACTGAATAAACCATCTACCAAACAGCAGCAGTGAGGCTGCTCCACAGGGGCTGATGAGTTAGGAGCATCAGGTGCTCACAGCACAGGCTGTGCTCTCCCCGACAGGGTGCAGTCTGGTAGGACCCAAGCAGGGCTGGACTGGATATGGCAATCCCTATAGATGGCAATCCCAGTGAAGGAGAAGGGATGAGTCAGGGCTGGGGTCTACCCAGAGAATTTGCTCAGAAACAGCAGAAGACTGGGCACAGAGCCAACCACAACTCAGCATGGGGCAGGTCAGGGTGTCCCAGCCTGACAAGACTTTTCCCAAAGAGAACTTCTGGACAAATAGGCAGAGAGCATCTGGGTGGAGCCCCAGGTCAGGGCAAGGAAAGTGTATTGTTGTAGACTATAGCCTATAGTTTATGAACCATGAGGGCAATATTGCAGGACCATGCCCATTTAACATTTTTATCATCCCTTGAAAGAAGTGGCAGAGCTCACTCTCAAAGATTACAGATGGCACCAAATCCAGGAAAGCTGGTCAATAATGTTCAAGTGAAAGGGTATTGTTCATACATATCTAATCAACCTGGAGGAACAGGCCAACAGGAAATTTAAGAAATTCACCAGGGATAAATGCAAGTGCTGCCCCTTCACAGGAGGAACCAGTTCAAAGACACGGGCCTGTCTGGGTGGGAGTGCCTTACAAAATACTTGACAAGTCTCTAATGGGTTTGTTTTGTTTTGCTTGGTTTTTAATCCCCATAGTTTGATCTAAGGTTACTTAATTGAAAATAAGAAGTACATCAGCTGCCTGATGATGGGTGAAAAGCTCTAATATATACTATGTGGATTCATGAATACACAATACAGTCTTAGATAGTACAAGTCCACTGGCTTCTATGAAAATTCAACACAAGAACTTAGCCAGTGACAATATAGTGGATCTCTCAAGTCTTAGATTAAACTTCACTGCCAAAAATGCAAATGCTCCTTCAGGAAAGATTTGGGAAAAAAATTAGATTTTATGATTTCTTTAACTTATCCCTTATCTCAGCACTTTTAGCTGTTTTGTGTCCGCTGCTGCTAACTAATTGAAAACCAGTGGTAAATTATGGGTGGACTGCACAGATGTGATATGTGAGAAAGCAAGGTATCTACATGCTTTGATCCACCGGTGAAGTTAATTTGTATCAAACTGCCTTTTAGATGGATTACTGCTAATTCCAAACATGCACACTGAAAGGGTGAAACCATTAAAGAGATTATTATACAAAGGTAAGTGGTACTAACCTCTCTAAGACATTTAAGCATCACATTGGTAATAAAACTTAATGACAAATTATAGTTTTAATAGATTTTAAAGAGTATGTTTCAATAAAATTTTAGGGGTTCAATAAAATGTGACTGCTATCTCAATAAAATACGGTTCATATTTCTGTATTACTGAATAATGGTTGAGAAGTTTTTAGTAATTTTGAGGGAAACTTATTTTATATGAATATTTAGATGTTAAACTTGAAACATTATTAGAGAGATGGAGAACAAACTTTCTTATTACTAAATAATTGCTTAGTTGATTCCAGTAGAATTTTATTCATTTTCAGTGGCTCTAAAAGTCAATTGTTAATTTGGCCTATGCTAGAGCTCTAAGATAATCTTTTAAAAGAATATATCACAATTTCATTCTATGTGTTTTTCATAATTTATTTCACGCTTATATTTGCTACCTAGGGAGAACGATTACTTATTGATAACCCAGTTCATCTCTCCTGGACATTAAACATTTTTCCTTCTTACAATGATTAACATGAGATAGCTTATCATCACAGAATGGACAGTGCATTTCTATTCTGGATATTAAGGTACAGATTTACTCTTGCTAAAAATTATGTTCAAGATTGCACAAGTTAGTAAAAAATACACTAAAAGAAAACCTTATTTCTCATAAATGAGACTCACAAACAGAAAGCAATGTTTTCATTCACAAAAAAAGCCTCAGTATTATTTTAATACATTGAGAATCTTTAATTAAAAAGTGTCTTAGTAGGTAACTTCTTCTTACTGACTAACTATGGTTACCAAAGTTGCAATTCACATTATTATTTTGTGATGGAAGTTATAAATCAGTATTATTTCCAGTGGAATTAATATTGATTTTACTTGGCTGTATATTTTTGTAATTACAGTCACTGCTCATACAGTATAGGTAATTGGTCTGTAGGCTATCACTAGCAAGACTTACAAAGGACATCCTAGTAAGAAAAAAGAGCTAGAATTTTGTGAAACATTTCAAGCTCAGAATACACTAAGTTGAAAAAAAGAACTAGGTCTTATCAGCAGTCACTGGAAATCAGATTTCCATTTTTAGATAGCTCAAAAACTTTTAAAAATATTCCATGCCAACGAGGCCGAAGACAATAACTTTCATGGTTTCTATGAATCAAAATGCTTTCACAGCCCTCCCTTAGAGAAACAGAAATATATCACAAAATCACAGAATCACAGAATATGAAGAGTTGGAAGGAACCCACAAGGAGCACTGAGTCCAACCCATAGGCCTGCCCAGGACCATCCCCAAGAATCACACTGTGCCAGAGCATTGTCCAAATGCTTCTTGAACTCTGTCAGTGTCAAGCCACCCTCTGGGTGAAGAATCTTTTTCCAATATCCAACCTAAACCTCCCCTGACACAACACCAGGCCATTCTCTTGGGTCCTGTCACTGGTCACTGCAAAGAGATCATTCTCTGCTTCTCCCCTTCCCCTCACAAGGAAGTTGAAGACTGCAATGAGGTCTCCCATCAGTCTCCTCCAGGCTGAACAGACCAAGTGACCTCAGCTGCTCCTCATATGGCTTCCCCTCACGGCACTTCACCATCCTCATTGCTCTCCTTTGGACACTCTCTAACAGCTTAATGTCTTTTTATCACAGTGCCCAAAACTGCACACAATATTCGAGGTGACGCCACCACAGTGCAGAGCAGAGCTGGACTGGCTTGATCGACTGGCTGGCAATTCTTTGCCTGATGCCCCCCAGGACATGGTTGGCCCTCCTGGCTGCCAGGGGACTGCTGATTCATATTCAACTTGCCATCGACCAGGACCCCGAGGTCCCTCTCCATGGTACTGCTTTCCAGCATCTCATTCCCTAGTCTGTACATACATCTAGGGTTGCCCCATCCCAGATGCAGAATCCAGCACTTTCTCTTGTTGAACCTCATATTGTTGGTGATTACCCAGTCCTTTAATTTACTGAGGTCTCTCTGCAGGGCTTCCCTGCCTTTGAGGGAGACAACAGCTTGTCTGAGTTTTGTGTCATCTGAATCTTGTTTAATTTCCTTCCAGTCCTGCGTCCAAGTCATTTATGAAGATGTTGAAGAGCACAGGGCCTAAGATGGAGCCCTGTGGAACCCCACTAGAGACAAGTCATCACTCTGATCTTCCCCCATTCACTGTTACACTCTGTGCTCAACCCATGAGCCAATTGCTTAAACATGATGTGGTTAGCGAGCTGAGTGCTGGACATTTTGTCCAGAAGGATCCTGTGAGAGACAGTATTGAAAACTTTATTGAAATCCAGAACTGGCTTCTCTTGATCAACTAGGTGGGTTACCTTGTCATAGGCTGTGACCTCTCTGAGAGGTTTTGCAATTACATCAGCCAGCAATTTGAGGATTCATGGATGAATCCCATCAGGCCCCATAGATCTGTAGGGATGCAGCTGGAACAGCAGATCCCACACAATTTCAGGGTTGACTAGGAGTTGATCAGTCTCACAGTAATGGTCCTCCAGCTCAGGCCACTGAGACCCCCTTTGGTCCATTGTCCACATTGAAGACAGAGGCAAAGAAAGCATTAAACACCTCTGCCTTGTTTCTGCCCCTCAGCACTAGGCAGAAGTAAAGAATCCAGTAAAAATCATGCTAGTTTTAGGCTGTGAGGGTCACAGATCTGCAAAATCCATCCCTGGAGGTCACAAAACTCCTGGGTCAGAATGTTTTTCCTGAGTGGTCCTGAATGTAAGCTTTCCTAGCAATATGTAAATGATGACAGGCATTCAGAAACTTTAAGTTAAGCTTAACTTTAAGATCAGAAACCTGAAGTTAGGCTTTCAGAACTTGCCTGCTTGTCTTTAGTAGAAAGTTATATCAAATTTTCATCAAAATTATTATTCTATTATGACATGTTCCATAATTGAAAAGCTGATATCTAACTGGGAAACAAGAGAATCTATTCTCTCTACTGATTGCAATTATCTACAGTTAAAATATATATATATATAGGTATGCAAAAGGATATTTAGTACTGATTTTTTATTAATGTAATCTGAGCTATGAGGAACCCCTGGAAATCTTTAAAAGATTTTGTATGTAGAAAAGAAAGGGGGGGGGGAAATTAGCAAAAGGAATTCTGTGTTACTGATTGACCTAAGTATGGGCAAATCTGTGTATGATTCTTCTGAGTCACTGCCTTAGAGAAACCTAGGAACAAGGCTCTGAAAAGCAGCTGGTCTGTTACTGTATTTAAGTCTTTTAACACTTTTCTTCTAACTACTGATTTTTAAGGTTTGCAAAAATATGTAAACAATTAATCAATATGTGAGTCTTCTTAATCATTTTATTCTGAGCAATTAATATGTTTCCTCAGTTTTTCATATAGAACAGAAAGTGACTGCATAGCAGAGGTTACACTGAAAAACTAAAAAAAAAAGTACCCAAAAACTTTTAAAAGTCATGCTGACAGAGTAAAACTATGTCACACTGGAGAAGTTAAGTTTGTGCTTAAATTGATGCTTAACTTTGTGCAGAAAATTGATACAGTATATGACATTATCTGTTTCACCATTTAAAATTAAGTATCTCAAAGCTGTAAATCATCGAAACTCATTTTCCAGAAAACTAACGAAATACAGCTTGACAGACTGATTCTTTTAAACAGTGAAAAGATATTCCACATACTGACCTGTATTGATTTTTGTTTGTTTGTTTGTTTTTTTCTTATAATAAGAACTAGATCATCACTTTTTATCTCCTGACTTACAACATATCAGGAGGTTTATGCAATTTGACAATGTCAAAGAGTTTAACCAGCAGAATGCAAAACTTCTGGCTCAATCTGATTTTTTTTTTAATAAATAAATATGTAAGTAACAATAAGAAACAAAAGAAATTAGCAGGAAATATAAACCACTTATGAAGTGGAAAATATAGCATGAAGTTATCATCAATATTATACATACTTTTTCTTCACTCTATAGCTCACATGACTTACATCTCGCCCCCTCCCAGGGACAAATAAAGGGTTGTACAGTGATTTAAAACAAATGAGATTTTTTTGTATGGGAGAGTGATGTGATTTTTCAAAAATTGTTTTTACTAAATATTTATATAATTTTCATAGGTTCATGATCACAAAGGCAATTAACTTATTCCTTGTTTAAGAATAAGGTCATTAAGAGGCCAAAGAAGAATTCCACCAATGTCGGTTGTATATATGAAATCAAATTTTTTTAGGAAGATCAGAGAAAGAGTCACAATGTTTCTCACTGTGACAGAGACCCTGATGAGATTGAATCTTTTTATAAGTCATAAAGAATACAAGAGAAGAATATACAAATCTTGAAAGTCTGTGCTTTATGATAAAATATAGATAATAAAAAAATTCTTGTTCACCACCTCTCCCTGAGGAAAAACATGCTCAAGATTCAAGTTAATCTTTAATCATGAAACTTGATAACAAACTTAAAACTTATTACAGAAATGAAAATACCTATTTTGTTTACCTATAGAGTGATAGAATCATTTAGATCAGAAAAAAACCCTTAAGATCATTGAGTCCAACCATAAACCTATTACCAAGTCCCTCCACTAAACCATGTCCCATCTTTTAAATACCACCAGGGATAGTGACTCTAGTAATTCCTTTGTAAGTTCAGATGCTTGATAACCCTGTCAGTGAAGAATTTTTTCCTAATATCCAACTAAAACCTCCCCTACCTGGACTTGAAGCCTTTTCCTCTTGTCCTGTCACTCGTCACTTGATAGAAGAGACCAACCCCAACCTCCTTTCAGATAATTGTAGTGAGTGATAAGATCTCCCTCGAGCATCCTTTTCGAGGTTCAACAAACCCCAGTTTCCTCAACCAGTTGTCATATGACTTGCCCTATAGACCCTTCATCAGCTCCATTGCCCTTTTCTGGACTCGATCCAGCACCTCAATGTCCTTCTTGTAGCAAGGAGCCCAAGCCTGATCACAGGACTTGAGGTTGCGGCCTCAACAGTACTGAGTACAGGGGCATGATCACTGCACTGGTCCTGCTGGCCACACTACTGCTGATACAGGAAAAGATGTCATTGGCTTTCTTGGCCACTTGGACACACTCCTGGCTTGTGTTCAACCAGCTATCAACCAGGACCCCCAGGTCCTTTTCTGCCAGGCAGATTTTCAGCCACTCTTCTCCCAGCCTGTAGTGTTGCATGGAGTTTTTGTGTCCTAAGTGCAGGACCTGGCACTTCACCTTATTAAACCTCCTACAGCTGGCCTTGGCCCATCAATCCAGCATGTTCATATCCCTCTGCTGAGTCTTCCTACTCTGTACCCTGGGTTCCACCAAGTATCACTATTATGTTTTCTATGGTCTGTCTCAGCTGACTAGTTTTCAGCTTTATTCTCATCTCTGCTAGTCACTAGAAAAAAAAATTAAAATAACACATTAATAGTAGCTCAATGAAAGTTATCAGTATTATCAGTGTTGCTGCAATTCAAACCATCTTTCCCTCAGTAAATACTGCAAAGCAGGGACTGAAAGGATCATGTTGTTGCCTTACAAAGAGTACACTAGGGATAAACAAAACATTGATTACACCATCCATTATACTTTCTCTAGACACAAGTCACTGAATAAATCAATCTTCATCCTGTAAAATATCAGAAAGTATCAGATGTTTTTTATTATACTAGTGATTATATGAACATGCTGCTAACATATATGTTAAAATCTGCATGGATAGTGTACATGAACAGTCCTCAGTTTAAACTAGAAGCCTGATTCTAGTTACTGAAACATAACATTTTATGGAAACAATTAAGGAAAATATTTTATTAAAAAAAAAGTCTAATATTCAGTTTGTTACCATTGTGAAAACATTCCCTGAAGACAATAATTTTAAAGGAACTAACTATAGTGAGGTGGTTTCTTAAATAAGACTCATTAATTGTTCATCTGCAACTGATTGTATGGTCAGTTGTTACCTTATGGACATAGAGAAATTATTTGCTTCTTCAGATGCTAAAGCCCAATAGTTAAATTCAGGTAAATACTTGTGTAGGTGTTTTAGTATAAAAATATCTCATCTGGATTTATGTTTGCTTACAAAGTGAATTCAGTATATTTTGAATAAAATTGTGTAAATCTAATACAATTTAAGCAATTTGTTTTGATTAAATTCACATTCATTTTCCTGAATGTTGTAACTTATAAAATTGCTGAAGGAAGAACTGGCAGTCTTAATGACTGAAAAGTTACTGTGCAATGTTCTAACGTTTTGTGTGAAAACTTCCTGCAGAAGGAGAAACTACTTCTAGAAATTGAAATTATCATTTTGTCTTCTCTGACCTGTAAGGGTCTTCTTCTAAAAATAGAATCATATTAGAGTAAATAATGTTTCCCAACATTTTAGTAGCATTAATTCAGCAAAATAAAATGTACCCGTACCTGGCAACTTTCAATATTTCTCATGTAAAAACTCTTATATATTTTCTTATGCAAAATAACATGCACATAAGCAACGGCTCTCATAAAATCATTGGCCTCCCACTGACCTTTCTGTGAGGCAATATAATCAAAGCTTAAGGGAAGATTAATTCACTGCAGATACTCTGTGTAAAACCAAGATGATCTCAAACTACAATACAAAATTTATGCTCTTTAAAAGGACAGTGGGAGAAAAAATATGAAGGAATTCAAACTAATTAGTCTATGTAAAGGTTAGGTACACTGCTTAGAGCAATGCTAAAATTGTGGCTCTTAGGTAAGCAAACGTGGTTGTCAAAGCTGATTAATACTTGTTCCCTTTCTTACTCTGAAAAAAGGAACAATAAATACTGAACTACCATGTTGGCAGAAATAAGACAATAAAAATCTCTTAGCAATATCCAGTAATTATTACTAAAAAAGAAGGCTGTTCTAACCTCATAAAGAGTTGTAATGTAACTACGTATTCTGTTCTCAGTATACTAGCTATGTTCAAATTCTCAAAGGGGAAACCTTTTTTAAAAGGAGCTCACTGCCCTCCACTGACATAACATAGGATTTCTATTGTGGAGGTACCACTGCCCTAGCTTTAGGCCAGGGACATGTTACATACCTTGATTACTGTAGTTCATTAATTCCATCAGCTACCTGTGGACACAATAATAGGAGAATTTCTTATATGTCCACCTCTCAGAAGATGATTTCAGTGTTTTGAATATGGCTGTGTCTGGGAGAATTCATCAGCTATTTAAGAATACAGAACTGAAAACAAACAAACAAACAAAAACAAACAAAAAAACCACGAGGCAGAGTCTAAGGTATCTATGGAATAGCAATTTAGTTTTAAAAAGCCAGTGAAATACCCTTTTTAAACCTTCTCCAAATACATAGCTTCTTTACACTAGTCCATCTTCCCACCAAATGAATTGTCAGAAGTCACAATCACATTTTGGCTCAAACAGAGCAGGAAGGCCTGGGCGTATTGACAACATCCAAATGAACTTACATTAGCAAGAAGCGTGTTAAATAAAATCTATATAATTATACATAGATTTAAAGGGAAAAATAAAGCAATAACACTGTATGGTATTAAAGCTGATGTTTAAGTTTATGCTGCTGTGTGTGTTTAATCATTGGAGAAGACTAAAATACAGAATCTGAATCCTTATAAAAGAAGTGGTTTTTAGCTTGCTACACCAGATGGAAAACCTCACGCTTACCATCTGACAGGTTATGACAGCAAATTTTCCCCCTTGCATTCTTGTGCCACTTCTATTACAGCTCTTAGTGAGATTTAAATGCTGAAGAGTTCAGTCTTTAAGGCCTTCCCAGAAACATTTTAGATATACACTGTGAAAGACTTCTCTCATTCTATGTGATAAAAGCAACAATAAATGACACAGTTTCCAATAAAGCATTCGAAATTTTTAACAAAAAACCTTTCCATGCAAATGTAGATTACTCCCACTCCTGCATTGTAAAGCATTAAATAACACTTCTTTCCTGGCCCCACCACCAACTCCTCATCCCCAACTGATCTACTTCTCTCTATATCAGCTGGGGTTCTGACTGGAACTTCTGGACAGTCCCATGAGAATACAATACTTAGTCAGAACAAGGATGACTTTTCCCAAATAAGAGAAAGACTATTCATTTCCAGAATTTAAGAACTGTACTTGAGACTACCACCAAGCACAAATCACTTGAAATAGTGAACCTATTAATAACAGGTAACAGCTGTTTCCCTTCATGTATATAAAACCTTCCTGCTTTTGGAACAGTGGTAAATTTGTGCACTGTGGTTTTCTGCTCCTACTGGATTAGTTAATGTCACTGTTTTATTATCTGGAGTAATCTTTTTCCAAGGTGCCTAAATTTTTAACACAACTAAATACAATGTTAGAGATAACAAACAATCTAGTCCAGGGGTTTTTATACAAAGAAGCTTTTCAACTCTCATCCAAAGACTAAAAATATACGCATGAGAATTAGTATCCTAGCAGAATTTTCATATTGTTTCTGGAGGTCTGTATAACCATAATATTTCCTGATCACTAAGAAGCTGTGTCACTTTCAGATCACTTTTTTCATTGTGCAGTTTGTGCTAACTTTAATACCTAGTATTAGGTATATCTCAGCTATTTTTAGTGATGATTAACTAAGATCAGGAGGCCTTTGAATATCACATACAAAACTACATACATTTGGAGATTAAAATCCACCGAGTTCATCAGCCTCTTTTCAATTTGCAAAAAAAAACCCCCAAACCAACCCAATCAACCAACCTAAATCAACAACAAATCACAAAAAAAACCCCAAACCAAACAAAACAGAGAGCTATGGAAGAAGTCTGAGAACCTTCAATACAATTTTATGCTTCACACATCGGCTACACCAAAGTTATGTCCTTCTCAGTATAAGGACTATTTCAGATTCCTAACTGAGAAAACTGTGCCTTGTGCTATACAGCTAGCAGCTCCACTAATATAAACAGCTCTTCTTGTAGGCATATATACTGCAGCTCCTCATTTGCAGTTGTCAGTGACCTTAAGCGTACACAGGCCTTATTTCTTTTATTCTGGAAAGCACTAGAAACAAACTCTAGAAGAAAAAAATTAGCCTCTGTGTTGGGGTGACTTAAGACTCTCTCATCCCTCTATAAACTATTGTCATTCTTTGATATGATGAGAAAAAATCCCACTGGCTCTCTGTTTTGCATGTGCCCAGGAAGAAAATATCCCATTCGCCTTCCTCTCTTGTACAACACTCATAGGTAAGCTGAACAGAATTCTTAAGAAAACATAAACAACATAACCCTTTCCTGATGAAATGCATAGGTGAGAGAAGGGAATTGGAAAAAAATAAACAAAAGAAAAAACCACACCATAAACAAAGATAAGCGTAAAATAAATTTATCCACAAAGCAATTTTGGCTCTATATTCCACAAACAATACACATTTCCTAATGTGCTGGTGAACTAAATAGTTGTTAATTTTGTAAATGACCTAAACTGTGTGTGCTCATAACATTGCAACTCTGAGTAATGAAACTTCCTTTTATTAGGATGCAAACTTCTGTGGAAAAAAGCAGAGAGAGGACAGTATATTTCCTTATGATGCTGAAAAATTTACTGAAAAACACTATTCAATTGCAGAATGCTGTATTTTTTTAACAATCAGTGTAGCTCAAGACTTCTGGTTACTTTATGTGAAAGAGTATTTTGAAAACATATAAATTAACTTTCCTTCAGATAATATTCTGTGTTATCATGGTTCAATGAGAAAGGAACAAAACATTACTGAATATGTCTCTGTTGTCAGAGCAATGTTTTTTTAAAACAAGCAGATTAAAATTCCAGACTAGTAGCACATAAAGAAAAAAGAAAAAGTACCACTCCTATTTCAAAAATGGTACAAGGGGAAAATAACTCCTCATGCACAGAAAGGAGCACTGGGATTACACTACATTGTATTTGTATCACATAACTGAATGAACTAGCCTTGGAACATAGTTATTCAAAGCCACTCTTACTCAAGTGCAAGATAGACTTAAAAATTAAACATTGTATGAAGATACCTTTACATCAAAGATTTCTACAAACTAGAAAAATGTATTTAAGAAGCAGTACTTTCTGGTTAATTATAAGTTTAAGAGACCAAGTCTTTCTGTCTTCTGTGTTCCAGAAAGACCTGTATTTCAATGGGAAAATAAAATTAGGGGGAAAAGTCCCCCATGTTCAGAGAGTTGTTTGTTTTAAATCTGAGCAGATTTCATTGTAAACTGCACCAAGAATCTGCATTAGTCTGCCATTAGCAAACCTATATTTTTCATTATGATAATGATCAGAGCTAAAGAAGACTTTATTTCACCTTCAGTAGTATAGTCAAGATATGAGAAAACAACCATCACTTGCACCTGTCAAATAAGCTATTGGAAGTAATTTCTTTTTACTACAAAATTAGATATAACAAAATGAGCGGAAGGATCTTCTTTTGTTAAAAAAAAAAAAAAAAGTGAAAGTAGGTAGTTCCATGCAACATTTTGATTTTTTCAGTAAAAACAGGATATAAAATATATAGCATATATATAGGATATAAAAATATAAGTAGGCAATTCGACTTCAAAAGATTGCTAAGTTTTGAAAGTAAACTCATACAATTATAATAAAAATAATTGTCTATCTCAGTTTTATTTCAGTAATTTTCAAGAACTGGAACTACATATTTCCTGAATTTTTTTAATTTTATGTTGTCTTTACCTCATATTCACCAATTTAATTCTGCTACTGCATTAAGATATTAATTTTGAAGTTCTGAAGCAAAATTGCCCTGAAAACAGAAAATTCCTTTCTTTATGTCTACTCTTGCTTTACACAGACACCTGCTGTCACGCATCAGAAAGGATCATGCGGAAAATGAGGAGAAAAAAATTACATGCCAGGCCCTGCACAGAACTGAATGAGCACTGGTAGTGGTAATGAAAGTCGGAAAATGTGATGGAGTCAGGTCAAATTAGAAGCAGAAGCAGTTCAGATCTGTATTTCCTATTTTGAGAGCTTTTAAACTTGGGTGAGTCAGGAGAGGCAAAAGAGAGAGAGAAATAATTTCCTTGAAAGTCTACCTATAGTTTTCCTTTATACTTTTCTACTCCTAACATTCTGAAAGGAGTTATACACATGGATGCGGGCAATAACAAAAGGTAGCAACATCACGGGCACAGAATTCCCTTCCAGTTCCATGGACTTACCGTAGTTGTGGTCCAGTCCCTTCTCCTTGTCACAGAAATCAGTTTCACTGGCAGTTCATTAGTTTGACTGGAAATCAAAAACCATTGGGTAATTTCATCGCTGTTCATGTTATTCACCAAAAATAATGACATGGATGGTCTCTGGGTCAAGATCGTCAGCAAGGCAAATATGTGTACCAAGGAGGACTCTTCTAGGAGAAATTTTTTTTGCTGAAGCAGAACTGAGGGCATACCTGAGAACAGCTGGAATGAACAACTCATCTTCCTTTAATCCATCAAGCTCCTGTTGAAAGCTATTCTAAGCCAATAAATTGTTTCACTCAGTGTACAAGAATGTCTTTGCATCTAATATATGAAGGGAATTATTATTAATGAGATTATTAATGCTTAGCCATTCTCACAGAACACACCAATCATTTAATTCACTCTGAAAAGAGAAGAAGTAAGCTATAGAACTGTCAAAATACGTGCTATGCCTACTGAATGGGTGAAGTACTGAATAAAGAAGGAACCTGCCTCTGAATCTTTATCAGGCTGTATTTTGTAACAAAGTGCCACTCTACATGAGACGTCAGACTCTTCTCTGTGCTGTTTCTCTGGGTAAGTTTCAGCACTACAAAATGGCTGCAAACATAGCAACTAGTGTTCATGAGCAGTAATGGACTAGGCCCAGAGCAGAGAGACCAATGCCCAGGTATGCCATTTCTGTATGTTTGCATCTCAGGATCCATGGTTAGATGGCAAAGGAGAGAAGTTAGGGATTTTATAATCCTGATTCAACCTTCTTTGACACCTCCTTCTCTTCCTAGGCAAGAAAGTATCAAAGAAGCACACTAGCAAGAATATGTCAACAACGAAGTCTGCCATGATTTTACAAAGCACAGTAGGCACCTGACTAGTGGTTAAGTAGTCTCACTGCATGACAAGACATCAACGAAGTTAAACTCTTTCCAGAAGTCTGAAGACACAAACAGTGTTAGGAAGCCCACCAGGAGAGGACTGCTAGATTCAGGTAGACGTGGCAGATGAGTAAGGCTACCTCAAAAGACAGTTGGTGCTAAGTCAACCTCTTCAGACTCCCTAGCCTCTGACATTCATCTGGAAATCCCAGTAATTGTAACTCCAGTGTTTTCTTTCATTTTACTGTGACATAAAGATCTATACATCCAATGTGGCAATGGAAAATGTTATGATATATAATTATCTTGAGTGCCTCAGCAATTTAAAGACTAGATTTACATGACTTAAAGGGAAGGCATCAAACAGTATTGTCAGAGCTGCGAACAGAAGCAAAAAACCTACCAACTGCAACCCAATCTGATTTTTAAACAGCACCATGGTGTTATTTACATGAACTTCAATTCGTTTCATCAAAACTGGGTAAGAGCACAAAAAAATGCCCAGTCTTACAAACACTGACATCAGTGAGACCTACGATGGACCAGCGACTGATCTTCAAATGACTATATTTACCATATGGTAGCTTATATGGTAGATATGGAGCACTCCATTTAACTTTTGCATTGTATACGTGACATTTTGAAATATTTCAGCTCTGAGGGAAAAAAAAATAAAACATGATGATGTAAAATGTTCTCTCTCTTCCATGCCAAGTTAAGAGTAGTTATTTTTGTTCTGTGTAGTTTAGACACATGGACTACTTGTAAAGTCTGTAAAACAAATATATATATATATATATTCAATTTAGTTTTACTGCAGCTTTAACAAGTCCCAGCTGGCAACCTGTATGAGTTTCTAACACTATGCTCTCTCTGTTCTATGTAGACAATTATTCTTCCTTAAAGTACTTACAGTGTGTGTTTGTAAATGGTATATTTAGCCTCAAAACTTGCTGAATTTAGTATTTTATGGTCTTACACACTTCAGTAGCTTGAGTGTGTCCTAGATTTACAGAGCTGTGTTGCTTTTTTCTTGTGTTTTTTATTTTTTATTTTTGCGAAAGATAAAGTCTTTTAATAGATCTTAAAATATATAGTATACATCAATGGCTGCAATTCAAAATATTTTTCTAAGCATTCTACTTCAATGAGACCTTCAAAATCAGTCCAGTTTTTCCCAGGTAGACCTCTTCAAGAATACACATTATTTTATATCTCATGCAGTCAAATTTGAACTAATATATTGCTTTGTTTCGTGTTGCACCATAGGCTTATTTGTTGTGACCTTATATTTTGTTAACACTTCACTTATCACAGTTACACTTGACTTTTCACTGATATCTTTAAATATCATGTTCTATCTGTACTTGTTGTGGGCCCGCATGGTTTTACTACAAATGTTTGGTTTAACTGTGCTTAATCCTAAAATACTTATTTTAGCTTTTTAACTGAAAATGGGTATTAAACTATATTTAACACTTTTTCTTACGTAGGTTTGCCAGTCTGCTAAAGCTATCCATAACTGATCTTAAGAATGCTTTAAATCCACAAAGCAGAAAACTGTCTGAAAGTGCTTGTGTAGTTTCTCTCTTCACAGAGAAGTCTACACAGAAGTGCAATGTAAAGCAGAAACTTCAGACTGCTGACTTTAACCACCTACCATATACAGCAACAGTATGAGTTGATCACAGGCCTCCTTACAGATACAATGATCTCAAGAGATTAATGCAGGTGAACACTATTCATTCAAAGTAGGATTTCAGGATATTTTCTTAGTACTTCTTAATTACAACTAAGGCTCTGCAGCGTGTAAAGTTGTGCCTGATGCCAGAAGCTGATGGAAGATTTACATTACCTTCAGGAGCTGGCAGCTCACTGCAGTCTCCTGGAAACTCCAAGTGGCTATGTAAGCATTTGTGAACTGAGAACACAGGGGCTATATCCTGTGCAACTTTTTGACACGTAAAGCAAAGTATCTGGGCCATAGCATATATCAAAATATGTTTTTTCAGAGCAATGGCTTTCCAAACCAAGAAAATGTTGACAAAATAGCTTATCAAATCTACAAAAAAACACTTTATAGTTCTGATGTAAATGTAGCTGAACAAGCCATATTACTGCTCTTCTTGTTAATCAAATTTACTTCTCAAAGCTTTTGTCTGGATTTTAACCTGACAGGACCATTTTATTACTGACCTGATCTTATTAGTTGTAAGCAATTAAAGGACTAATTGTGTATCAGTCTGCTATGTCAATATTTTCATCATACATTTAAAGAAGTAATTTACCAAAATTGTACCTTAAGAAAGAGTTACATTGACAGAAGTAAAGCACGTGAATTCAGTAGCATAATCTGAATAACTGTTGCACAACAGAATTCTAGTGCTTGACAAAAGAACCATGTAGATACATTTTCATGTGTGTACACACGGAAGATTCAGGAGCAGGTGTAACAGTGCACCCACTATAGCCAATTGGCTTTCCAAAATAATTAATGAATCACATTTCCATGAAGAAAAGTGGGAAACCACTGTTCCAATAAGATCCAAGTATCAGAAGATCCGGTAAGACAGAGGACTGTATTAGAATTTAACACAGCATAACCATAAAAAGCTTGTATTTGTTCTCCAAAATATGAGAATTCTTGTCATATATTACTCTGTATAAAATTGAAGGATCTACAGAACATCTGAATGTATAGTTTTTACTGAAATTTCTATATGAAAGTATAAATGAAGAATTATAACTCCCAAAGCCAAAGTGTGTGGAATTAATTTCTATTTTCTGGTTTTGTATTCTGCAAATAATGTTCACAGTGTCTGTCAGGCCTTTAACTACTTTTTCACAACTCTGACAGTATTCTTTTTTGTTTTCATCAGTACCATGAAAATATTGTTTCTCATACTACTTTTTGTCTGACTTAAATGTTTCTCTTAAGTTAGCTTTTCTATACATCATGAAATTGAATTTAAAAGCAAAACATTTAGGTGAAACTATGGAAAAAAACTAGAAAACTTGGTACAATTTTGTTTAAATGGATTTTCTCCCAGGTAACCATGAAAATAAAATTAGCAAGTCCAGGCAGAAAGCTTCAATTTACCTTTTTTTTTGACATGAAACTAAACAATTTGATATGTTAGTGCTATCAACTGCTCTTGCATCTATTTACTGTGTTTATGAGCACAAGTGTTTGTATGATATCAGTTCCAAGAATGAATCATTCTTCTTATTATTTTTAATATTAGTCCAGATGCCTAAATTCCTGTAATGATCAATATAATGATTATTATTTCCCTCATCAGAAATTCAGTGATTCTTCATGGCTCTTTTTATGCTACATACCTTATTCCTATGTTCATAGCCATCATAGTTTGCTAAGCTAAAAGTTCTATCCTCCAATATTTAAATTACATCTAGCTCATTATATCATTAAACTTAGAAAGATTTGAACTTTAAATGGTGTGATTCAACAGAGATAACTAGATATTGCTATGATTGTCAAAGAATTTTAAAAGGTTACTTTATATACAGGAATATAATTAAGAGAAATATATAGAGTAACAATATAAGTTAATATATATATTTATTCATATATATACATGTGCGTGCAGATGGGGTATACATATGGATTGGTCTTTATGAAGGAGAAGAGCCATATTTATCAGGTAAATAGAATTGCAGCTCTATCTTCAAGATTACCAAGATCCTTAAACAGCTTGATCCAGTAACAGTAGTTTTATAATCCTTTCCCAAAGAGAAGATCATAATGAAATGGTCACTCTGTTAAGGGACTAAGACCACTAAGTTCTTACAACAGTGATTTAAGAATCCTATTTCCTTATGACAGGTGCTAGCTCTGTGTGGGCCTTACAGTGCTGAGTATCCCCCTTTACTTTGTGGTAAGAAAAGCTGCCAGAGTGGTATTATAAAACCAGTGATTGATAGCGATCCCACTGCAGCACATCACTGCTAGTTTTTCCAGTCAAGAAGAGATACCGGGCCCGGTGCAGTCAGACTATGGTATGTGCACACATATCTAAAGACAATTTCAAATATTGGCTTAAAAACTACATTGAACTTCATCTTTGGCTAATCCACATAATTGCATCAAGGGAGAAAAAAATCCTCTTTGCCATTTCTCAACAAAAAAGTAAACAGTTGCTGCTGCTCTGAGCAGAATTTCATTGTTGTTATAAAAATACACAATAGCACAGTTATTACTTTATCCTGAAGTGATGCCAGGGAAATATTGTTACAATATTTACACAAGTCTTTACTAGACAGAACAGTTCCTTTTTGTTGTTTCTTTCTCTTTTGAACCTTTTAAGAACAAAATTTTACTCGCAAAAAGGATCATGCTATGTGGCATTCAAGCTTGTACAACTTCTACAAGGCATCCATGGCATGACAACAAAGTTGCTGAAAGGCAGCTGCAACCACTTGAATCTTGTTTTACACACAGCTAGCTTTTGGTGAAAAGAGGTATTTCAAGCTGACAAATGCTTCAGCTCCGAATATTTCTCCAAATTATCCACTTCTAGGAAGAGATGTAATCTTAAGATTCTTTTTTAAACTTCCTGACGGGTATGTTTCTCAAATTTTAAGACTTTTTTTTGCCATGTCATAAAAGTGTGACAACCAACCAAAAAGGCAACTTAGTGACTTCATCAATAAGGTCACAGTGATGTACAGTGTCCTGTACATTTACAATCTCTCAGCTGTACGTTGTTACTGTCTGAGAGCTGCTCCTTGGGCACCCCCACAATCCTACTTTCTTTTTCTCAAGAGCATGGAAATCCTCCACCTTGTCTCCTCTCCCAGGGTCTCCTCAGCAAAGCCTTCTCAAATACTGAATATTGCAAAGACCTCTGAGCACAACGGCTCAATGCCTGAGCCTCCCCTGGTTCCATGGAGCCTCACTCATCCTGCCCAGACCTGCAGAAGGTTGCAAAGGGCAGGATGCCAGATCCCTTAAGTGGAGAACAAAACGGTTGTCATCTGCCATGGAACCAATGTTAAAGGACAAAGCTAAAGGGCTATCTGTAGTTTGTTGTGTGAGCATTTGTGGGATGAGCGCTGGGAATAAGATCAGGTAGGTTTTGTTTAATCTGCTCATCCTTTTGCATTAATACTGTTGTGCCACTAGTGTGATTTATAAGTAATAATGGTTGTCAAAAGGAAATTGCTGTTGTTTCTGGCCATGCATAACTTGTCAAAATTAAATACACGCTTTGCACTAGGGATGCTGTCACCTCTGCTGCACCTCATTAGGCAAATTGAATTCAAAAAATCTTAAATACTGTTGGGCCTGAGCTTTCATCAACCACAAAATCCAAGTCACCAAATTACTGTAATTATCCTCTTACAGTTGGGTTATTTTTTTGTTGGGAGTACATTTCAGAACTCTTCAAGACATCACCTGCGTGATGTCTCCTCTTGACTGCCTTGCTGTGGAAGCATAGGGCACAGTGATGTCTTTCCTCTCATCCCATGAATGCTACAAGCCTGGCCTGGCTTTGAACATGCCATGGAGCTACTATGCACATGCATAGCTTTACCTCCAGAGGGGATGGTTTTGTTGAACTTAAGTAGAGCTGCTCAAAAAAACCAAGGGCCAAATCAGCTATATGCACTGCTCTGGGGAAGTGAGGGTAACTGTGGTGTCCATGGTGAATTATTCATGATTAAGGAAGAAATTGTCTTTGTGCAATACATATATATATATACATATATATATATATAGTCTATCTTAAAAAAATTTAATTTCAATTTAAATACCTTATTTCTAAAAAGGTCGTCTTTCACATGTATGGACATTCCAACAAATGGAATGTCAGGACAAATTACACTAAACTAATAAAAAATCAGAGTAATTTAGAACAAGAAAAAAAGCACGGAAGCATATATACACTAGCTGATTTTATATGTGTATATGTAAATTCTCAGACTACATGTGTTAAAGGTTCAAGTTGTAATGTTGGTTTGTGCAGACTTTATTTCTCCTTGTGCCCATTTGTGCTGGTGTAGGAAATTACATATAAAAAAATTAAAAAAGCTTTTTTGCTGCGAGAGTGATCAAACACTGGAACAGATTGCCCAGACAGTTTCCACTCCTGGAACACTCGACTAGACATGATCTGGGGCGAACTCTTCTAGCTGATGCTGCTTGAGGAGGGTGATTGGACTAGATGACATCTAAGCTGTGATAATGACTAATTGAAAGGACAAATTGAAAGCTTTCAGGAGACTATATCATATACTATGATTTAAGGTTTTGTGTTTATAGAAAAATTATATTGGTTCACCTAAGTTTTGTCTTATTTTCCCTCTATTCTTATATTCTTTCTCAACTGGAAACTGAGAGGATCTTCTTGTAGAAATTAGTTTTAAGAAAAAAAATTCCTAAGCTACCAGTGTCACAGTTTGAACAATGTTCCCCCTCACCCTCAAATGATGAAATCATATCTGTAAGAACTGGGTCAAATCACTTCAATGTTAATTGTATTTAGAACATTGGATTTGACTTCCAAAGTGCAATGCTGAAGGCACCGAGTAGACAAATTACTGAACTAAAATAATTTATTGGCTTGCCTTTGAGAAATTTTAATAACTAGAAATGTTAATAATTAATAATGACCAATAGTAGTCAGCCAGCTTGTCTCTACACATTTCCTATGGTCATTTCCACAGTCAGCATTTGATCAACCTGAATTCATTGACCCTAAAGTAATTACCCAATCATTAAGAGACAACAAAATTAACTTCAATAATAACTACTAATCAGTATAATCACTAGTGCAGTATTGTTCACATTAATGAACCAACATTCAAACTTGAGTTTGCTTAATATCCAGGTTCAATAATCCTTGTCTGTGTGCTTCAGGATACTATATTCATAAGAGGATGCTTAAATTAAATATCCATTCCTTTAAATGTCAGTCCTTTGTGCATGACATATTAGATTTTCCCACTTCACATTTGCATCTCAAAATGTGTATTGGTAAACGTCCAACAATGAAAATTGAGTATGAGCAAGCAGATTAAAATTCAGTATACAATTACACTTACTCTCAAATTCCTTCTGACATAATTCTGTAGCTGGGGAGTATAATCAATGATATTTCAGACTTCATCAAATCAATAGAAATGCTGACTCAGAGATAAAGACAACTAACCATCTCATACAAGTTTCTTGAACACCATATTTTTGTAAACTGCAATAAAGTTTCTCATGCAAAACATTTGCTAGCTTAACACTAAGACACACTTCATAAAACTAGATATTCTTGAATGAAGCTGATCTTTCCTCCCCAATGAAACTTCCTCAAACTGAGATACAGCTAGCATCACACTTCTTCTACCTAATTTCTCCAAGAACTACAAATACATCCCCTCTTGGCTCTAGAAAAGCTTAAGATATTTTGGCTACATGGACTTGTGAGATTTTATGTTTGTATGGTCAAAATGCTGCGATTATCTAATGGAATTTTGCTTAAAATGTTTGTTTACATGTAGCTTATACAATGTTGATTATTAAAAGTTATTTACTTATTTAATAAATTCCTTATTTTATGTTATTTATATTCAGTGTTTTCTAGTTTAAAATTTTAAAAGCAGTTTTCTATACAGAATGGTCTTATAACTTGCACTAGCTCTGACCAAAGAAACCTTAGCATTTTCTCTGGTTTCCCCATTTTTACCCTCTTTTTCATCTCTTATCTAAAGTAATTATTCTCATTTGATAGCTAGTAAAGTCATTACTTATAAAAAAATACTTTTATATAATAATGAAGCATCACTTGAAACCAAAAGTTTATTGTTTTTACATTTAAATTTTATTTTAAATCATGAATCATAAGACAAATATATGGAAAAATATTATTAAAAGTATTCTCATTTTATGCTAAAAAAAGCTGTGTGTTCTTTAGACTTAATTAATAAGGTTTGGATTTTAATCTTACATTTAAAAATGCCAAGCAACATTTCTCTATTTCCCTTAAATATATTGTCTTAATATTACTATTCCATGATGCTATGATTCAGAACAATCATGACTATGTAAATGCTTTCAGAATGAGGGATTTTATTTTTTTTTTTAATGGTAGATATTTGATATTTAAACAAGTGAAATGTGGAAAAACTTGAGAAATAAGGAGGGTTTTAATTATGCTTGCTAGGTTGTATTAAAAAAAATAAAAAAACCACATGCTTCATTTGGCCAGTTGTAGACAACAAATGCTAAGAAAATTAGCAGCCTTAAAAAAAAAAAAAAAGGGTAAAAAACCCCCAACACACTGAGCATAAGGAAAATAAAATAGCTGGGGAAGATATGAGTTTCCTATTTTTTGCAACCTCTATCAAATTATTTCTATTTGAATTAGCTGTGTTAATTAAAATTTAAATTAACTTTCATTCTTTGTTTCAAAGTATCCTCTTAAATTGCATTGTGAATCATGGTCCAATCAGCCTTAGAAAATGTATTTCAATATAAGTTATTACAACAATGTCTTTAAGGTGATTTCTATATTCTTTTATATTCTTTGTGGGCGTCATTTATGCTATATATTTATTACGTTTTATCTTTTAGACTTACCTCAAATGATACTTGTCTTCCAGATGTATGGTAACGGCCACTTGAGGAAATTTCTACTATTTTCCAGACAGAGCTCCCCTCATGCTAGTGAAAATTTGCCACCGATCAGGTGCTGTACTAGAAGGAAAGAATCTGTTATCCAGCTGCATTGTCCTGAAGAACTTTCTATTCCAGAGCTGTTCCCTTTGTTAGGTAGCTGCAGAGCTGGAATTCAGCATGCCAAGGGGAGCTGTAAGTGGCAGCAAGGTTACAGGTGCATGGGAGACACTTATCAGCTCAGCAGCGTGTACCAGCAGCACCATATTAGTATCTCTCGTGGATCTTGGAGGATGTCTGAGGAGGTTCCTTCATGCAGGGACAACACTTTGTTACGCTCAAACCCAAAAAAACCTTTCACGAGGTGGCTCCTGCTGAGCCTCAGCTGAGTGAGGGACAGCTCACCACCCAGAGAAGGCATTGTCATGGCCACAGGCGCTGGATCAGCACTGTCAGCTCACTGATGACTGCTCTGATCCTACAGTCAAGGCTGTGTTAGGAAACCACCTCTTCTCGCAACAGGAGGCGTGAGTTAGCAGTTTCCACATCCCAGAGAAGATACATTAGCAATCATCAAGGACAGCAAGCAAGTGATTTAGAAAAAGCTTGCAGCCAGAGGAGACGAAGGAACATGGCACTTGAATGAGCCCCTGTGGGCACTCTGAAGGACATGCTTTGTCTCCAGGATTGTCAGAGTAAGATGGGCATACAATTGAGAAAGATTAGAAACATCAGACATTTTAAGATAGGATGTTATCATTTCGAGAAAGACCCATTATTTTTCTTTATATTTTATTTGCAAAGGAAATGTTCTATTAATACCAAAGGTGTTTTAATGAATTGATAAAATATGAACTATAAAATAAATATTTTCGAACAAAAAGATTTTCTCAGTACTGATATTTGGTCTTCATTTATAATCTGTATATTTTCAGACACAGAGCAGGAAAAAGTCCCTTGTGGCAGTCATCTGTGAAACCAAACAAAGAATGCTTAAGATGAGCTATTTTTTTAATTGTGAAGGATATTACAGAATTCCCACAATTTCTGAACAAAGTTTTGTTTTTAATCCTTTTTATTCAGATGGAAAAAATAATATTTTACACCCCAAAAATTCACTCAGCACTATTAAAGAGAAGGTGAGCGCACCTTACAAGAATGTGCAGTACAAATATTTTGAAAGGTGATTCTGAAACAGAAGTTATACTCACAATTTCTAATGTGTTTCTAATTATATTTTTTTATACAGTAAACCTCACAATGAACAAAAAATGTGGTGCAAAGAATAGATGCAGGATAGCTAGTGATAACATTAAAAACTGCCCTCTTGTCTTTGGAAAGATGTGCTGTTCACATAGGGTCCTTACATTGCTAGAATAAGTGATATGATCATTCTGGAGGTAGAAATTAATTTCTCCCAGTGAAGTTCTTGGTTAACTTGTAATAAAACCCCTTATTCCCCCTCCTCCCCAATAGTAAATATGTTACTTCTCACATGGATCATGCTCACCAGGAGCAACACTGTTTCTCTCTCATCACAGATGAATTCATCTCCCACCTCTCATTTGCAAGTTGAGAAATCCTCAAACACAAACCCAAAAAATCCCACAGTTTTATTTAACAAACTGCAATAAAACTTAAATAGCATCATTAAGATATCTGTACATCCACATCAACTCAAATGCAATTGAATTTTCTTCCTATTCACTAGCATAGCAGGCTATTTGCTAACTAAAGTACATCTTAATGCTGTTTGGTTCTTCTGTTGTGTCTCAACAGGCTTAAAAGAGCCTATATCCATTATAGTTACTTGAGATCTATTTTATCTGATTAGTACAATCACTTGCCCTGAGTCAGAAACAGAAAATAAACTGACTGTGGTACAAACGCTGAAGGACAGTACAGACAAAAAGAAAAATAGACCTGTCTGCTGGAATCTGTAATCCTGCCATCAGTATAGAGCTAAAAAGCCAGAATGCATGTACAGAGGCAAAAATTTTCCTATCCAAATAGCCATAAAAGACATTAATTTAAGGTCATGGTATTAGACTCATAATAAGTGGGCAGTAATCCAATTCCTGAGGCTGCAACAAGTTTCCTGTGAGACTCTGATAAAGCCATTTATTTCATAGATTTGGGAACGTATTCCTAGTCTTAGCCTCCAATTTTTTCCCAACAAGAACACTAACAAAGAAGAGAATTGCTTAAAGATAGGCCTAAAATACTAAAGTACTTTACAGAATCAAGGTGTTTGAGCTGCAGGTTCCCAATTTAAGACAGTATCATTCTTTTTTCCCCCCCATCAAATCTCAACAGACTTGTTACCTACCACATTCCCAGCTTTACTTCTGTGGACATTCTCCCTTTGTATAGATAAATTATTTAGCATAATTAATCCTGAGAGCATTTGGATTGTTCTTGTCTTTCAGTACATAAAATAATGGTGTATATTTTTCATTCCTTAATATACAGTGAACTTGAGCTCACAAAAAATAGCAGATACCATTAAATTTCGTTAGAAGACTCTCTCCCAAAGTCTTATGTATCCTGTGAGATAGGAGGGAACCAGTGAGGAGTAGGTTATAGGATAAAGAAGTAACAATATCATTGTCCCTGACAGAGAATAGCCCAAATTCAATGTGGGAACAGACAGAAGCAAAAATCTATTTTATAGCATCCCTTGCAGTAATAAAAATTGCTGTTGGAGGCCACCTTCTGAGATATTGCTAAAATAATTTCCTGTGATCTTTGAAGGTTGTTTCTGTACAGAGATATATATATACACACACAAAACAGTCTGCTATCGGAGGACAAAGTGATAAAAGAACAAAAAAAAGACTTTGAAGTTTAAAGCCTGTATCTAAAATTCAAAAACACTATTCCCTTTTCCAGAAAAGAACTGTCCTAAAAAAAACCCCAATCATACCAGACTCACATCTTTCTTCAGAAATATAAAAGGAATAATGAACTGTACAGATATTTTATACTCAGTAAGTAGTTCAGACAAATAAGAAATGACATAAACCTTAAAAATAGTTTGATTAAGCCATTAAGATGGAAATAATCATACTGAAATGTCTCATCCATGAAACTGTGAGCATAAAATTTATTTTGAAATTATTCTATGAGGCAAATGATTTGTGTTTTTTTCCCAGGGACTTTTGGCTAAATTACCTCATGTTTGTTTTTAGCACTTAAGGTAGCATGAAGACAAGTCTAAAAAAGGAATGAAATGAGGTTTTTTATTTTTGTTAATTATGTTAAATTATCAAAGGTATTTATTGCCTGGGAATGTCAGAAAGAGCAGTCTGTGTCTGCCCACAGCAAAATTTCTTTCCTGATCTGCCAGCAGTCTCTAGACCTGCCAAACTATCCCACGTGTAGGGGAGATTTCAATACTTATGTCTGTTGTTGTTTTGCCAGGCAAAGCTGGGCAGGCTGCCTGCAGATAGGTTGTACAGATGGGTAGTAGTCAGAGATGAAGTGTTGATTGCCAATGTTCATGGCTACTCCAGGATTACAGTTTAGAAAGTCGAAGTAGCAAAAATAAAGAGAAATCACCAAACCCTGAGATAGGTCCTCTGGTGAAGCGGCTGGTACCATGACAGAAACACGATGAGAAACAGACTCTGCACTTGATAATTACTGCTGCTGTGAGCCCTGTGGAGACACAGATCCCCAACAGGACTGCAGAGACTTAAGAGCATGCCAAGTGTGATCTCTAAACAGGCCCTTTCCAGCGTGAAATCTGCTCGTTATCTCCTTGGCACGTTTGTCAGCACACAGAACAGAACTGTCACCACACTGGTAAGGCTAAGCAGCTCAGAGCTCCTCCATTTCTCAGCCTGATAGGGCTCTTCTACCTATTTCCTTCTGCTATTCTTGGTGCACACACCATGCTCTAGGCACTCCTTACAAAAACATAGTAGCTATGTCCCCCTTTCCTACAGTTTCCAGGGAGCAGAAAGAGACTGTCCCACAGCAGAGGAGGAGCCAGGAGCTAAAAGCGACCAGGCACAGGCAACATCCCTCAGGAATGGGTGATGTCCCACAGTACTTAATCATGGAAGACAGAATCACGTGCAAGCATTGGAGGACATTAACAGCACAGCAAGCAACAATCAGGGCTGGGGCCGGTCAGGAGAAAGATAAGATGGGGCTCAGAGGCAGGACTGCAGCTACAGCACAGGTCTGAGTCCAACCAGAAAACAGGAGGCAGGCTGCTTACAGTGCAGGTCCAAGAAGCATAGCCATAGACAGGGCTGGAGACAGGCACACCTGCAGCTCAGCTCAGAGCTGGAAGCCCAGGGCTGCACTGAAATTAGGCTCCTGGGCCCACGGGCAGAGGGTGTGAATGGAGGTCCCACATGAGTCTGGTCAGAGTTATTATGACCCCTTAGTGCCTTCAGGCCCCTGGCAACAATACCAGAGTGACTAGGAAAATCATCTAATATGACAAAAGACTTCTCAACAACTGGGGTACTACATTAAGCACTGTTACATATTCTTCAGAGTGGTGGGGGTTTTTGATCTTGTTTAAATCTTTGCTATTTGCAAAAATAAAAAGCAAGCCTTAGTAACAAAGAGATTTTTCTAGGGCTGGAGGGAGATTAATTCTGCTTCTCAAACCCAGTCACAGTTTCAACAATTAATATAAAACCTCAGGTGTTTCTCTGTGAACCAAGATATTGCTTGGACCTCACTTGGGCTGAACACAATCCATTCAGTATTAATTTTTCCCACTCTGAATTCATCCTCCAGACAAGGCCATTTTGTGCCATGTGTCCCTTCCACCCACAAGAGTTCACACTTATCTGTGTGAACTCTTTAGTCCACATAGACAAGCTTCAGAGATTAATTACTCCCATACCTTACTCCCAGTTTTAGGACCAGTGCCCTGGAATTGACACTATGTGTAACAATCCATGGGGTTTAAATCAGGAGCTTTTCTCACTGCACTTAGATGTAGAGAGGGGGGTGAAGAAGAGGAGGAACTGCATTTGCATTGTGGTTTACTCCACTGTAAGTACTCAGAATTTTCTAAAATTAAGAAAAATTTATTAAGGGAAATTTAAGAAAAACTGGTGTCATACAATGGGCTTCATAAATCTCCCAAGGATTCATTTTATGACCACAAATTTAAATCAATTTAAATTTATATGTTACTAATGGTGTTAATGTCAACTTACATAATGCTTTCCATACATGTCAGTGTGCTAAAAAAATCATTTAGAAACTATCAATCTGCCCTCTTGACTTCCTTTAAGCTACAGTTTTTTGCATTTAGACAGCAGCCCATGGCAAATTTGTCTGCATCTGGTAGCATGACAATATCTAGGGTCTCAGTTAGTACCTTGAGTTTATGATCTGAATTACATAAGCAATAGTGAAATGTTTATAGTTTTCTTGATTATAACTTTCCATTTCACACTTAATATACCATTGCTATAAAGGGGTCACACTACACATTCCAGAGCCGTTTTTTCAAACTATTTGCAGAATGCAAATCTGCATCTGTTCACATGCTGTTGGCATTTGGATGTTTTGGCCATAGAAGAGTGGATCTCTTGGTGTCTGCATCTGTATTGCTTTAGAGGAAAAAAGCCTACTAATGGAGGTGAAATCTCTATATATCTAGGTATCAAAATGAAATAAATATCAACATTTTTTATTTAAATGAAAGATTAGATTCAAGCAAACAATTCTATGGAAACAGGAGATTTCCATGATAAAACTGCAACTACAAAACATACCAAACCCTAATTGTTGGGTAACATTTTAGCAAATATAAAAAAGGCAACAGTAGACTTTGTCCCTGAAATTTAAACTTCTCTGTCTGCGCGTAATATGTGCAGAATTAAAGTTTACTTTTGTTTTCAGCTGTTAGTCTGCCCTGTCTTACTGGAGTCCTGGATAATTGATCACACAGACCATCAGATATAGCTTCTAAGCCTTGGTTGGATGACCCAAGATTTTGAAGCAGGGCAGTAATGAAGCATGACTTCTGAATACCAGTAAAGGTATTTACAAAGTAAGTGTTCAGATGAATAATTATTTTTTACAGCACTCAGGCAAATGCAGAGATTGACAGTCATTTTAGCAATAAATATGAAGGCACCAGCATGGGCCATGGACCAGCAGGTGCCCGCAGACCAGCCAGGCCCACGCCTTTCAGCTGCCCTCGGAGAAGGAGATTAAACAGTATTGTATGCAGCTTCTCAACCACTGTAATTCATCCAAGGTTGGTTCTCTTTTGAGGTACCTGGGACTTATTTTCTGTCCTCAAGATTCTGTGGTCCCTAGTATTTCTTCTTCGTGTTTATAAAAAAGGGAAAGCTCATGTTCCACCAACATGTCTAACCATTGCCAATAGCCAGCAGTGCAGAAAGTATTATTGTTCAGCATACGTTGTCCTTGCATCTGGGATTTTGAAAGAGTACACCCTTCTTTTGTTTAACGTTACTTTCAAATTAGAAATACAAAACCATATCTGTAAAAAAACTAAATAATCAAGATCTTCAGATTGCCTACTTTCCTTATCCTTTTGTATGTTTGTGTGGAATGTGTGTGCATGGATGATAAATGCAGACAAACAATAAAACTTATATTGGTGTGTTTATAGCTCTTACTGGAAATAGTTTTGTATGAAGCTAACATGAAACTTTAAAGCCTTATGAGACAAATCACATCTGCATATCAAATTAGGGTAATGTCTGCATTTTCTTTTGACCGTTCAGTCCCTTCCATATCATGCTGTAGTGAGTATAAGCTTTAAAATTCAGCATCAGTTATGTTCTTCAATCAATTCAGCAAAAGACAAACCCTTCACTGCATTTTCTATAAACACAGCTGGAGGAAAACTTTTAAAAGACAAATCATTCTGTTTTGCAAATGTAACAGAATGGAATTTCTTACCGTGGATACATGCAAAATTGCAGGTAAATTATGAAACTATGATGCATTACAGTGTTCCCTAAAATATCTGGAGAAACACTCACCAGGCAAATTTAGTATAGATAAGATATAGAGCAGGTCTTTAATGAAGGCCTTCTGGCACATGGAGTACAAAGGCGCGCCCCCCGTGTCCAGGGGTTTCACAATTTATGGTCTCATCCAATAACTACCCATCCCAAGATCCTCCCCAAATCTGCCCCTCTGGCACGCCTCCCTGGAAATTGAGTCAGAGTTCTTCCTCATCTTCCTCTTCTTCACAGCACGTACTGCCTTTGGAGCTTCTCCAGGGTTCTGGGCTCGAAGGTTGCTTTGACTACAATGGTGTTCTTGTCGTTTAGGCCTGAGGTGCATACGTTGTTAAACAAAATGTGTTACTGTAGTCCCGCTTTGAAAGGAGCCTAAACAAGCCTAAAGAATTGTAGAAAATGTGATGTAAAATGGGGGAATAGGGTTTGGTAAGTGGTAACTACTATTGTGAGGTGTGAGAGACTACCCATCCACATTAAAATCTACAAAAAGCTAAAAATTCTAAAAATTCTGAGGCATCACACTGGTGTTTATTCAGCACAAACAGCAAAATGGGGAAAAAAAAGAAAAAAGCCCTATGATCTTTTAAAAATGGATGTATAAAGAAAGAAAAATATCGAGCTGCCAGGTATTATTAACACAGTTTTCTTAAACTTTGAGTTCAGATTTAAACAGATTTGCAGCCATTAGATTTTATGTAAGCTGAATAAGTAACTTTGTTTTTCAAAAACACCAGTTATCATTTACATATTTACATGTGATTTCTGGATTTTGCAGTGCTCAGTTCCTACTGAGGCCAGTAAAAAACAGAAGAACTGTGATGCCTTTTAACTGTTTTAGAGCCTATGTCTACCAAAGGACAGACTGTGAGGGCTCAAACTCCCTCCCAGAAATGTGTCCATTGGGTGTTATTGCACTGAATTCATCAGAATTGATGGGTATACAGTCAGTATGAGATGACAATCAGCTCCTTAAAAGACATAACTTGAACTTTGTTGCAAGCACACAGCTTTGCTTATGTTTTTCTAAGGTCAGATTTGTGTTAAGCCTGAAGACAAAACCGAGGCAAAATTTTCCTCTGGGTACAAATCCGTTTCATATACTAAAGACATTTCATGCTTGACATTTCCACTGACATCGATAAGAGACTTGTACACAGTGCAAGTACAGAATTAGCAACACAGATCCATGCTGATGAGAGGAGGGATGAACAACAACACCAAAACAAAGACTTCTGTAACAGATGTGAAGGGTAAGATGCTAGGTCTGCCAAGAACTTTTGATCTTCTTTTTGCAGAACTGAAGTTTCACCAAATTTTCTCTAACCTGTGCAGACTTGCTGTTTGTTCGTTCATCTTTTATGTCTTTCCATTCTCTTTTTATTCTCTACATGGTTTTAGCTTTTATGTGTTGTTTTCTTGTGTAGCTTACTCTTCTTTTTCTCCATTTTGTTTTTTACTCACCAATTAAAATTAGTGAGACTATACCAACCCATTTTCTGCTGCTAGATAAGTCATTTTATTCCTTCACCTCTCTCATTTAGATTAAAAGCCCATTGATGCATAGCATACTATCTTTTGTGTTTATAGAGTGCTTATTATTATTCTAGTTCTGATCCCTTAGTTATTTATGTTATGTCATTTGATATAATTACAATATTAATTGTAGGTTAGATAGAATATTTTTCTATTTTTTTCCGACTGAAACTGGAAGATTTCTAGTAATTTTCGAGTTTATTCATCTGAAATAATACACACAGAGAACATGTGAATAGGCATACATACTTTATATGTTTCACAAATGCCAGTACAAAAATTTCTTGCTTGGCTAAAGTAAAGATGGAACATATCTAGATGAAAAAGAACTCTTATTCTGTACTAATAAAGCCCATTTGCAGACACAGGTAAATATGGTAAGCATATTTGTTTAGTAAATCTTAAGCATTCACAATCTATTAAATAAAAAAATGCTGTGAAAACTTGTGCCTTCCATCCATTTTACATTATGGTTTTCAGACTTTCAGGTTTCCCCAGCCATAAATCTGCTCAAGCAATTAAAAGCGTATCAAAACCATAATAAAATAAATAGCATGAATCTGTATACAGATGACTCAGAACAACAGTGGCAAAAACACATACAGTAATGCAATTCTTCTAGCATAATACCTGTTTACAGTTCAAATCAATGTCTTCCACTGGCCAATCAATACCACCTTACTCTGTTTATCACTGCTTGTAAGCTTTTTCAATAATTCTAATTTTAAAGAGTCATTGCTGAAATTGTATAGCCATTGATTGTTTAAAGGTTGCAGATAGCATGAACAAATTGAATTTTGGATTCAATTAAACCTGTTGAAAAATTGCAAATCACATTTTCTTAAGAAAGTTTCGTATCAGTCTTTCAGATGAAGTCAACTAGCATAGATCTACTATAACCACAGTATGTCTCTTAATTTAGATCAGTGGATGATTTCATTTGTAAGGTAAGGTAACTGGAAGCTACACAGGGGTTGTACCCTAACCCAGGGTTGAAACAGTTGTTTCTTCTCATTTTCTCTTGACCTGAACAGGGACTATGATAGGCAAACCTGGATGCTACTATATGTTCTCTGTCTCTCATATCAGACATCTTATCCAGTAGAATCACACACATAATGCATCTCTCTTCCAGTCTAATCAGATACAAGACAGCTTGTATTTGTAAGGTCCAGACCCATAGTTAAAGAATTTTAGGCAAATTTAATTCCAGTTATTTCAAAAGAACAGCTTCTACACTTAGTGTCATGTAATCATGCTGCAGCCCCTCAGTAAAATGCTCATGGTCAGATATTTTTCAAAGACAGCTGACCACTGTGTCTCAAAAATACAGACCTTTTAAGGTCTTGAGCTTTTCATTGAAAATCTGGCCTGTACATTAGCTGTAATAGATAGCACAGTTCAGGTTCACAATGTCATGGCAACAGAGAATTAGATGGAAAATTGTCACTGTGTCTTCTCTCAGGCCATCTAAAAGTAGCTTATCTCTTAGCTTATCACTGTCTTTTTTTCTGCACCAGAAAGATGAACTTCATGTGTACTGAAGAGAAAACACTTGAAACACTTGAAATGCCAGCTGTTCAGTATCTGCACCGTTACTGTATTTCTTTCTATACTAACATTAGTTCTGTGAGTGCATTTGTTTCTAGGACTTTGATTCAGTTGTTTTTTTTTCTGGCCAAATGCTAGAAATGCTGATAGAATTCCTATAGTTTGTTTGTATCTCCTAGGATAAGTTAATCACAATTTCAGACATGTCTTCCTTTTTCTCCTTTGTTTCCTTCCCTTTTGGAACTACAGACATCCCTTGCTGTTGATTTGTATTTATTCTCACTCATCCTTCTGCATTGCAGATAAATTTAAGAGGAAGTATCACCTGGTTTGCTCACTGGTCCTGCATACACCTAATGATAGATTGCAATCAATAGAAAAACCTTTGTTTGCTTTTTCAAATTGAAGGAAACAACCCTGTTTTTATGTACCTACTTATAAGTAAATCTCTGGCAAATCCATCCACTTGAGTTTTGTTGATTTTAGATACTTATGCAAGTCAGTCAAATTTTAAACAAGGCTATTTTAACTTAGAAGCAATAGTCGTGTTTGGCAATTTGAATGCCAGGGGAGTCATGCCCAAAGCACAGACTCTTAAACCTTGTGAGTTTTGTTGATAAGCACTTTACCTATTTGCAAATAAAATTGCTAAAAATGAAATGAGGAAATGCCTATCTGAAGCAACAGTTTTGATTAGTACTATGAAGCATTTTCCTAACAGTCAAATTAGAAATGGGTCAGTCTTACGTGCAAGTGAAAGTTGCGTTCTGTTACAATTTTTGTGACAATCTAGCTTGTACTATCTGTAAATTATTAATTTTTCTGAACATCTCAAATCATTCCAAAGGCAGTGATGGAGTTGGGAAAATTCAGCCAACCATTGCCAGTATTCCCTTCACAGTGAAGGCTTCTGCTGAAAAGAAAAAGAAAAGCATGAGCCATCTCTGAGACTCCTTCAATGGCTGAAACATGTAGATAAGAATGGCTCTACAGTTTCACTTGGTTGCATTAAAGCAGCTAAATGGCTCTTACTATAGTAACTCTCTGTTTGTAAAAATTTCATTGGAGACACTGAGTAATCTGCTCTATCAACAAGTTATGGGCACTTGGACACAGTTATTTTGCATCTTTTCACTTTACATGGTCTTTATTCCACATATAAGAAGAGAATAACCTCTCATGCTATCAAGGACGAAAGGAGCTGTACAGAAGCTGTGTTGCCAAAGACATTAGAAGGTTTACTTTTTAGAGAAGAATTTGCTGTATCTGAAACCTGGACGTATTGATACCACCCTTTCTAAAAAGTACCTCACTATTCAAAGATGTAAAGCCTCATACAAGGCTTTTAATAACAAGACCAGTGTGTTTTTATAATCACAACTCTAGTAGAAATGGGACTAAAAACAAACCACATGTCCTGGGCATCTCCAAATTTTTGCTTGACAATATTTGCATTTTCTATGTGGAGCTCCTGTGCAAAATGCACCAGAGTCTTGGTATATCAGAATTTTTTATTTGGTACATGAATATTTTAAACAAGATCTGAAATTCAAATAAAACTAAGCTAATACGTCATCCATATATTAAGTAGCCTATGGAAAGCTTCAGGTTTAATTCAATATGATCATCAACCTTTTATGAATTTCTACAGGGTTTTATACGTGGGAAATCACTTGCAGTGAACTTGGATGTAGTAGGAACAGCAGTTTTAGTGAGAAAAAATATAAAAATTTAAATCACTCAAATGGCTTTAAATGTCCATGTACCAATTCCATTAAAGTTTAATAGAAAACTATGCAATTTCTCCTGCTGAGAGTAAAAGTTTTCAAGAGCATAACATTCCTAGAACAAATACAACTGCCACCTTTCTTTATATTCAACAAGTTCAAAATGTATGTTGGCCCTTTCTTTTGGCAATACATTCTAGTATGACATTTCAGCAAACCTGATTTAATCTGAGTAATACTTGGTTGCATGTCATTCTCTGTCCACTTTAGGCTTCTGATGTAAGCATGTCTCTATGTGCTTGCAGTGGTAGAACTGGGCATTGTAGCCTTACAGATGTATGTAGTTACTGAAAAAAAAAAAAAAGGTAGAAAAAGAGAAGGGCACATTAATTATAAAACTCCTGGAAAATTAGTTCAGCTCTCTAAATACTTTCCTAACCATTGATGGCAAGATATGTGCTTATCACTACTTCTGAAGGAGCACCTCTCTTTTAACCTGTTCTGTATGAGATTCTTCACAGATGCTAGAATATTATCAGCTTTATATTGTCATCACCTGCCATACATGCATTCAAGTATTTTATTATATTTTTCTAGCATAGCAAAATTATTTGATGCTAAATAAAACCTCATTTCAGTCTGTAACCCTGCCATGGAAAAATATCTAAGTTCATTCAACTCTGATGGTCAGATATATTGACAAGTAACAGTATCTTGGCCTTAGTACTTTCACAGAAGATGTGTCTCTGTCTACAAAGCTTAGGACCTTATATTGTTTAAAATTTAAACTAAATATGAATAGGAAATTACTTAGTACACAGCAGCTCAAGATCAATGAGTAGAATTTAAGGTTATAAAGCTCTGCTGTCAAGTTCCGCAGTGCAAATTTAGATGCCATCCCCAGCGAGAAATGTTTATGCAAATATACATTTCATCAAGTAAAATGCTTTAAATTGAATTTGAAGATACGGAGACATTTACTCTCTTCCCTTTTTCTGTGTTGTCTAGAAAATGCAATGGAAGGAATTAGAATGATTTATAAAACACTGTTTTGCACCTGGGACTGAAATTTCCCATTAACTGCAAGCAGTGCTTATAGTGAATGCACATGAAAAATATTTAAAGACAGCACAACTTTCATCCTCTCTCTTTTTTTTTTTTTTTAATATTTAACTAATGTAGTAACTACATCTTTTGCCAGGGGTAGGGGAAGACAATTTGAGTCATAATCAAGGAAGGCTAAAACCACAGGCAAAGAGTTTGATGTTATTAACATTTTTTTTTCCCAAAGAAGCTATGTATGTCCAAAGTATGTAAATCCAGGTATCTGAAGTACTTGAATGACTTTTCAATAAACCCACTTCCAACAGAAACAATTTACACAAGTCTTAGCTTTATTATGATAATACCTTTGTATGTATCAACTGAAATGGAGTCGAATACTTTTTGAAAAAGGCTTGCCTGACGTTAGCTCTTACTTAACCACTAGGAGACACCATTGCTCCATGGAGTTGAAAGATGAGGTTGTGGCAATAATTTACCGGATGTAATATGTGTAACAGTCACTCTTATCTTCCAGGTCATTCTCCACTGTTCATAAAATTTATACTGACCTAGATGAAGTTTGGGTTTCTTTTCTGGGCATGCAACAAACGCATGATCTGACACTTTTTACTGTCGGAACTTGCAAAAAAAGCGGGGGGAGAAATTAGAATCAGTAATACTTGGTGAAAGAGTGAAAGGGAAATTGTTTTGCAATACTTGAAGAGATGCAAACAAAATTTTAGAAAAAAAAATGAAATTTCAAAGTATATTAACATTTTCATGTCTGACCCTATTTCAAGGCACAGCCATCTCTGGGGATTTATTCATAGCAGCTGACTGTAATGCTATTAAAAGAAAGGATTTTTTCTAGAACACCGCAGCAAAAAGTCCCAAGCCATATAGCTGGTTGCCTAGAAAACTGGCCTCACACAAAAGAGACCTGAAGCAATATGTTTAGTCCAACAAATGTTTAACGATAGCTTTTCCATCACATAGGAGAACCTAAAAATTTAAGAAAAGAAAATATTTGAAACTTTAGCAGGAAAAATCATAATAAAATACTGGAAATTACTCTAGACAATTTCAAATGAGAAATAAGTATGAATGACTAGCAGCTGTAGTAATTTACCATGACTGTGAATGATACTCCATCATTTGAAGTGTTTCAACCAGTATTAAATGTCTGCTGAATAGCACCTACTCTTACTCAGGCAGGAATTACAGGTCTGATGCAGAAATTGGTTAATGAAATTCTGTGGCCTGTTGGATGAGATGGTCACAGCAGTCCTCTTAGGTTTCAGAATTCCATGAAATGAATAGTACTAACACAAATGTAGAACAAAATAGAGACAAAAAATTTATCAACTCTTTGCTTTTTAACATGCACTTGAAGTGATTGTGTCTGGAATGGAGCTATTTCCTAACAACCTAAAGCTGCCATTTCTAATTATTTTTCATTTAAGACATATAGGGAAGGAAGCCAAATTCACTGTGATTCAGTTCACCTGACCTTTTTTAGAAATGTGCTTTCTGAGAATATGCCATTCTGAAGTGATAGTGTTTCATTTGGAGTCTTGGTTTTAAATAAAATTGATCAGATAATAAATAAGATAAATAGTGGTAATAAAGGTGTGTGACATCTTAAGGTTTGGAAGCTGAAGTGTTGATCCTTATTTATCTTCATTGGTGACTGCAGACTGTTCTTTTAGGTACCTCCTGATAGGCAAATTAAGCAAGTTTAGAGGACAGAATAACCTTTTGCAGTGTTTGGCTAAGACGCAGATATTGAACAAACAATTATCATTAGGGCTAGAGCATGTCCTTCAAACATTGCACCCCCTTTCATGGTACCTGAATATAGTCCTTGTTGGGCAGTAATGAAAATTGTGAAGCCAGGAAAAGCAAGTTAGGTGCTACAGTAATTTCTCAGACTGCTATTAAAACAATGTCTGACCACCTTTTCTCTGCTTTGCCTGCTTGTGTTTGGATATGCAGGACTACCTGTCTGATTCTTCTTATTCTATAAAAGTTTGGATCCAAAAGCTCCTGAACGACTGAAGAGAGTCCCTGCAGTTTCTCACATTTGACTCAGCCCTTTTCTATCTCATCTCCTATGTTCCTTTTTTTCCCTCAGCTAGCTGATGTTCAAAACACTGTATAATATTACTACCTGTCTTGCCTTTTGGCAAAATTAAAGACTTTAAGTACATAAATTTGCTTTATATGTTATTGATATGTCTCAATCAAAAGCAAAAATTGTCTTTTACTCCTCATCCATATGCTAAGAAATGGGTTGTCTTCTGAGACCCTCTCCCCCTTCTTTCTTTCCTTTATTTTTTCTTTTTTTAACTATTCTATATATTGATACATATTGTATAATGCAAATAGAATTATTTTGCTGAGGGAAGAATTTTTATAAAAGAAAATTGCAGTTTTTCCCCAAATGAACATACATAACTTTGTTTATTGCTTCTCAAAGGAAAGTTACATGCAATGAGAAAAGCAAAATAATAGGCTATATAAGAAATACAGTGAGCCATATGAAAAAGAGTTTGCAGAATATCTTACACAAAGACAGCTAAAGGTCTGAGACTGGGCATGTTACAAAAATGAAGAGAGGATGTTAAGTAAAATAGTCTAGAGAAACTAGAGTGGGAATATCTGTAAACTGATAAATTAACTCTTGCATATTTAATTTATTTGCACAGACTCTAAAACTTGACAAGACTTCTAATGTCTTTTGGTATTAATAAAGACCTCAAGAATATTCAGTGTTCAAAAGAATTTGTGGATTCTGTGCTTTTGGGATAAAATGAAGCTCCAGTTATTTGAGAATAGGTTTAGAAGTATATGGAATAAGACAAAAAGCTATTCTTTTCAGTCCTATTTCATCTTCTTTTATACCCATTGTTTGGCAGTGATCTATTGGTCTCTGTCAGAAACCTAATGTTAGCATTAACAACTTTGGTTTTTGTTACCTTGGCACGGCAACATCTATGACCTTAACAAAGGCCTTTTTTACATACTGTGAATTTTTTAACTAAAATAATATGGGAAAATAAGAATATTTTGTAAAAAAAATTTAGTTTGCTTTAAAGTCTCACTGGTTACTGAGAAATCAGAATACTTTCAACCAAGTGTTATAGACAGTTTTTCTTGCATACATGCTGTATATGACACAAAATACATCAGCTGTCTCAGGCTTCTATGTCCATCAGTCATCTGTACAATGACGTGGATCAGTAAGTTCCCTGTTCTTAGTTACACTGCAGGGTTGTTGTCCCAGCAATGTTTTTCTTGAGAGCTGTGATTTTCATTAATTCTTCTTGACTGTCATGGCACACATCTGTAACTGAATTTGTGAAACATCTTTCTTTACGATGTTAATAAGGCTTACTAGCAAGGATGGAGCACTGCACATGGGAAAAAAGCAGTAGATTAGACTGGAATATTATTTTGTTTCTGGTAATGTTTCTTACCTGCTTCACCCTGACAGTTCTGAGAGGCATATTTAAAAAATATAATAAATTAAAGGTTTTCTATAAAATATACAGCACTGCATTTATTTAAAATTGATGAACAATGTTTTTAATTATCAATATTGCATTCTCTTATTGTGTCTCAACCATGCGTTTTAACCTTCATGGCATCTGCAAGGCTACCTAGGGATATTCATTTTCTATGTTTACCCCAAAGCATGTATCTAGTTTCTGTAATTTGAATGTGAAGGTGATAAAGCAACTTCAGTGCAACTTCAATCCAAAATTATCCCCTTTTTTTATGGAAGGCTAATGAGTGAAACACACGGTTGTAATTTTTTCATTTTGTTTTCCGTATTTTTCCAGGATCATTGATTCTCCCCCCCAGCAAAAAAAGGAAAATTGTATTTCCATGAGCTTAGAAGAAGACACCAGATGCTGGAAACTGTAGTTTTTTACTTCCTACTTATCAAGTTATTTGTTTTGTATCCCTCAAAACTTAATTTTTTTTTTCTTTCCAACACTGGATAGCTATCTTTACAGACATGCTCTTCATGCAAAACTGTCCAGTTTCAAAGTCACAAAGAAATCTGTTCTGCGGCCAGAAACTCCTTCATCTAAATCCACAGCTTGTACCTTCAGAGTTGGTCTTCATATAGGTTAATGTTGAATTGAGAGCTGTTTGCTCTGGAAATCCTGTCAATTCCTAGATTCTTCTTTAGGTTCCAGACATTCAAAGTAAGCTCGTGATATAGGAAGCCTATGGCACAACAAGGAAACCTGCACTCCTGATTTCTAGGTCAGTAAGCAATATGCTGTTTCTTAAACAACGTAGCTCTGAGACCTATACAACTTATATTTGATGAAATAGCTTCTGTAGATTATCACACCAAGGCAGAAGACCCCTCAGAAGACACAGAAGAAAATATTTTCGTAGGTGTCCTTGTTCCACTCCTTTTGCAAATGATAAATGCAGTGCTTTCTACTCTTTATGTTGCTATCACATTGAGATCTTTATACAGGAAGGTAAAATCTTATCTAAAAAGTTGTAATTTGAAAAATATTTTATGAATATGATGTATATAAAAATATTCTATTCTTTTCACATGGGCAATAAAGGCTGACAGCATTTTCCTGTGTGACTGTCCTACGAGATACAAAGACAAAACACTTTTGTGGCATACCTCTGTATAATTCCACATGCCTTGAAATATTTGCATACAAACATGCAAATGAAAGCCATATGGAAAGTGTAGAGTGATTAATGCTACAGCCTATTAACTCTCAGGTGCAGTAGGGTGAATTTTGTCATCTATCAATGTATATTACAATGTTTTTTTGTGATGATCAAATTTGCCTGTTCTCAGCAATAAGTTTTAGGAAGCTGTCATTTTGTGAAAAATTGTTCATCATTCCTCAAAAACCGAATTATTCACACTGTGGATATAGTTAATTTGCAAGAGCTTTATCTCCCCCACCTCCCCTTTCCCAACTTGTCTGCAGGACAGTATGCCTCACACACACAAAAGTGCTCACTAAAAATGTCCCGGTGATCTAACAAATCTAATACAACATCTATATGCTTGTGTGCAACCCTTTTACTTCAGTATTTGCCGAATAAGTTTTCCGACTGAGCAGGTGATGGCAGAAGTAGTAGATCATGTTATTCTGAACAGAGTACATCAACAAGCTGCTGTATATTAATCCCCTCTCTGCCTTTATTTGGGTTTCCCAATACCACTCTAAGCCATTGTCAGAGATTCTGTGCACATTTCCCCGCTCCCCTAATATCTGCAGCAAAAGCACATTGCAGTGCTTGGTTAAATTTGCCATCTGTAATTCCAGAACCTCAGGTATGTCTGAGCCAGCTAACTGCAATTCACAATAATTGTTTAATATGTCATAATTTTCAGCATTCAAGCATTTGTTTTCACTTGGAAATGCAGAGGGTGAGATACATAATGGCACTGAGATTTCCTGCTAAATTTCCCATCTGGTGATCCTCTCTCCCAGCCACTACAAAATTCTGGATTTCCATCCATTTGCAGCTGTGGCTTCTGCCCCTGTGGGATCAGAGTTGCACCTGGGTAAGCAGCCTTTTAGAAAATGCTACAAATAGTGCAATATGTCATTTTAAATGGTGACGACTCCTTTTGGATTAAGAGTTAACAGCAGGCAGCCAATAACTTGCTGGCAAACCCTACACAAGACACTTACCAAATCAGAGTATTTCCATCCTATTTAAGGAGATTTATTGATTTGTTAAAGGCCAAAGAACAGATCTATTTTGAAGGGGAGAGAGCATCTTTAGTGGCACCCACAGGCCAATAATGCAACTTAAAGCAGCTGTTCTTAAGCCGTATTAAAGCCAGGATAAACCCTTCTAATTAGGCAGCTCCTTCTCTTCCTAATGCCTGTGCCATGCAGATTTGCACTTCAGGAGTGAAAAGGATTGCTGCTCTTTATGTTTGATTTTTTGAGGGATGACTGAATCAACAGCTCAACAATTGCTTGAAGCATTTGAATACATCTCACTTCTTGGTTTACTATGAAGACATTTTCTTAGCTGTGATTTTTGTGACAGTTACTTATAAAAAGCAGCTGTGGAGGCTGCTGGACAGAACAGCAGGCACAGCCTTAGGGGACCAGGATTCTATTTCTTGTCCTTGCCAGTAGCTTGCTGGGAAACCCTGTAGAAGTCAGTTCTTTCCCCTAGCAGAATTCCCCCTTCTCTAAAGCTTGGTTGTTATAAAAATACATGGTTAAAAATCTTTCCTTCATTCAATCCACATTTTATCTAAATACATTAATCTCAGAATCAAAACACTGAAGGTACTGAAAATTACAAAATAGAATTCAATCACAGTTGAAGATAAAACTGAAGAAAGGAAGCTGTAATTCTCTGTCCTCTTACTGAGGGTTGTTGTATATTATCACCTTGGGATCATTTCCACTTTTCGTGGCAGACAGAGATATTTATTTTGTTGCAAATGTTTGGTTTAACATTTCCGTTCTGAAGACTCAGAATAAGAAGTTGCTGGAGACCATTTCATCTCTGGAAAAGGCTCACGAGGACTCTTTAGCTGTTTCCAGTCGATATGCTTGGCAATTAATTACCAAATGCAATATGTCCAAATTTCCCAGGTCACAGTTACAGGTAAGAACTTTTAAAACCTGCTGCCATACTGCAACACACCAATTATTAAACCTGGAAGGGAAAGGGACTGCTAAATAATCTATCCTATTTCAAGTGGTAGCACCTGGATTTAACTTAGGTTATAATGGGTCTGACTGAGGGGTTTTTTTGCTGTTCTATTTCTCCTCTTTTTATTTTTTTTTCTTCCCCTGAAGGCATCCTAAAAATAGTAAAAGCTGTCATGCCTTTGATTTTCCTCTTCCAAGAAAATGTTTAGTGCTTCTGCAAAGTAAAATTGACTCAACACATGAAACTTATCTTCTTACAGGACATGGAAAACGCATTAAAATGTGGCTTGGCTTGGCCTACACTGTGCAACTGTTACAGTTATTAAGACAAAGAATTTCCTATTTTTCAAGGACTTCCAGTCCTTCGCCTTTAGTGTTTATACATACAAATGAATAGGAGTGGTCACACTTCATGTACATGCATTCTGGAGCTGCTAAAATTCCATAGCCAAATCTGAAAACAAATGGATTATCAACTCTGGCCTTTAGGTAAACCCATTTTCCCAAAAGAAAAAAGGGATTGCAGCTGTCAGGGTCCTGGTGCATAATGGGGTCCCAGCAGGAGCTTCTGCCCCACGCTGCCCCCAACCTAGCCCAGCCTGGCCACACTCTGTAGTAGGATCCAGGCTGTGGCTGCCAGACACCCACAGCATTTCACATCACCCCTATGGCTTATGCATTTCTTACAGTGAAGGCAAAACAAATCCCACTGAGTTAAAATCTGGTTTAGGGCCCAGAACACACGGTGTGTGTGTGTTTCCCTCGTCTGGCTGGCCCTGTGCAGGCTCCTTGAGCAAAATGCATTAGGAAACCCACGTACTCTTGACTCTGGCAAGCCAGAAAATATGCACAATGCTTTGTGTGCCTGAAGTAGGAAAGAAAGCAAAAGGATTAGCAAGTCACCGTAACAAATTTGAGTCTGCTTTAAGAGAAATACTTACTAAAGCTATCTATAGTTGAGACAAGGGAAAACAAAACAGATCCCTTTTGGAGTGCAGAACATCTATTGGAAACCATTGTGCAAAACAAAAAAGGATCAGAAATTACCATTTTGTCACATATTGATACTATTTTACATAAACAGGTGGAACAGCAGGTACTATGACATACTGTATTTTAAGGTCAGTCCAAAATCAATTAAGCAATGACAGAATACACAGAAACTCTGTAACAGCAGCAGCTTGAACTTTTCCATAGCTTATACACCACATTTAAATTCATCATTTCTGTTTCAGAGGCATTCATGTTTATATAATAGTAGATTTGTATTCCTGAGATCTAAATACGAAGTTATTTGATAAAGATTCAAATACTCTAAGACTGGATGCATCTAGTCAACCTGAGACGTGCCACAGACAATTGTAAGTTCAGAGGGGCAGAGATCAATGTTTTTTTGAAAACAAATGTCCCTGTGGCATCTGAAGTCATGATCAGTGTTAATTTGTGACAGTGCTGTTAATGAGACTAATTTATGTGGTCATAATATAAGCACTCATAGAGTAGGTGTTATGTGTGTTTATCCTTTCCTTAGTCTTTCTTGGATATTCATGTAAATCCACTGATGTAGGAAATTTCTAGGTTAGGCTGACCCTTTGGCAGAATAGGTAGGACTAATGATTTATTACAAGTTTTAACACACAGAGAGGCTTTACTAGGGTATTTAATACAATCTATGTAGCAGTTTCTCTTAGAAGAGTTGATTCATTGCCAAAAACAGTTGAATGGCTGAAAAAAATGAATGCACATGAAATAGGCAAAGGTTACACAATTTTTGCTGTCAGCTGATAATTGGCAAGAACTGAAGATTTAATTTCAGGTATGAGCATTTTTTTCACAGATTTTGAACAAACTGCTAATAGTATGAATTATCAAAACCCCTGGTTTTTGTGGATTTTTTTTTTCTTTTCCACTCCTGGAGAGGGAAAAAACCCTCTTCGCACCCTTGGAAAGATTGTGAGAGACTTGTTAGCACATGCTGAGATTTGTGCACTTGAGCTCTGAAAGGAGAGAGAAATCAATTAGCAGGAGAATGTGTAACTTTTTTGTCACTTTCACATACAAAAGTTTAAAGAGAGCATAACCTCTGACACTGAAGTATACAGTGAAGGCAGAAATTGTGAATTCTGTAAGATATGGTTGGAGGGACAGAAAAGTCTACTGAGTGATTTACCGTGTCTGCCATACTCTGAATTGCTGCCCGTCAATGCCTCATGTGCCACCTTTCAGATAGCATATTCTTTCAAGCGAGTCCATAAAGGCAGCAGATATCAAGGGGTAAAAGAGTGCTTGTGTTAATGCTTGAGAGCATTTACACTGATGGCTAAAAAAAGAGAGTGCTCTTAGTCATTGCTTCTCTAGGTAGCAACAGGAAATGATCACATTCACTCCATTCCCCCATAACCAGCTGTGATTTGTATTTTTAATCTAGGAAATCCATATATTTATGTCCCTTGGAGTTTGAAAGAATTCTGGTTTCCTACCATGCCAACTGAAACATGGAGTTGCAAGAGTCTCTTGTCATGAAAGGGTTTTTAATTCTAATTCTCTGTTTCTACCTGTGACTGATAGGGCTTTCAACCCTTTTCACCATTGAACTACAAGCTATAAGATTAATTTGTGGTCTTTAAAGGAAAGGAAACAGCAATAGTTCAAAAGAATTGGATGCTAAGACACAATAATATGCCTACAATTTCTCTCTCCATGTTACTCCCTCCTCAAGGATCATCACCACTGCACTATTGTTAATTAGAAATTTATGACAAACATGGTCAAACTAAAAGACAAATTAAAAAGGGAAATGTCTTTTTACTAAACATAATAGGAGCCTGTATCTTCATTACAGTCCCTTTAATTTACCAAATTTCAGATTGGAAACCTGACTTATGTAGGAGAAATAATTGTATTGTAGGCTATCATTGTCTTTTTGCTATATCTATCATAGTAGGCAATAGTGAAAATTTATGCATATTTATGTAAATTAAGAAAAATGAAAGGATTTGGGGAAAAAAGCAAAATAATAAAGAAAAAAATTACAGGAATAAAACAAGGGTCGTCGTTAAAAAAATTAAAAATAATCTGAGGAAGAGGAAGTTCTCAAACTTTTAAAACAAACTTTAAACCAACAATGTAGACATTATTTAGCATGTTCAGCTATCTGGGGTTATCATGCTCCAGTCATCCTTTCCTGTCTTTTCCTTATCCATAGCAGTGCTATGCATCAGTCCTTCACTCAGGCATCTGCAGAGTCCTTTGCAAGAGTGAGAACTCAGATTCCTGAATCTTCCAGGGCTGCAACTCTCCTGTGCATGGTGTGTAATGCAGCTCACTTCTGACTGAGGCCACTCGATCCACCATCACATATGTATCTAGCTTGAATGAAAATGCTGAATGCACTAAAGTGGATAAGAAGTTGTTAAAATCAAGACGTAAACCTTTTTGCAGCTACTCCTGCAAAAACAGCTAGCAGCTGTATATTTAAAGCAGCAATAGTTTCTGGATTGTCTTCTGTGAGCAGAAATACCAGAAGTGTGTCTGTGTTCACAAAGTAAGTTCAGACTCTTTTCCTTCTCATCTTTTGCTAAGTAGGTAGTTTGAGTACTTTTTTGATTGTTGAAAATGTATATAATTTCTATTGCTCATTTGTTTTTATGATATCAATGCACCTGTAACTCCCCAGGAACCAAGAGGATTTAATAAACAAGGTTGGCTGCCTGTATGCCTCTTGGTTATTTTGTCAGAGAATACAGTATCATCTTAGCACAGCACATGTTCCATCTATTTATTTCCACTGTCAGTGCTTGAACTTTGTCTGCAGGATGGTTTAGGTGATCTGCGTGAAAACAATCACTAACACTGTAAAAAAAGAATAACAAAAAGATGCTGGTGGTTTAAGAAGGACAAGGATCAGTCCCTCACAGCAGAGAAGTACTTGTTAATTTAGCCCACCATTAGAATAAGCTTGTGTAGCCATCAATAGCTGATCAATATTAAAAAATAATTAAATAAATGCTAGTGTAGCACGAGTTCTACTCTTTGGTTCTACTCGGTCCCTAAATAAGCCAAGTCGTAGCTACAAAATCATCTTTTCATCTGCTCTCTAGAAATTTCCATTATATCTAAAGGTCACTGGTATTTTGGCTATACAGTTTGTTATAAAAATATTTGGATATTAAACCATTAGAAGACAGCCTTGGGAATCGCAGAGGTGGGAACAGCAAAAATTTAATTGGAACATACGGAATGTGTGCAACAGTCTTAAGCTAATTTTGTTATTTGCTTCACTTCAGTATTAGATTTGTATGTATTCCTTAGCTCTTGAGATGGACAAAACCAATCATGTAATATCATTTAATAACAAATTGTACAATATTAATACAAAAAATCTGGTTGATAAAGCCTTGAAGCAACAGTTCATTCTGTTCTTGGAAAAATTCAGGAAGAGCTTTGTTTAACCATGTTCTGTCTGAATATCCTATTAATTTACTACTGGACTAAATTGTATCCTCTGGATGAGACACCACATGTTCTATCAAGAGGGAGGCCATGCTACAGAGTCCTTTTCTGTCCAATTTCCACTGTCTGACTCTATATAAATATGCAGTATTTCAGAGCCATTTTGTAATAACAGTGCAATGTCTTTCATGAATCTCTTTTTCTGTGTTATCTTTTTTACACGCTGTGTAGAAAATCTACACGAAAGAAAGAAAAAAAAATATTCACACTGACAGAGTAGAATTAAGTATACAGTTATTGTATATAGATTGGGAAAGTAAGTTTAGTATCAGCTTTTGGAAAAAAAATTCCAATTTATATATGTAGCAAGGAATCACAATAAAGAAAATTCAAATAGATTAAGTAATAACAATAAACCAATTGCTTTTTTTTCTTTATATAAAACATTTTGTTTTATTCAGAATTTGAAGTATTTGGCTGCATTTCTAATGGGTTCCATTTTGCTATGAAGTTCTTCCAAATACCAGTTAACTGCATGTTTTATACACTGCCAAAAAGAGGAACTATATTTGGTTCTTAATATATTTTTCTTGGGAAGTAATGCATCTTGAGTGTTCCTCATTTAAGAAGCTGTCCACGTAAGTCACAGCTGTGGCTTCACAGATTAGATTCAGTGATTGCTCTTTAAAAAGCAGTCTTATCCTATGAAGCTGTCCTAAAGTTAGCTACAACAGCTTATTTCAACACCTAAAAAAAGTAATGAGGTTTTCAGAACTGTTGCATACTTGTAGCTTTTGTTTATTACTAAAGAAGCTGCAGGTATCCTGAATTGAAAGTAATCATACATATGGTTAAATATGATTAGAAATAGAAACTGAAAAATAAAAAAAATCTGAAAACTACTTGCAGTGGGTTGATCCTGGATGGACGTCAGGTCCCCATCAACCTGCTCTATTACTGCCCCTCCTCTACTGGACAGGAGAGAGAAATTGCAGTCAAAGGCTTGTGAGTCAAGAAAAGGACAGGGAGAGATCACTCAGAAAATATTTTCATTGGCAAAACCAACTCAGCTTAAAAAAACTAGGTGAATTTATTGCCAATCAAATCAGAGAAGGGTAATGAGAAATAAATCTTAAAACACCTTCCTCCACCCCTCCCCTCTTCCTGGGCTCAGTGTCACTCCCAATTTTCCTACCTCCTCTCCCTGCACAGCACAGGGGTGCAGGAAATGGGGGCTGTGATCAGTTCATCACACATTGTCCCTCCTGCTCCTTCCTCCTCACATTCTTCATTTGCTCCAGCCTGGGGTCTCATCCACATGAGGCCATTCTCCAGGACCTTCAACATGGATCCTTCCCACAGGCTACAGTTCTTCATCAATTTTTCCAGAGTGGGTTCCTTCTACGGGGGGTAGTCCCTCAGAAACAGCCTGCTCCAGCATGGGTTCCCCACTGGGCCTCAAGTCCTGCCAACACACCTGCTTCAGCATGCGCTCCTCTCTCCACAAGGCCACAGCCTCCTCAAGACACAGATGGCCTTTTGTTTGCCAGGGTACATTATTTACTTATATTGAACTTGCCTGAAGAATAACAAGTTAGAATCATATGTAGAATTATATAAAATACATAGAAATTTAAAAATATAGAGAGATTTGTGCATAAGAAGCTCGAAGAACTGTAAATCTGAAACAAATTTTGATTTATGCTGCAAAAGGCTTTAATCCTTGCTTTACTGATTAAGAATCCATAAACACTTTTTATACAGAAATATTGTGATATACAATTGTGATCTTAAATGACTACCTTAGCTTGCAATTTGAAGCAGTTATCTTCAAGAACAATTCTCCACCAGATGTCATTTTCATACAAACTGCAGAGTACATCAGAACTCCAGAGTACATCTAAATTACTTTAGATTTAGGAAAGGACTGTGTGTCTTAAAGTAAACATTACAAAACTGAAGCTGTCAGCTAAACTAAGGTTATACAAATGCTTACATGTATATGTTTAATAAATAACACAAGACTGACTAAGCTTTGTGAGTGACTGCCTGTGTCTTTGTTGTGGTTCAATAAATTTAAAACTCACTTTTTTTTTTCAGTGAGATCTCTAGTTTTCTCCTCAACTATGAACTAATTCAGGGTTTAACTTACAAGATTCTCTTGGATCTTCAAATTTATATACATCACAATAAAGTACAACTTAATTTCAAAGCTGCCATTTAAAAAACAAAATCCAATAAAAATTGCTGTGGTGATATAACACAAATTAAACTCATTCAGAACTCTGAAATTTCCATTGAGCTAGACACTTGGCATTTAATTTCCTATCCCTTTTTTTCCAAGTTAGTACATAAAAGATAGATGGAAATTTTTGTTGCTTATATATCAAAGATTAACACCCAATAAAATATCATTAATAGTTCCTGCTGTATGACAAGAGTATCTCAAACAATGTCACATCCAACATGAACAATTCAATGGGATTTATTCTGTCTGCATGTGTGCACTGACACTCTGAAAATGGATAGACAGAAAATGGTGATTCTTTACCATATGTTCTTACTATATGTCTCAAAAAAATCCTGTAGTAGGATCGAGTAAAATGAATGGGTGAGGAAAATAAAATTCTTTGATTCTAAGGTGGGGAAGCTTGTTTTATATCCAGTGAAATAATTTCTGCAAAGTAAAATTTCTGTCTGATGTCCCTAACTCTGAAAACAGATATAAATTTAAAATTACAAATCCTGGCCTCCTCAAAAGTGGCTCCACTCCATTAGACACCAGCTGAGCAAAGCACTTAGACTTATTCAATCAACTGTGTATGTGTCTACGCTGGTACTCAGTTCATGTCTTTGTATTGAGACCCTTCAGTTCTTGTGTAAGTACAAAATTTCCACTCATTTCAGTTGAAGTTAACTGCATACCTCAGTGCTTTGAGGAATCAAAAGCTCATGAGAAGCTCTCCTTTTCCTTAGTATGATTTTTTAATGAATAGCTTTAGTAATTTTATGCCTATAAACTTGGAGGTGCGCAGAACCAGTGATTTTTAAAAAGCTTTCTAAAAATATTCTGAAGTACCATTTATAATTGGAATTCAGTGTAAGAAGAAATTAATCTAAGTGCTTTGAACTGTTAGTGTAATGTTCGCTATACAGAAGTTTTAGCTGCTCATCCACTGCTTGTAATGTAATTCCCTGGATGAAATTTTGCTTCTTGATCTCCACAACCTAATCTTATTGGTTTGTTTCAAATATAGAGATCACAAGGGCTACAGCTGTCTGAAATATTAAATCCCTTATTTATAAATGCTGGAAGGGCAACGTAATAATTTTATAACACTTTAAGGCATCTATTTTTTTTTTTCTTTACCCCAGTGAATAAAAGAAGTCATAAATGACCACAATCCCATAGGCACAAAAACAATGAATCAGGGCTGGGAAGTGACCATCAAAAAACTGTCAGCCGTAGCCGTAGAGATCAGAGAGAGTGTACAGGTGCATATGACCATAGTGGTACAACTGTGTAACACACAATTACCAACAACTATACTCTTTGAGCTGAACAAGCACTTTTTGGGCCCCTGAGGCACCATTTCTGAATTGCTTTGAGCAACTCAGGAAACAACTCGATAAGAATCTGTTGAGAAAGATGGAGGTCAGTATATCTGTGTACAGACAAGATTTTGTTTTCCAACTGGATTTTCAAAACGCTCAGAGAACTTAAGAAAAGATTTAGTGAAATTAGAAAGCATGTATTGGAATAACTTGTAAGGTTGAGGTTCATGTAGTGTTCTTTTAAATTCAGACAGTTCACAGTTCATTCAAAAGAATACTTCACGGTGATGCCTGGTCTAAAACACCTATGTGATGGTAAATATAGGAATAAGGAGAACAAACAGTAGCTACAATAATCTGCTTGCTGCTAAAAACCCCAAATGTGTGGAATGATCCTCTAAAAAATGCCATAGGCAGCTGAGCTCCCTGTTTACACATTGTCTAGTATGTAAAACATTGAACACACTTCATTACTCACCTCATAGATATCCATTGCTTTGAAATACACAGCACAAACCATTATTACAAATTCTATTTTCTATAGAGGCAATAAAAGCCAAATACTGTGCTTTCAAATTACTTCTAAAAGACACAATATCTAAATATTTTATAGGAGTGTCTGATAAATGCTTCTTCAGCAATATGATGCACTTTCTTTCTCATAAATATGCAAAGAAATTCCCATACTATGAGAATGTGAACTATTCAAAAACATTCTTATTCCATTTGATAAAAGAAGTAATGCCTTGAAAACATTTAAAATTAAGAAGCTTATATAAACAAGAAGAGGATACTTTGACAATTTTGTAATATTGTCTAAAAATACAATTGGAAGTGGAAAATTATCATTATTTTTTTGTAAACAAAACTAAAAACTAAAGCTAGAAAATTCCAGATCAGCTCTCTACACCTTCGGGAATCAACAGTATAAAACCAGATCCTTCTACTTTAAATAGTATCAGCTGAATTATCTCATTAAAATGAATCAATTATTGAACGTATGTTCTTCTAAGTAAGCATTTTAGTGGAAATGAGTCACCAACTTCTGCTTACATTAGCAACCCTAGGTAAGCTCCAAATCAGAATGCATCTTATTGGCATAAAGCAGAAGCAAAAAACACGTTGCTTTCTATACAGTAGATTTGTGTTCTATATTTTTTACTTTGGCAAAACAGAACACACCTCTTGATAGTGAAGAGGCAACTTGAGGTTACAATTTAACACACATTTTATGTCAGGAAAGCTTGTATTGTCACAAAAAGCAATCCATACCTTCACAGAGTTGCAGCCATTTTTCTGGAGTGTGTACAGATTTATAAATGTACATATATTTAAAAGTCCAATTTAGTCCTAATCAACCTACAGCTCTGTTCACTGCCCTGCCAGCACAAAGTCCTACATAGCACAGAAGCAAAAATGAGCATCAAGAATCTCAGAGGAGGACAGTGAAAGTGAAGACTTAAGTAATTTTAATTTACTGATGAAACTATAGGAAACATAGTTGGAAAAGGCTGTTAAATAAATTATCAGGCAGCAACTTAACTTCTGTTTAAGAGCTGACTGATGTTATTAACATATAAAAAATAAAATTACCTCAAGTATTCCAAATAAACAGTAAAATTTTATTTCTCATAAAATATTTTTAATTTAATTCAAACTGACATTAAGCGGAGGAACTGTGTTTGCTTTCATTACTATTGCATTCAGTCCACTGTCTCCAGACTGTGTTGATTTCAGAATACAAGAATGAAGGTATGTGCCTAAGTTTTAGTAAGAGACAGCAAGACCTAGAGTTTTGTAATGGTGAACGGACATGCTCTTCAAAATCAGGTCAAAAAATAAAAACACTAGAACAATCATAATTTCCAGTTTGATTTCTGACTTCTGCAGGTCTGACTTCCTGCAGACTTCAGGAACATTGCTGAGAGCAGGGGCCTTTCCATGTGTGCTGGTGCCCTAGTGCGTACACTGCAGTAGGAATAAAAAAACAAAGCACTAGGGGAGGGGGACAATGTTTGAGAGAGACAACTACTGTGCAATTCAGGGCTTGTTTGATTTTTTGTGTTATGCTTACTTATTTGATAATCTTGCTTGTCCTTGATATGTTAGAGAAAAATAATGACTGTCAGTTTTATCCTGTGCGGCCACCATTACTGAACACTTCCACAAGAAGAAACTCCAGGGGTGTGACAGCTTCGCCTGATGTGTTTTCCTGCATGTCCATGGAGAGAGCTGGCTTTGGAAACTGTTTCAGAGATGATTAAAAGCCATTTTGACTCTCTCCAGGAAGTAAATGAGCAAAAGCTGGTGCCTCCCGGGAAGAAAGCATGAAGTACTAAGGGGAATGTGTCAGAAAGGAAGGTCAGCCCTGACAGGAAGAACATATTCATTAGCAGACATTTTCAAAGAGAAGTTTAAAAAAATCCAAGTGAACCAATAAGTTGAAATACCTGTAATTCAGTCGTACCACAGGTCAGCTTCAAAGATGGAGACTCACAGGGTGTTCCAGTTAAACATCTGTGAAAAGTAGCAGGTGTGCAAAATTAGCACTAAACACTAAACAGCTAGACACAATATTGTGCAGAATTTGGAGGAAACACATAAAGCATACTGATGCCATTCATTGAGCAGAGGGTGGTTACAGACACTTCATCATTTATTCACACCCTCTGCAACAGGGCAAAAGATTCCAACCCATTTTCTATCATCTGCACCCTGAGCTGACTTCATAAAGCATTTGAGATTTACTGTCATGGAGGTAGTGGGGCTGGTAGGACCTGGTAGGACTTTGCCAGTACTGGAATCAGAGGCCACGCTGAAGGACTTATCTTGTGCTGTTCTTCCAGATGCAGGTGCCCAGGTGGTGGTGGCAGCAGCATCAGCACTTGGGCGGCTGCTGGGGTGGTCCCAGCTGTGTGGGGCGGCTGCAGCTGCCCTGCACGGACATAACCAGTTCCAGCAGCTCCAGTGACCCCAGCACAGGCCGTGGCTGAGCCTCTCAGCCAAGATGGGAACACCTGAGGAAGTAGAAACCCCCTTTGCACAGGACCCAGGTTTAGCACACCAAACAGAAGTAAAGAGGAAACATTTTATACTTAAGCAAATGGTTTTGAATCTCAGGGCCTGTTCACGCTGAAGTAGAAAAATAGGTTTTCCTTATCAGGAATAATACTACTTTGTGAATAGTACTGCTGAACTAGATTTTGGAGTGTTTCTCATCTCTTTCTTGTATTGGAATAAAGGATTATATTTAAACAACAGAATAGGAACAAAGAGAAATAAAAACAATTTTGAAATACAGTCCTTGCATGGTGCAGGTTGATTCACCTGTTGGTACCTGGATGGCTCTGAGCAACCATGCAGTGCTGAGGATTGCGAAGACACCACACTTACTCTCAGCTTTGTAACTACTGAATGATTCAGACAAAATTAACAGAATAATGGAAATAAATTTTTCATATTATTATGCATATTTTGTAGAGGTTTTCAAAAAGAGAAAAGAGCAACGGTATGATTTTAAAGATTGTGCTTCCTTTATTTTTAAAAACTGTGCATGGGACTTCAGGATGTATTGTGAATGAGAGATTATAAAAAATAAAATATATTTAATCAAATGTTTTTTCTGCTCTAGAAATTACATATGCTAGTACAGAAAACTGTGTCTAAACTCAGTTATTTAAAATTAAAATTTAGTTTATAATAATAAAAAGAAACCACTATTGGACAAAATCAGGAAAACACTGAAGAGAGGCAGTCACCTGTTATCCAAAAATAAGAGAACAGCAAAAAAAAAAGAAAAAATCAAAGGGCACAGAAGGATAAATATTAATATAAATTTGAAATTGGAGTACATCTCCAATGCAACCTGTTCCTATGTGAAATAGCAACTAAAAACAAATTAATAGTTTTAATTCATCAATAATCTCTCTTTATAAAGCATCACTGTTTTCTATCGGAAAATATTAACACTTATTTATAGAAGTCCTTTTACTTGATTTAGCTACAAGGAGATTTCAAAAAAAGGTTTTGAACAAGTTTATGTACCATTGCCCAGCCTCAGTAATATAATTCTGCCAATTTGTATGCAATAACAGTATTCTATTTGTAATCATCCTGGAAATAAGGACATCACAGTCTGGCACTACATCAACAAAAAACGGCCTTACCATTTACAGCCTGGCACCTTCTGTAACCTAATGGGGAAGCCAGTTTCCTCCTGGTACTGCTAGGTTTGTTTTTTACTTTTTTTATATGAATACATATCTCTCTCCCTTCTTTCATACTGACAGATACTTACCTTAGGCCTGACCCTAAAAATATGCAATGCAGCATTTTCAAGACTCCATCCTTTTAATTTTCATTACACTTTAGGACCCAATTTCTGTCTATATGCAGTTTTGATAGTTGCTATACTTGTTATTCTCCATAAAGCTAGCTATATTTTTAGACTGCAAATATTTCAAAATGTAGATGCAACTGCTAGTTTACTTTTTCCTACTTCTTTACCTTGAAATTGTTTTATTGCATTGAGACTGCTTCACCTTCAGACTTTCTTAAAAACCAGGACTTGATGCTACATTCTTCCTTCTGTGTTGGAGGATGTGAAGGGGGATGGCAGGCAAAGCAACCATCACTCATGTCTCAAACTTCTCCAGTTTCCACTGACTCTTACCTCTCTTCGTTCATGAAAAGCTTTATGAAATTAATTCTGAAAATACTTTTTTAAAGGTGTCCTGATCATTTACACTCACCAAGCTGTAGTCAAACCATTAATGCATGGATTAGATTCCTTTTTTTTCCTGTGCAAAGCTGTATTAATTTTACAAATAATACAGGCACTTGAAGGACAAAGCTGCAATTTTTCATCTTTACTATTTATTGTGTCTTGCCTTTTGTTTAACATTTATCCCGCTACATACCTTATTCGTCCTTGCTATTGGGAATACTGGATACAGATGAGAACACAATAGCAAAAATATTTTGCTTTGCAAGGTTAGTATCTATCACCTGTGACTAAGAACAAATCATTCAATTAGAATAAGCATTACCTTGGCATTGAAATGGAAAAATTGATAAGCAACACAGTGGAAAGAGACAGTACAAATATTCATTTTTGATTTCAAACTGTCTTTTTAGCTCTCTTCAATGGAAGGTCATGAATATAACAGTGGGTCTGAGAACAGAATGACGACTGAATAAAATTGATGGGAGGTAAGATGTGGCTCACAATTTCAGCTATCTTAACATGTATATTAAGAAGTTGCCATTATAACTAACCCTTATTTTAAAATTTAATCTTCAGCAGCATTCCCAATCAAAAATTAAGTCATGGTGCTACATGGACAGCAAATCAGAACTGGTCAGATTTTTATTCTACAGTCAAAATTATTCAGGTTTCTGGCCTCCACACAAAGGATGGAAACAATGTGTAGAGATAAACCAACTACCACCAGAAGCAATAATGTGAGATAAGCACTCCAGGCTGACATGTCTCCTAAGTATGGTAGTTCATCCCCCACCACCACTTGCCTCCTCAGGGCTGCTCTGTGACCTCAATAACTCTCAGCAGGCCCTGACGTTTGTGTAACGAGCTGGGAGGTGAAGTGGCCCTTGGCTGTACCAGGAACTCTTGTATGGTTAAGGAGAGAGTGTGCTGACCATACCAGGGACACCTGTTGCCTTATCAAGGAGGAGAATGAGAATAATCAGTCATCACCTGACAGCCTTAGAACATTACTCACCTGAATAGTAGCCCAAATGGAATGGTGCCATTGATACTGTCGTTTTGAATAATTTCAGTAATCACCAACTTAGATTACAGTCAGGATGGAAATTGATTGATGGCTAAAGTCAATCATGTCATGATCCTATGAACAACTGTTCTGATTGAGGTCCTTTGAACACTCCTGGATCACAGTGTGCTGTGAGCAGCACCTCCCTTTGAGAGGGACGCCTCTCCAAACTTGTGAATCCTCAAGTTTGCAACCATCAAAAAAGCTGATGACAGGGCCTGGGTCAATATCCCCTCTTCAAGGAGGCTCAACCCTTGCCCATTGAGAAGAAGCTCAACTGATATATTTCACTGAGCTTGAGGGGAGTTTTCAACAGATACCTATGTGCATATATATGTGTGCCTGTGTGCATTCATGTATGAATTGATTTAATATAGATAATTAAGTTTATTGCTGTGATTATAGTCAATCCTATTGAATCACTTTATAAATGTTAAATTAGTCAATTATTAAATTGACTAATCATTTAGACATAAACCCTTGACCAAGTCCAAGACTGAATTTGGATTCAGCTGCACCTAGGCTCCATTGGGAGTTTAGAAAGCAAGGCACAGAGTCTACTCTAAATCTGGTGAGTCCAAATGAGGTGTCTCTTACCTTTGCAGCCTCATTCTTTTGCATCCCCAATCTCTGTGCAATAATTTTAAATTGATTCCAATGTTATTTTTTTCTGCATGTTTCATCTATGTAGTAAGGAATACAGTGAATCTTGCCATTGAACTCAGTTAAGTTACGCTTTCAGAAATTTATATTAAAACTTGCGTTTGCTAATACCTTTGACAGATTCATTAAGTAGCCTAAGCCTCTCATTTGAAACACCAAGCAATATGTTAAGGAATCCCTTGTTACAAAGACAGTGGGAGTTTAGGATTGAAGGCTTGCCATAAGTGTTATTGTTGTTCTACTAAAGTAGCATGGGCAATTTGGCTGGCAAAGAATAATGAATAAATAACTGGAAAAATCCCAAGCTTTTTCATCAGTTTATATTTCCTTAATCATATGTAAAGAAAACTAATGTACCCTTCAATTACATGTATGAGCAAAAAACCTGCTTCAAAACCATCCTTTACCAGAAGCAGCATTACATGGGAATCCGAGCTTTCAAGGAAAGTTCCACCAGTTTTGGTACAGAATTATTGATCTGTTACAATGAAATGCTACAGAATCTGAAAGGCATTACCAGAGAGTCTCGACCTTAACTGAAATCTTTAGAATGATTCAGCAATGCATAGTAATTATGCCTCATATGTTAATATCAAAGTAATGTGTCTAAAGGATTGTTTTTGCATACTATCTCCACTGAGGTTAAGTGTCTGATAATTTCAATGTATTTGTATTTAGTCCTTCATATCAAGCTGGAAAAAAGCTCATTGGATTGTTTACTGCTAGTTTCTTTCTTGCTTTGCTTTTTTGGTCTGAGTTGCTATTGTTTTTTTTGCTTGTACATTTCTGGTTTAGCTCTTAACTCAGATGACTGTCATGAGAGCATAAAATCTATGAATTTCCCATGAAATGAAGGATTGTTTCCAGCTATACAGTATTTTGCAATCACTTCTGTTTAGTAATTTTATTGTTTTCAGCCCTAGTCAGTGTCTGCCTGTGGCACATTAAGGAGTGGGATGACTATGTAGCACGATTCTGTCTAAGTAGAATCTTCTATCTAAGACACAAGACCTCACTTTGTACAGAGTGATAAGCACAAATATGTTGCTTTGCCAACAGTTTAAGGGCAAAAAAAGACCAGAATATTTTAGCATATATTCTTTATCAGAGAATTACTGCAATTCATCAAGTAGATAAAATCATAAATTCTATTTCCCTACTATTCTGAATGTATATGTACTTTATTAAAAAAAAATAAAATATCTTCCTATCTTAAAAGAATTTGGGGTTTGAAATTGGAGTTTTAAGGAGTTGTTTGATTATTTCTTTTGTATCCACTAGTTTATAAGACTGTCTGTCTCCTGAGATATAGCTTGTGCACTGAAGGACATTTGTCCTTTTTCATAAAAATAAAGATGAAATGAATGTGTGGGGCCAAAGGTCACAAAATATTGCTGAGTGGCAGTTAAGGTCTGGAGGTTATTAGTGGGGGGCTTTTTGAAGCTGCCACTGGTATGTACCTCTTCCTGCCAAGAGACTTCAAAGGACACTGGTTCTTTCCCCTGCAGTCCTGCCTTGTATTCACAAGTACTGAAGAAAGAACTGAATGGCACTTTAGGGAACTTTAAGATGATCATGTGAAGTTGTCAAGTAGTTCGTATTTACTAAAATTGCAATCTGATAGATAAAATCCAGATCAGTAAATAAGGAACCCAGCAAGGAGAAAAAGTCCTCGGTCCTAATTTTTTGGTGATAGGATAACTGAGGCATGGCTACTTTTCTGGTCAAACAAGCAAAATCCTTCCCTCTTCACTTGATATTTCATAGGCTACAATGTTCTTAAAGCTTGTCTGCATTTAAGGGTATTTCATGGCTTGTCAAAGTCTGAGACTTTTTAAAATATATGCAAAAATCAGAGATATTTTGGGCCTAGTAATCTAAATACTTAAAAAATAAAAATTTCTTGAACATTCTCAGTTATTGCAATCTGTATTTGTCCAGTATGCACAGGCATCTCTCTTTTTTTTTTTTTTTTTTTTTTTTCAGTTTTGTGGGACTTACANCAGCTTGTGAGACCATACATAGAAGATCACAAAAAGAGAAAGGGGACTTTTGGCCACACAGCAGAGACAATGCTGTGACTCAGCTCTACTGTAGGAAAATGTAACTTGCTTGATTCCTCTGAGCAGGTAGCCCAGGACACAGATCTTCCTACTGCTCTGTGATGCCACAGAAACAGATACAACAGGCCAGCAGATCAGAGAATCATTAAGGTTGGAAAAGATTTCTAAGATCATCAAGTCCAACCTTTGTCCCAACATCACCATGTCAACTAAACCATGACACTGATCATCATATCCAGTCATTTCTTAAACACTTCCAGGGATGGTGATTCCACCACTTCCCTGGGCAGCATGTTGCAATGCCTGACCATCCTTTCCATGAGGAAATTCCTCCTGATGTCCAACTTGAACCTCTTCTGGTGCAACTGGAGGCATTTCCTCTGTCTCTAGTTGCCTGGGAGAAGAGGCTGACTCCCACCTGGCTATAACCTCCTTTCAGGTAGTTTTAGAGGTCTCCCCTGAGCCTTCTGATCACCAGGCTAAACAACCCCATCTCCCTCAGCTGCTTCTCATATGACTTAATCTCTAGACCCTTCATCACCTTCACTGTCCTTGTCTTGACTCACTCCAGTACCTCACTGTTTTTGTTGTAGCAAGGTGGCCCAGAACTGAACACAGGATTCGAGGTGCAACTTCACCAGTGCCCAGAACAGCAGCACAATCACTGCCCTGGTCCTGCTGACCACACTATTGCTGATACAAGCCAGGAAGCCACTGATGATCTTGGCCACCTGGGAACACTTCTGGCTGATGTTGAGATGGCTGTCAAGGAGCACCCCCAGGTCCTTTTCTTCTGGGCAGCTTATCAGACACTCTTTCCCCAGTCTGTGGCACTTCATGGGGTTGTTTTGACTCAAGTACAGGACCTGACACATCGTGTTGTTGAACCTCATACAATTGGCCTTGGCTCATGGATCCAGCTTGTCCAGACCCCTTTACAAGGTCTCCTACTCCCCAGCTGATCAACACTTCCACCCAACTTAGTGTCGTCTGTGAACTTACTGAGGGTGCACTCAATCCTCTCATCCAGATAAGCAATAAAGTTATTAAACAAGACTGGGTCCGCTACTGAGCCTTGGGGAACCTCACTAGTGAGCAGCCAGCAACTGGGTGTGGCACAATGCACCACTACTCTCTGAACCCAGCAATCCAGTCATTTTTTAACCCATCAAAGAGTGCACCTGTCCAGGAAATAGGCTGCCAGCTTCTCCAGGAGAATGTTGTAGAAGAGAGCATCAAAGACTTTACTAAAGTCCAGGTAGACAACATCCACAGGTTTTCCTTCATCCACTAGGTGGGTCACCTACTCATAAAAGGAGATCAGGTTGGTTAAGCAGGACCTGCCTTTTCTAAATCCATGATGGCTGGGCCTGATCCCCTGGTTGTCCTGTATGTGTGATGTGATCATACTCAAGATAATCTGTTCCATACCCAGATCTGCAGGACACACTGTGCAACTCTCTTTGGCATAGGTGATAATAGTAACCATAGTTCATAATCCTCCTTTTCTGTGCAGAGGCATTGTGACTGAGGAAGGAGAATCTCAAGCATAATACGCAAGAGTGACCCGGTCAGAGTCCTCCTGGATCTGCCAATTTTGTGCATCTGGCCAGGAGACTGTCTGCCAGACATCTGGCCAGACTGCTGTCTGCACCTCTGGCTTTGTACAATAAGAATAACAGCAGCCTTCTCTGCACTCTGCCTTAAGATGTGTGAATAAAAGCTTAAAGCAGCACAGTTCACAGGTAACTAAAACTGTGGTTCACGAGTGCACTTTTCAAGGCAGTAGTTTTCTTGTCTTGACTACATTAGAATGATATCCCATGGCTTTCCAAGCCGATTTAGGAGACTGCCAACATGCGGGACACAGTTCACTTTCCTGTTCTGAGGTAGAACACTCCTTAGTAGTTGCAGTTCCAGGAGATGAGGTTCAAACCAGTCCACATGACAAAAAGGCACTCACATATCTGGATGGCTTCTGGGGAATGTGACATCCAAAATTCATAATCTTACTTCTGTTTCATCATTAAAATCAAGACTGCAAAGCCCATAGAACAGGCCAAAATTCTTTGCACTTAATTTTAAGAATTTGAGATGTCTAAAATGCTGTCTTTGTGTCAAAAGAGAGAGGCAGGCACCTCCAAATTGGATTTCAGTTTGCTTAAAATACACATGAAGAGGCTTATCCTCCTCCTCTTGATCAACTGAAATACGATACACAAGCCTCAGCATATTCTTCGCTGCCTTTATGAATATATATAATGAAGAAAAACTTTTATTTGTTTATAGATACGGCAACTGGGTGGCTAGAGGAAGTATTTACTAGTAGAGTAGTAACACGATTCCAAACTGCTCTGAAACTATAACATTTTCATATTTATGCAAGAAATATTTTCTTTTTTTTCTCTAAAATGTGAGCATGAATCATACAGGAAGTTATGCAAAATAGAATAAATTAGGCAAATAGCATTCTTTGAAGTTTTGAATTAAGTGCTATGCTCTGGAGTACACAGCACACACACTGAATGCTTGATGACAGAAAAATACTTTATATTCAGATTATATTCCAAGAATGTCCATTTGTGTTGTTCTTTTCTGACCATCAGAAAATGACTCATTGATCTTCAGTACCCCATTACCTCTGTTCTGTTTTGAAAATCTAGTCACATGGGATCAACTAAAAAATCTCATAATTAGGACTTGCCATTAGTTTGACAGGTGGAGCACACAGCGTGAGCATAGTCTAGTCGCTCTGACATTCTGAAATATAAAAACACAAAGCCACCTGAGAAACCACATGAAAGAAACTTCACTACCTTAAGCTGCATATAATAGAGAACTTCGAAGCTCCTGCTATAAGCTGATTTGAAATCTCTCTTTGTATCTGATGAAAAAGTTTTACTGTCAGGCTTTTTGGTAAAAAAGTGTAAGTTTCAGGTAAGATGCCTGTGTTATTCCAGGATTGCCTCTCTCAGATGGTAGCATATCACTTAAATGAAGGTCAAAATTTATATGTACAATCTCTTGTTGTAAAAAAAAATAAAATAAATACAAGATAGAGCAGCTTAATTCATTCCTTGAGGCCACAAATACTTTAAGATGTGTTCTTAAGAAAAGTCAAATCAGAGTTTTGACTCATTTAGGTTGATTTTACTTCAATGTGCATTGATAAGAGAAAACAGAACTTCACCTTTACAAGAAATTAAGAATTTTTGATTATATTTAATAGAGAAGCCAACATCAGTCAACATGGGTTAATGCTGAACAAAGGAGAAAGCTCACAGCAATAGGTGCAGTGATCCTTGAACCATGCTGCCAAAATTCATGATTTTGAAGATTGCGTGCCATGTAAAGGAAATACAGGAAGCTAAATTTCTTTCAGAATTACAAGGTTATTCTTCCGATAAAAAATTAGCTCATATAAATCATCATCCACTAAATAGCTGCTCAGATGTGACATGTAATCTGTAAAAGATCTATCTATACTTTTAGATTCCAGAAGAAAGGTATATTTCACATACTGTCTGAAAGGAATATTTTTAAAAATAACTCCTCAGGTCAAATCACTTGTGAGTAGTCACGGAGTGCTATGTCAGGGTATGAGGTTTCAGTTTCTTCAGGTATTTAAGAGAGTGCTATATCAGCGAGAATTCAAATACAAGTAAAATACTCATCAGGCAGATGGTCAGTACCTTTCACTGAGCCAGATGCTAAATGGCCACTTTAACACAGACAAATTTCCCCTTTAACGAAGAAAAAGGTACTGAGAAGGATTTCTATGGTGAAATGAAGCAATGACCTGGCTGTTAAAGAGTAGGAAGGCACTGCAAAGAAAAAGAAAGTGGGAGTAAAAAACCCACTGACAATCCTGTGGTTCTTTCCTCCATCACCACTTCCGCCATCTGGTCCCCCTTTATCCTTTATCCTCCCACCTCTACGAGTTTGTTTTATGAAGCCCCTGAGATCTCGTACTTTCACTCTGCAGTTATTTAAGAAAAGTAAATATATTAAAGAGTATTCTTTAAAGTCAGAACCACCAATACACCTCAAGCATTTAATTACCTCAGCATAATTTATTTTTTTTTGTGCTCTCAATCAAAAAATGAATACTAAGGTGTACCAGGAACTCCATTTCTGTACATGCTTTATAAAGACAGAATTATACCCTCATGTATAGATACACATATCAATATACAAAATGTTTTCCCTGAAATGCAAGTTAAATATTTTCCAGTGGAAAGAGAGATGAAGAGAAAGGGAAAGTATATGAAGTCTGAAAAAACATTCTTCTTCCTTTCCAATCATTGTCTCAGCCTGAAGAGGATTATGGAGTATAATGCAAAATGAGTTCCCCTCCAAGTCTAGACTTAGTTGTGCGAAGAAAATCTGATGACTAATGGCAGTAGAAGAACCAGTCTTTTCTCAGGAAGGCTGTGAAGCATCTATTAAATTTCAAGCCAACTCTCTCACATCCAAATAAACTTTTAAAGCTAGCAGACACATTAATAAACAAAATTAATTTATTTTTAATTGTTATAATGTGTGTCCTTATAAAACATCCGTAGAGGTTTCTATCCATACAAAAGCATGATGGGGACTTTGAATTTGGTGAGCTGTTACCTGTAACTTTTGGAATGAGAAAGGGAAAGTAGCAACTCTCAAAAATGGATTCCAAGATGTTCTAGAAGTGTCCAGTTCCCAAAGCATTGTTGGGAATATGAAAAGTCTTCTGATAAGAGGTAATAGCCAGGAAAGCACTCTGCACAAGGAAAGCATGATATAGCAAAGAGCACACTTGCATATTACTGCTGTATCAGGAAACTCAGAAGGGCCTGATTATAATCTGTCTTCAACTGCATCACTTTTTACTGTTAGTCTGCTTTCTTGGACAGTTATATTTCATGCCAATTATCACTCTCCCATACTTACCTAGGCATTCTTAAAAATTTGTTATTATAGGCAAATGTTATGCTTCCAGAAGCAGCTTGTTACAACAGACTAGTTTTCTGATTAAAGAAAGGTAAAGTCAGAATTCATGATTATCTTGTGTTTGCATATGTGTTCACAATTTGGGTAAGCATTCACTGCATGTGGAAAGCAGAGGAATGTTAGTATCGACTTCCAGACAGTGAGAACAATGCAGAGTGGATGGATCATATACCCTGCAGCCCTAAAAGTGGGATATGTGGAAATCAGGTGGGGTACAAACTGAGGAGACTACAACACGGCTGCTAAGGTCTCAGCTGGGCTCCCCATGCCTACTTTTTTCTGTTGCTAGAGGTGAAACAATGATGGAAAAAATATTCACTTGCTCACTACACTAAGAAATGGGAGACATAACAGAAATAACTAGAAGCAGCTCACTTGTCTGCTTTCTTAGTGGATGTCACAATTACTCTTCATGTCACATTTTGTCCAACAAAAACTCGCAAGTTTCCACTGTTTGGAGTGCAAAGGGATGTCTCACATTGAGGCAGGTCAGAAGAAATGAAATATTGGTGGCTGTCATTGTGTAGTAGATGATGCTAAGCAGGTCTCCATATGCCCATAAGTTCATTATCTGGGTCAGCATCCAGATAGCATTCAGCATTTTCAAATTACTAAATCAAGGAAACAGACACATGACAAACATGCTTTATTCAGTGTACTTAGTATCATTTAGATAAGTCCATCCTTCTTAAAAAAATTATCATTCTCCTGTCGTACATGAACCCATCTTATACAGACATGGTTTCTTGCTCCGCACAATTGGTCCCCCAGAGCAGACATTTAATAGTGCAGGGTATATGGAAGCCTATTCTGAGCTGGTCTCTGTGTAGCAGCCAATATTTCCTCTAGTTTGTATTCTATGGCTGTTTTTATATCTATTGGTATTGCTTTCCAGGACCAGACTGCTTAATATTGCTACTTTAATTCTGAAATGGGCGTTGCAGTTCTTACAGGAAGCTTTTTACTGTACCCTAGAGGAAGTGTTCACACTTGACTATAGTTAGTATTGCAACAGCACAAAATGCCAACAAGATAAGATGAAGACCTGAGCTACTTAAGGACAGCTAGGATATTTACTTTATCCAATACTGGTCTTTATATTAGCTCCACAGAAGGCCAGCAAAATCAGCATAATCTATGTCATTCTGCTTAATATTTTCCATTTCATAAATTTGTGCGAAAAATTCATAAAAAAGGTGAATTATTTCCTCTGGTGTGTGGCTTTATGACCAATGAATAGAAAAGTTATAAGAATCTCTATTAAAGTGTTTACAGTTATTTTTTGTAATAGAATTGACTTATCTTGAAGCATTTAACCTAGGCAGGAAAAGAACACATCAAAATCAGATAAATTTTAGATCAGTTATGTTTTGGAGAATTTGATCTCTGTGAAACTATAAATTATTCTGAAAGCTTGAGTAAAACCTTTCTGTAAATGAGATTCTTTCCACTATAGTCTTCTCAGTTGCAACCATAGAGGTAAATGGATTTAAATATCAATGAAGCACTGTTTATAAAACATTGTGCTCTTGAAGGAGAAAACGTGACAGAGTGACAGAAAAGGTATTATGAACTTGTCTTGCAAACTGCTGGGAAGTACCACTGTAGATCCACTGTGACTGTTGTATGCTTTGAAAGAGAGAAATTGACCCCCAAAAAGAACAACGGCAAGGCATAATAATCACAATAGTAAAGGGCCACTAAGAGGATAACTCTGCACAAATTTAAAAGACAGCATGTTGGCTGCAATAGAGCTGCCACCAAAATGAACAGATACCTATAACAGGTACCTGTAACTACTTAGAGCTTTTTTCTCTCCAGAACTGGGGATGGGGGGAAGAGCAGAGAACCAGAAAATTTTTGAGATAATCGAGGGAACACTACTTTTTTAGAACATGTGCAAAGGAAATGGCCTACAGCAGCAACGACTAATGCCTTCAAAGATGACTGAATTCCCTTTTTCATCATGAACTATCCAGGTATATATTTAGGGGTTTATATTTTCTCACAAGCTCTGGCACATGCAGCTTCATTGATTTATAGCACTGCCACTCTTGATGTTTGCCTTTCCTCTACATCGGAAATTTATCACGGCAGTGTTGGTCGACTCAAATTGTGTTGGCTTTTCAGCTGCTGCATCTTGCAGTCAATACAGTCACCTGAGCCATGCTCCTTGTCAGTTTTAGCAGGCACTGTGCACAGTGAACTACAACAGAAGCGAATGTGTTGCAGTACAAGCAAATGTGAGCCTTAAAACTCATTCCTCAGCAGTTTCTGCTGTTTCACTGTTGTATGAGCACATTAGCACATTTGATTTTCATGCTACAACTAAGGGGCACAGTGGTGAGTCATGGCAACATTGTAAAGTCTGCAACATTGCACAGCACCTTGGCTAAACCCTTCTTATGAGATGAGGCCAGAGGTCCAGATATCTTTCAACAAGTGTCTTAAGAGAGAAAATTATTTCCTTTTCTAGCGACAATGCAATTACATTTTAACAGTTTAAGATGTGACTGTTATAGCCACTGCATTTATTATTGAGATGTATTTCCTCAGTTTTTCAATTGTTTCTTGTTTAGTTCTACAGCTCAATATTTGTAATTACAGGTCCCTAATTATATTTAATTGGTTATATTTTCTGTTAATTTTTTTAATTACTAAATTTTTAAGAAAGCTTTTAGCTGTTTCAGTTCATTGTCTGAATTTAACAAGTGAAGCCCTCCTTAAACTGAAGTGTCTTCTTCATTCTCTTTCCTTTACTTTCTCATTGTATATAGACAATCCATTCCTGTTCCCCTCGATCCTTTCAGTTAGCATATTACTGTAATGGTCATATTATTCCCTTTTTATTCTTCCGTGTATCAGGTTTTCTGTATTTTCTGGCTTGGCTGGTTTTGCCCTCTATGAAATTATATATTTATGGCAAAATAATTGAAATGGCTCAGAACTTTCCTATATTTTTCATGTTTTAACATACAATCCAGGAATGATACACTTTTGAAAGTCTTCTTAAGATACAGAACTTGCCTTGTAACCTAAACACAGGGAGGCATATTAATGAATTAAAAAGACATGAAGCCCATTTCTGCTGCCTTAAAGTATCATGAATTACTTCATTGAAATCCTAGTCAAATTTAAGGTAATATTTTTCTCAACTCTACTAAGTCATACTTTAGAATATGGAAGGCGGAAGAGGTAAAGAAGAGAAATAGTTGGCATTTGTAATTACAGACTGCTTTTTCCTGATATTAAAACCCCTTCCTGAAACAACAGGCTGTTAGACCCCACCCTAGGAGCTACGAGCTCATCTAGGAGTTTTACTTTTAAAAAATATACAAGGCTCCAAAAATTCACCCACTGAATATTTTGAAGAGCCCTCAGTCCTTTAATACCTTGAGGTAGTGTAAAGAGGTGTGGCACGTGTTTTCTCAGGAGGTACTTTTACTGATAAACTTTAGAAAATAAGGGAGAAAATAAGAGATCTTCGCAAAAGTTTAAAAGGTAACATACAACCAAAACAAACCATAAAGCTACAACTTAGCACATGCTAACCCACGCAACTTAGCAAAATCCAACCCATTCAGTCCTAAGCTACCCAAAATATTAAGAGATTAAAGGAAGAAAAAGGAGTAAAGAAAGAGAGAGAAAAGAGATTAAGATCATAGGTACCACCAGAGAGTCCTGCGCAAGTCCAGCTCCCATGAGGCAGATGTCGGGTCTCAAGCACAATCAGTGGCCATGTGCTGCTCTTCTTATGTGCTTTGGCTCCCCTGTGGCGACTACTCCGAGGCGGGACTTCTGGCCCACTGACCATTCTGGGGCTCCAGGGCAGTGTGAGGGCAGTGCTCCCGATCTAAGGCTGGGTTAGGAGTTCCGTGGGGCATACAGCAGTGCTCTCTGGCTGCCTCTGACTGAGAACTGCTCTGTGGTTGCCCCATGAGATTTGCCGTGTCTGCCATTGGGATATGGCATTACTTCACCTTCCTGAAATTCGACTAATCCCTTCCCCTTCCCCTTCCCCCCCCACCAAACACTTGAGTTGGTTCTGACCCAATAATTAATATAATCCTCTGTGGCATTCGAATCCAGTGTTTTACACAGCCAGATCTGCAATTGGATTTCTCATTTTTGTTTTGACAGGCAAGAAATTCTGACTACTAACACAATGAAATAACAAAGCCCACTGCAGGATGAAGAACCAAATCTTTAGAGAAAATAGAGGCTTAGAGCTGACAACAATACATTAAACAGTGAAACAACAGGTGACTGATCACAAATAAAAGCCAATTAATTAAAAAATAATTGCGCAAAACCTTTAAGTGTTGTTATATATTTCAATATGGTTCAATGGCCTTCTTAGGTCAAGTAAATAGTTTTTGATTATCTTGAATTTCTCTTCTGGGGGAAAAAAAAATATTTTTGGAAGCTTAACAACACTTTAGCGTATTAATATTTTAAATTGATAATTTTAGGTATGGTTTTATTTCATATTATTTCCTCCAATAATCTAAATAACAATAAACCACAATGACTTGATCATGTAGCAATACTGTACATTGCATGGTAAGACAAATGGCATAATAAATTAAGTAACAGAATCTCATCATGAGGAAAATTAATTCCTGCTGCTTGATAAATCAAAGTGTATTCAAAATCAGTAAAATTTTTCAAAATTTATGCCAGAATAAAGCAGAAGGTTGTTTTTTTTCTTTTTCTCAGATACTGACTGAAGCATAAGGAATTCCCAGGAGTTTAATGACTGACTGGTTTAATGGCACTTGACTGCAGTTCATACATTCAGCTTTTCTTACTGGTTATTAAATCCCAGGAAATTGTCTGTGCATAGTGAAAAACATTTTCATATAAAATAGTCCCAACCAATTCTGAATAATGAACAAGTATGCAAAAATTCAGTTTGTTATTGAACATCATTGATGTAATTTGATCTTATTTCCTGGAGTGGGATTTTTAGCATTCACTTCTTGATTCTTCTTTCTTCACGGTTCTTCAGGAATAAGAAAAAAGTTTTGTTCACCAGATAATCTAAATAATTGGGAATAGGCTTAAAATGAGAAGCATGCTAATAACTTAGAAGAGATGGACAAAATCAGCATTGTGGAGTCTGATGAATTAAAAATAGGAGGATGGTATACAAGGAAAAGGGATTTTTTATTTTTTTCGATAAATGAACTGTCTAGGAAGAGAAAAATAGATGAGCCATGTAGGAAAATCACCAGGGTTTTTTTTTGCAAGAGAGAGATAAGTATTTTCTGGCAGTATTGGCTTTATGAGCCAGTTATGTGTGTCTTCAGGCAATATAACAATTAAATTAATATTTGCAGGGTAGTGTTGGAATTGTTTACATTTATCCAGAAAGAGCATTGATTGTTTTCACTCTGCATCTACCATACAAATATCATTTGAAGAAGCAAGGAAGCACGGGCAACAGAGAACAACAGTATTAAAACCCATTTTAAAGTAACATTATCTTAGTTAAGTAGGGAATAGAAACATCAGAAATAAATTTTACCTAGTCAGAGAGAAATAGCTAACTGAGAAGATGCTTAAGTCGGTCAGAGTTTGGAGGCTGCTTCATGGGGCGCAGTCTGCACTATTGCATTGATTTATATTTTGCCAGGTGCAAAGCCTATTGGTCCTGATCCAAAGGGCTGTTCTCATATGCATGTCCACACATTTAAAGGCATGAGTAGTTAAATAAGATTATTTAGCCGCTTACTTCTAATTTAGATCTGAATGTTTTCCTTGACTGGAGTTCAGTACTATGCAAGAGACAATTTTTCACTGCCTTTGAAAACACCACGTGCACCAATATGTAGGCTATCGGACTGGAACTTTGGAGACCAGAAACCTCTGCTGTGCTGTGCAGGCTCAAATCAGAGCATCGGTTTTCCTGACTATTCTACTTGAACTGCATATCTTTTGGGCAAGGAGTGTTTCACAACATTTATTTATTTATCCATTAGTTGGTCTAAGGGGCTTCTGAGCTTAATGTGAATCTCTGTGTAAGTAAATTAATAAAAGAAGTACCATGTTATCCCAAAATTATAAATGTGTAACTTAAGGCAAAACTTCAGTGATTGGGCTTTGTTTTAGATATTCCAAGATCTCATAGATTGGCTAAAGGTGTGGAATTCATAAGCACTTAGGTTCTTCTTCAGAATTGTCTCTCTTTTGTCTCAAAATTTTTAAAATTTCCTTTCTAACATATATAAAATACAAAAACTTTTTAAGGTAATACTTACTTTTTTAACATATCTACTCTTTAAAGTAGTATCAATTTGTGAGGGCCCTAGGGTTTTCATGGCATGTATTTATGTATAACGCATGGACAGTACGATAATTTATTAAGTCAGTATTCTATTGCTTTTTTCTCTTTAAGGCTTTTAAAGCCTTAGACATAGTAATTTAAAATTTTCTTTCTTAATTAACTTATTTATGGATATTAGGGATTATTCTTAACCACCCAGTGCACAGAATCGCAGTCTTTTCAAATGGTTACTTTCGGTAGAACACGTTCATCTGAGGGGACTCCACAGTGACAAAGTACATTACAAATACTTGGTTTACAATACTCCCAGGAAGCCAGGCTTGGACTACTACTTTTCTGCCCAACTATGAGTAAAACAAATGACCTCATTTCAGAATGCATATAGTTCTTGTCAGACTACAGCTCTGTGGACAGCAAGGCTGCACTTGTTATCTCCAAACACGACTTGCTGATTTTTAGTTGACCTTTCCACAGAATAGCTGAAAAACAATATGTACAGGTCCCAGACACCCTGTCCATTGCACTGTAGCTTGACAAATCACAACCCACCTGCAACAAGACAGTAACTTGCATTATCACACTGAGAGATGTGCGCCTCTGATTGCGTCCTGATGTATTCCAACTATCAGAAATACTCTAACCAACTGTTTGTTATAGTATTATCAAGAACGTGATCAACAATGAAAACTGACACTTTGAATTTACAGTCTTTATTCAATTAATAAATTTAGAATTTAAAGAAACACAAGCTGCCACTTCTCTGCAACTAACTTTTACTGCTGAGAATCCCACACAAGCTGAGGAAATAGCACATTCTGCAACAGACCTAGTAAACAAAACCAGATTTTAACACAGAAGGATCAGAATAAGTGAAATATTTCAGAGCTGAAAGCATAACTTCATTCATGTATCAAGGCTGAGCAAGATCTTCTTTTCTGCAATGTGAACACATTGGGAATATCTACTGTGAATATCCTAAGAAAATCAGTTACAGAATGCAAACGAAAGATTACACTAAGCAATTTATATTAAAAATATTTTGTTTATTGAGACTTACTTTTTTTTCTTCCAACATTTTTTTTAATATGTAAACACTTCTTTTTCTGTGTCACTTCATTTTGTGTCTGACCGGCACTTCAATTTTCTCTTCCTAGCCTTATACGACACCTAAATTATCAAGACAACTCATCATCACCAGTGTTTTGTTAACTTGGTTGATCAAGGGCAAGTTATTTTTATGGAACAGAAGGAAGATAATAACTAAAAAGCGATCTCTTTGCAGTCCAAAGGCAGTGGATTGATCAACTTGTACTGAATTTTCAAAGCTAAATAAACAAAAGTTTATTATAAAAATCTAATAGACTAAAAAACTTTCCTTCCAAGGAATGAAAAGGAAGCTCATAGGATAGCTGTAGTTTGTTCAGTGTGGCCATGAATAATACCAAATTCTTTAATTTATATGAATCTCTCTGAGTATTAAGGTGCAAAGAAGTTCATAACATTGTTGGCTGGAAAAAAAGAAAAAGCCATCCCCAGTTAAATGTCCTGAAATAAAAAAATTATTTTCACTCCCCTGGGAGAAGGACTTGAATAAAGGATTTGAATTTCTGTCTCATTTAGGCCTATCTAGCCAGCAGGTTAAAGAAGGCGAAGGCTGTACTTTGGCTTCATTGCAGATGCACCGACAGTCACTATTCTGTTTTGTGAACTGGACCGTGGAATTCCCATTCCTGACATATACATTGTCTTTGATTCATGTTCCACTCACTTTCCCTTATGATACTTAGAGCAAATGGGAACTCACCAGACGAATTGTAGAGAAAATAGCTGACAGGAAACTTGACCTATCGTCACCACAGGAAACTGCTGAGGGCAGAAAGGGATTAACTAGAACAGAATACATTATCTTTTGACAGCTCTTCACACTTCAGTCTCAAAAACTTTACTATCATTAAAGATAAAAAATTAAGATACTTTTTGGTTTTCACAATGAAATTTTTAAAAAAAAAAAAGATTGAAATATCAAACCAATGTTTGCCAAGGGGCATCTACATACCCCTTATGAATGAATCACATTTATGTGCTTAAGTACTTCAGAGACCTGCCATAATCCAGGGATATATTGAGTCTTCCTCTCTGATTTTTAGTCAGTAGTGTCCTTCACCTCATTTTTTCTCAATAGCCTGCATGCTGGTCGCATACTATATATTCTGGAACTACAGGTGTGAGATGGCGGTGACAGAAGCTGTGCCATTCAGAGGGGCTCACCAGAGGGGCCTGGCTGGCTATATAATATGCGTCAGGGCAAATGTAGGTCTTACTCTGTCGTTCAGAACTTAAATGGGTCGTGTGAGAATGTGTGCAGAGTCTGTGATGTGTCTATTTGAAGAACAGCTGTGAAGTGTAAAGAAAAAAAAATCAAGACAGTGTATGTAATCGTGAGTTTCACTTGAGTTTACAAGGACTTTAGCTTCTGCCTGAAAGATGCCTTGAACTGATACCAAAGAAACAAGCCTATTCCAAAGGTGAATTGGCTTTTGAAATAGAATCAAATCTTAGATATAAACCTTAACTATATATGTCATATCCCCAATAAAAATGTTCTGAAATTCTCCAAAGGGAAATGGTATTGAATAGATCAAAAGGCAAAATAAAATCCTAATACCAGTGAAACACATGGTCTGATTATACATATGTGGCTAGAAGGGTAGAAATCCGTTGTAATAACAGATGGATTTTGCTGTCTTTTGAGGTAACCACCTAGAAGGACAAAGGATCACAACAGCATTGCAGTGAAAGACTACATACAACAAGAATAAAGCCACCTTCCTGCATTTGACTGACTTATGACTGAAACAGTCGACTCCCATTTTATGTGGCATGGCTTCTCTTGACAGTACTGTAATCAGGAATGTTCTGAGCTGAGCTGCTGACAAGTCTGACAATATACTCAGAGTGTAGTATACAACACAAACCTTCATTCTGTTTTTTAACATATTTATATGTAAGTTATCCAGTGTTAGCTAAAAGAGGTATTAATTTAGTACTAGTTCTGTAACCAGAATCTGTTAGAGAGAAGGAAGTAACTCAGTAAGCAGTCTAATCCATGCATTTTAACTAATGTGTGTTTTTCTTGTGGTGTCTGGTAAAACTGAAATTTAATTATGACTGGTAGCTACTTTTGTTCCATTCTATAGATAAGAAGTACTTTCCCCACAACCAGATATTATTGGTACTGATGTACTTACCCATGGTTATGCAGTGACAAGAGAACTTTTAGTTCTAAGTACCATATTAGAAATTATTACTTTCATTATTCAAAGGTAGTAAGGAGCTTTGTGCTGCAACGAGTAAGGCCCAATGTAGGGAAAGTGTGATAGAGATCATGGGATTCCCTTCATGGCCAATTATATTTTCACTGCTCAGCCTCAAACTTTAAATACTTAGTGGCTGGAGCTTTTTTCTTTTTTTTATTCATCTCTGATTTGGAAACAATTATTTCACTTTGTGAAAGCCTTTCTCAAGACCAATAAATTTCAATGAGTATTTGTAATATGTTCAAAATAAGCTAGGTGTGCTTGTGGCTTAGAACTGAATCTCCTTATGGATTAAATAGAAATCTACCCAAGAACAGTTTTCCAACTGGTACAACCTGTAACAACTTTCCAAGCTTAAATTCATATAACATTTAAAATAAGTTTCTCTACATCTGATTTTTTTTATTAAAAATATGCAGCTTTCTTCATCCCTAAACTTAATGATTACAAATAGGGGAATCCCATAGCATAAAAGGAATTTGGATATGTCAGAACATTTTTTTAAATAGTACTGGAAAATTAGAAAAAGAATGTTAGTAGCATCTTGTAGCGTTGTACTGTGTCCAAATTACATTTGATTATTTTGGTTTAGAAGTGTTCTTTTTGTATGATGTCTTGAGATATAAATTTTTACTTTTTTTGCATTATTTGGTTAAGCCAAAATTTACTACCATTTTGTAAGGAAAACATAAGCTAAAATCTCAGAATATCTTTCATGACAAGAATGTCAGAGATCTTCTGTGCTTGAAATGGACAGAAATCCAAATTTATATGGGAATTCAAAATTTATATTGGACAAAGGGCTAGGAAATACATTAGTGTTAAACCAAACAATTATGACCTGGCAAAGCAACAAACTCAAATGAAATTTAGCTAGTCTTCCTCTTTCCAGATATCCGCAATTCTATTCAAGTGGTCATTGTACAGCTGAAGAACACCGTTGTTATTTTTTCATAATTTTCCAGTCTGGCCAGTAAACAAACTTAGTGTATAGTCTATCGAGTTAAAAGATCAGAAATTTATCATGATTTTCAGATTTGCGTTGTCCTCTCTACTACATTGTACCTCTTTTGATATAAATTTCCCCATTTCAGTCATGCTACTGGGACCAATTGTGAGGAATTTTATATATGTTGTTATCAAAAAACACATAAAATTTGCCATCCTTGAAAAAATACCAAGTTCAGTATGAGTTTGAAAGTATGAATAACCTGATGGTTCAAAACATGAGGAGAGGAAGAAGACTACAAGGACCTAGAAAATTTTCCACATTAGGAAGGAGTCCAACCTGCCAGATGGAGTGACCGGCCTAAATTTTCAAGTATGAAATTTCATTACCACTTTTATTACATGCACAAAAGTCAATGTTACTACAGATCATAAATTTATTCATCACTTTGATAAATCCATCCACTATTCTGAATTGAAGTTTATAATCTTCTCTGATAGCACATTCCAAAGACTGAGAATGCACTCTCTGAAGAAATAGTTCATTTAACTTCATCTTTATTTACTTGCTTTTTCTTCATCCCTAGTCATCCATAATTCTTGTTTGTACCTTTTCAAATACCTTTTTAAGTTTTTAGAAAATTCAAGTTTAAGGAAATACTAAGTAATACTAAACACAGATAGAGATACTTTCTCTGACAAAATGCTTAACATGGACTTTGGTTCTACTGCTGTTTAACTTCAAGCCTTAAGGCCTTTCAACACTAATACCTGTATCTATTTCTGGATGTTTTAGATAAGAAAAATCAAAGAACTGACACAATTTCAAGTTGAGAAATACAATAAAATGTACATATTGGAAAGTTATTACAAGTCTGACATTATAGGCCTTATACTCCATTAAAAAAATAAATATTGGTCCAGGAAATTAATTATTAAATCTCTTATATTTTTTGTGTGATCGTGTCAGTAGGATGCACTCAGAGACTCAATTAAAAAAGGATCAAAATTGCATATCCTACATATAATCCGAGATATGGAACTTCTTTCATTAATTGTTTCTATTGTTAGCAGATCTTTCTTGTTTAAAACTTGCACATAAGTGGAGATGCTTTCATTTCTCTGAGTTTTCCAATATTTAGTTACTTGCACATCAGAATGTTCCAACATATTTCTAAAGTATCCTTCCTTTATTTCTTTTTTGGTTCTTTTTTTTTGTGTGTATTTTTTTTGTTTGTTTGTTTTGTTTTGTGTTGTGTTTTTTTGTTTGTTTGGGGTTTTTTTGGTTGTTTTGTTTTGGGTTTTCTTTCTTGTTTTGTTTTGGTTTTTGGGTTTTTTTGCTTTGTTTTGTTTGTTTGGGGGTTTGTTTGGGGTTTTTTGTTTGCTTTAATCCCAGTTATACTTGATGCCAATGAAAAAACTGTCTGTCAGAAATCTCCAAATATTTTTTCATAGAGGCTCATCTACCACCTACACCTGGAAAAAAGGTGTAGTGATCACTTGTGCAGCAGGCAGCCATGTTCACTGTTTTTGCCTTGATCTGACCTCTCAAGGATACCTTCATTAAGGTTTTCTGAAATCTCTTACTGATATCCAGATGAGAGACTGCCATTCTTTATCAAGACTGTTACTGTAAGATCCAGAACATACCCATCATACTTCAAGCCACAAAGGGATATTCTGGGTGTTGCACAGGTGAGGAGTATATCCTCAAAGCTGAACTTTGCTACTGTCTGTTTCTCATTTTGGAACAGCAATGTCTTCTCTGTGATACTAAGCCATAATACTGGCCTCTCTATATATGGAAATAATCTCCAGTGTTTAAATGAGAAAGGTAGATGGGATAATGAAGAATCTTGGACAAGGTTTGATTCTAAAGATGGAGAATCAACCTCCAAGAAAAGTGGAAATTGCAGTGATTTAAACTTCAAAGAAATATTTCAAAGTAAAACTCACTAGACAAAGGAATTGCAGAAAATGCTTGGAACAAAGACGTACTACTATGGAATTCAAAGAGAGTAGAAAATTCAGGCAAAATTATATTCAGCTCAGAGTAAGGGAAATATATATTTCAAATACTCTTTTGGAAATACAACGTAATCATACACATATGGAAACAAACACTAATACATTTTTGAGAATGTGGTTTAGTAAAGGATAAATTGATGTAAGCAGTTTACTTAGTTCTAATTTGGACAGTGTAGACTATCTCTGCCAAAACCACCATTCATGCTAATCCACTTTCCTAATTTATGGAAAATAAAAGGCAGATGGATGAAGACTTGATAATGAATATTAAATTATACATCTTTTTGAATATGATATGGCTGTAAGAATAGTCCAATACAGGTGCGGATACTAAACACAAAAATATCTCAGAGATATTGTTCCTACAGAGCTCTTCTTTCCTGCACTGGAGATATTTTATTGTGTTATGACTCCCATCTTGATATAGACATTTTACAAGTTCCAAAGAAAACAGTACACTTCAGAGAGCTCAAATTACTAAATTGCACAGAAAGAATGAAAGCTTTAAGCAATGAGACTAATCTGAAATTGTCTGCAACACCAGTATTATGCCAGCCATTTCTGTGAAGACCCACTACACCCATTGTTGCTCTGCTGACTGTGTTTCTTAGCTAACAGAAGGATAAGGGAGCAGACAAAAACAGTTGCAAACAATAAGATGGCATTCAGAAGATCTCATTTTAATTCCAAGTGCTCTTACCAATTTCCTATCTTATTTAGACAAAGTACATAATCCCTCTGTGATGTAGTGTGCTTATAATGGTGATTTTGTTACACTATGAATTCTTTGTAACAGAAAATATACCCTGCTATGTTTATACATCTACAGTACTACATTCATGGCATTATCTATAGTACTACATTCACAGCATGACTGTTCCAAAATAAAAGCTTAGTGACAAAGGAATTATTTACAGTTTAGCAATTAGGACAAGCAGAAAAATGAGAGTGAATTCAGATGGTAAAACAGGGACAGAATATGAGAAATGGATTGTTGCTAATGAGAATGATAGCCATGAATAAAACTTCATTGTGCACTAAGGTCTTAATTGCAGCAATTCTCTGAACACAGGGGAAATCAGGTTTGCACCGAGAGTGTCCTGAATGACCAACAGGTCTCTTCAAAATTTTAGGAACCATATGCATCACAACAGTAATTACATTCCACTTATAAAAGAGGAAGGTATATCATGCTCATAAAAGAGTAAGGTATCTCATACTGTTCAGCTAGGAAGGCAGCCACAATCTTTAAAATATTATTTCTCAGGCTTTGGTATCTATTTATGATGCACCAAGGGAAAAAAAATTGACTGAAATTTTTCCAAAGCCACTTGAGAGATTTGGATGCCCAGTTCCTATTTAAATTAAATCTACTAAGCAGCTTTGAAAGTCATAACTTAGCAACAAAAACGAAGAGCTGTGAATGTACAGAACACTTGCACGTATGAACCATATGTTGTCTCTGTAGGACACTCTAAAATTAATCAGCCATCTTGGTTTATATTATATTATATCAGAGAAACAAAAATTTAGACTTTGTGTTGGTTTCTTAAAAATGAAGATTCATTAAATTCAGATGATCTCTACCTCGAGACCATTACAGTCACTGGAGTTATTCAAGCTGAAACTGCTTTTATATAGCAGCTTCTTTTGTTCCAGGGTTTTTCTCTCTAACCCATCAAGTAGAGAATAATAAGGTACAAAGGATTTAAAGACATCGCTGCAGAATGGTAGTGAAGAACAAAACTTATGTCCATATATAGATATAATCTTGTTCTGTATATTTATTCAACATGAGTGGAGTCAGAGAAATTTTTTTTTTCCAAAACCCAGTCACAAACTTTAGGCTGGAATGCTCATTCTCATTTAAACAATATGCGATGAATTGAAACATTAGATTTTCTTAAGTGATCCCTCACGTGCACAGGAAAGAAAATTCCCCCACCCCTCAGCAAAATTCTGATCATGAGAGCCAGAAAATCTAAAAGCATGCAAAGGTAATAAAAGCAGGATATATTACCATTCTTGTGATTTTAGGGACCATTGTTTGCACTCAGGTAGATATTGCAAATGTAAGACCAGGTAAATACTTTGTTTACAGTTATTAATATGAAAGCTCTTATAAAATGCTTCTATGTTGTATGTCCAAGACTCCAATTTTACTTATCCCTAATTGTCACAATTGGCGATTCCCTGCTTCTCCAGCTATCTCTCTCAGTTTCTCTACATTTTCAGTTTCACAATTAATGATACACACAAGTAGATAAGGTTAGGAAGATGATTTGCCTCTGGACAGGTTATTCCATAATTGTTTATTAGTTGTTTTCATTCCCTGAAGCAGCTGGTATTGACTGCTGGCAGAAATAGCACATTGGATTAGCAGATCAGTGGTTTGACCTGTAATGGCAATTTCAATTGTCCTTTGCTGCCATGAGCGCAAAAGTTTAATCAAAATGGATGTAAATTAGCTGAGACATTTGAATATTGAGGCACATTATACAAACCGCATACAGTAAAAATTTTTTCTAATGCAATTTTGGCAAATGTCAGCTCCACAGTAAAGGTAGGAACATTTCAAAATCCACATTTTCTGAATCACCTCTTACAGGGAAAACCTGTATCCTGCTGCCCATCCATCCCTACTGGGATCTTTGTCAGTTCTTGCCCCAATGCTCCCCTCTTCCATACCTCTCACAGGAATTACTTCTGGTGACCTGGAGAAATTGCAGGAGCTAGGTTTCTGAAGGAGGATGAGTGGGATGAAAACAGCATGGAAAGGGTTGTGACTAATGGCTCTTCTGAGGATCAGAGAATATTTCTACTGATTTAGAAAGGTCCATTAACACTGAAACATGATATTTGGAAGAAAAGCTAGGGTTGTGGCAGGATAGAGCCACCCTGATAAGACCTAAAATCCAATCACACTATCATGCAATCTATCGTGCAAGCTAACTGCTGGAGCCAGGGTGATGTCTTGGTGTTAATTATGCTAAAACGATCCTGGTTCACCAGACTTCAAATACACACTCTGCTTTTTGAAGTTTGATTTGACAGATAAGCTTCTAGCTGGCTTGTAAATGTGTAACTATCAGTCAATCACTTTATCCTATAAAAGTCCAGTACCCTTTCATGCAATAGGTTCTTCTGACATAACCCTTGTTGAGGTGTAGGGGATTCCTCCCTTGGGCTGGGAATGCCCCTCAAGGTTACTCCTCAAGGTCAAGAGAAAGAGCATAGGTATGGGTAAGTTACATAAGATCTCTACTTAATTATTTCTTTTTGCTAGCTTTAATATAACTGCTTCCATAATTGCTTTGTTACAGTGCACTATACTACTTTATGCTGTGTTATACTCTGCTAGTAGATTTTTAGCATTTATATTGTGTAGTAAATAGTTCTGATTAAGATCTTTTGTCTGATCATTTGTAATAATAAAATATTCATTTTATATAAATATTCTCATTTTGCCAATCATTAAAACCTACATGACAAATGTGATTCAATCACACCTCTATAATTCCTTAAATTTAAACTATTGACATAATCCAAGGCTAAGACGGAATGCAGCTGCACCTAGACTCCTCTCTGAGAAGGAGTTTAGAGAGCAAGACGGTCTTTTCTGCACCTCATAACTAAACAACAAGCTTTTCAATAAATTTTGTCTTTGTAAACCTTCCACTCTCTCATGACAAGGGTGTAACAGAGATTCTAGCTATGACTACTGTAATAAAAGTACTATAGTATGTCATGATGACTGGAAAACCAAGTAACTTTGGCAGATTTAAATTAACCTACAAGTTTGTCTGAGCTTTCATGAAGAATAGGTTTTATTTAAGTGTAGAAGATACAAATGGAGGGTGGTGTCATTCTATCACTGAACACATTTTTAAAATTAGTTTGTATGCTATTAAAACAGACATGTTACAATTAAAGTAAAATCCTAAAAAATATACCACCTGTAGAAGAAGTTAAGATAAAAAGACTTGCATGTTTTATCGAAACTAAGAATGCTGGTTTTATTCTCTTAATCATGTTGAATTCCATAAAAGAATCCAACAGAGCATTCAGACTTCCTCAAGATCAGATCTACTGAGACCGTAAGAAGTCTCCAAGTTATGCAATACTTTACAAATCACTGCAAGAATATACTTTTTAAATAAGCATTGCACTAGGACATTGGTAAGGCTATGGTCTTAATTTAACTAAATATGTGATTAACAGTAGGAGTACTGTGTAACTGCTGAAATTCTCACTGCTTTTTCCCCCCCTAAATATCTGTTTCTTAGTTAACTTCCATGAGGTGCACCTGACATGCTGCCTCCTTAGCTTAAGCTCAGGCATCCTTTTTTCCCTGTGTGCTTGTTTCCTTTTTTTTCCAACAGTAGAGTTTCAAGTGCTGAATTTTACGCTAGTATGTTCCTGTCTTTATAACGTTTTACCATGGAGACAAAAGCAGAAACATAGGTGTTGTATTTGCTGGATATCCTCGTCTCATTTTCTAGAATTAAATGTTTCATTCTGTTGACCTTAGAGCTTAATCATGTTCTCATTATTTTCAAGGAGATTATTTCTGTGATATGCAGGAGGTGAAGAAGGAGGTCCTTGTCTTTATATCACTACACATTCTCATAATATTTCCTTCAGAAAATGAACTGCATACTTAATAATACTGCTAGAGTTTAGGGGAATTTAGCTGAGGGGGAGAAAAACCAAAAGTTTGCCTTTTAAATTGAGCATCTGAATCTGGCTCGTGGGAAAATAAATGATTTGGTTTTATGCTGTGAACGTGTTCTGTGAACCTCTCCAGAGGTGATAGGAGCCTAAAACCAGGTGTGCAAGGATGATGTCTGAGGATGAAAATAGAAGATAATTAAAACTAGCAATTGCTAGTCTGGAACTGGTTTTGTTTTGCACATGCTGTTTTACTGTTTGAGTGACATTTCACTTAAAAATTGAGAAAACACTTCATTTGTAATAGTGTACATGAGTGTGGGCCAACAACATCTGAATCTGCCTAGAGAGAGATGTCATGCTGAGTTAAAGCAATGTTTTCCAGCTCTGGAGTGACGGAGTTTGATTCAGACTGAAGTAAAACAAACCACTAACAACAAAAGATGTCTCATCACGTAAAGAGAGAACAAGGGAAGCTGTTGAAGGGCCTCCTGTGCTTTAAAAGGTGGTGTTTTGTTCTCAGTGCCACACGCAGTTCTCCAACAGTTGGAAAATAAAAAATGCCAGCAAAGCTGCTGAAGCTGGCAGAAAGGGGTGGCAAAGTGCAGATAGTGGAGCAATTCAAGGCTATTGGAAGCAGCTAGTACGGGAACAGGCTGTAAGTGGTACTTCGCAGGATGGCTGATAAGGGGGAAAGGCTGCTTCAAGCTTGGCAAGGGAGGACAGATAGCAGATGAGGGGAATGCAGGAGAGCAAGAAGCAACTGACAGAACCAGGTCAAACCAACCGGAGTGCAGTTTAAACCAGACATACTGAAGCAATAAGGACTTCACTATTTACAATTTTAAACCATCAGTTAAATTTACTGCAGGACTGTAGGAAAAATAATTCTATATGGCCTAGAAGTTGCCTCACCAAAGAAAAAGCCCATAAAAATATAGTTACACTTCCAAAATTAGTTATTATTATCCTATTTCTTTGTCTTCTTACATTTTTACTCCTTAAATAAAAATAGCTTGTCATAAAATATACATTTATGAATGGACAAAACCCAATTTCTTAAGCCCTGAAATGCTTAGGTTAATTTTCCTAGATTATTGGGTGTTCTGAGCTAATGCCGTAATAGCAACCTCCAGGTTGCTACACAGCTTTTGTTGCTGCCCATCTAGAATTTGTGAAAGGACTAGATGGTAGAGTTTTGCTAATACCTAATAAGGAGTACAAATAGCCAAATAAAAAAAATTCGATCTATGGTTATTGTAGTTTCTTAAAAAAAGAGAATTCCCGGTGAAGTCCTGTGTTGGCAGAGAAGAACAGACCAGAAATTCCCTTTTGTGATTTCATCAGCACCATTTGCAAACTGAGGAGCTGTTTTTTATTGCATAGTGCAATACATTCCTGCGATACCTTAGCTGAAACCAATTTACTTTTTGAGTGTGAAGCAATTTGAATCTGCATTTGTGTGGTGTTGAGAAGTAATACCAATTAGCTAGGATGCAGCATCCCATTGAGGCAACTATTCATTTTTCTAGATACACTTTGATATGCCTGTTTGTACTATTCTGGGAAAGCACACCTGGTTTTCTATGCTACCTTAAGTAATTTTTACATTTTATTGTGCTGTAGATAATCTTTTCTTGCATTTAAATAAATATATCTTATGCTGAAATTAACAAGTAGCATGGAACAGCAAGAGCAGAGCCAGACAGCTGGTGCTAAGGCCACGATGTTTGCACCATCTATATTGCAGGCAGTTTTGCTCTGCAGACCCAGTTAGGTCCTGCGGTCTCGGTGTTTGTTATCAGCTAGATGCACGACCTGTGCTTCTCGAGTACATCTTCTGCTTCAGCTTTTTCTGAAAGGAATTCAGTTCAGCTGCTCCAGGGCTTCTCTATGACATGAGACAAAGCAGAGTTAGTAGGGACAATCAAGAAATTTGTTTCCAAATCAGGCTTACTACAAGACTTAAAATGATACTACAGATCCATCTTTACATACTAGAGCTGGGTTACTCTTGCAAGTTAGGCTTGCCTTTGTAGATAACTTTCTAGTACTAAGAGCAATACTATCTCTTTGGAAAATAAAATGTTTGTTTATGTTGTTGAGAAGGCTTGCCTGAAAAAAGGGACACCTCTAAGTCATGTAAAAAACTAAACCTTTTTACAGTTCTGAACGTTAGCGTCAAAAAATGTGGTAACAATCAGTTCCATTAATAAATACTGGTTCAGTAATTCAGCATTTAGGTTGATGTGGCAGAGATGCTACTGTCACTTGTGTAATATCACTGCAATATTCCTGACCTTGACTTAATTTTGAAAGCCAATAAAACAATGCTGATTGAGTCTATTAGAGGATTTCCTACTATATACAATGAAGTGAATGAGACTCTCTGCAGCGGATTGATCCTGGCTGGATGCCAGGTGCCCACCAAAGCCACTCTATCACTTCCCCATGCAACTGGACAGGGAAGAAAAAAAATATAATGAAAGGCTCATGAGTTGAAATAAGGACAGAGAGAAGTCACTCACTGATTTCTGTCATGGGCAAAACAGTCTTGACTTGGGGAATTTAATTTAATTCATTACCAATCAAAATCAGAACAGGATAATGAGAAGCAAAACAAATCCCTCCTTCCCAGACTCTACCTTCTCCCACTCAGTGGCACAGCAGGATGGGGAATGGGGGTTACAGTCAGTTCATCACAGGTTGTTTCTGTCACTGCTCAGGGAGAGGAGGCTTTCCCCTGCTCCAGGGTGGGGTTCCTCCAACAGGAGATAGGTTTTTATGAACTTTTCCGGCGTGAGTCCCTCCCACGGACTGCAGTTCCTCACAAACTTCTCCAGTGTGTGTCCTTTTCCGTGGGGTGCAGTTCTTCAAGAACAGACAGCTTCATCGTGTGTCCCCCACAGGGTCACAAAGTCTACCAGAAAAACCTGCTCCAGTGTGTGCTCCTCTCTCCACAGGTGTGCGGGTCTGTGCCAGGAGCCTGCTCTGGCACAGGCTTCCTATGGGGTCACAGCATTCTTTCAAGCATCCATCTGCTCCAGTACGTGTCTCTTCCACAGGCTGCTAGTGGATCTCTTCACCTCTGTTGACATCAGGCTGCAGGGGGACAGGCTGACTCACCATGGTCTTCACTAAGGGCTGCAGTGGAACCTCAACTCTGGTGCCTGAAGCATCAACTCCCCTTCCTTCTTCACTGACCTCAGTGTCTGCATGGTTGTTCCTCTCACATATTCTCACTCTCCTCTTCTCTGAGCTCGGTTGCATATGCACAATAGCCTTTTTTCCTTTTTAAATATGTTATCACAGGGGTGCTACTGCCTTCTCTGATTGGTTTAGCCTTGGTCAGCAGTGGGTCTGTCCTGGAGCCAGCTAGCATTGGCTCTTTTGGGCATGGGGAAACTTCTAACAGCTTCTCACAGAAACTGCCTGTTTAGCTGTCCCCCACCACTACCAAAACCTGGCTATGCAAATGTAATACACCCTCAAATTATAACAAAGAACACAATCTCTTACAGATCTCAATTTTTCACACTTTCATTGAAAAAGCCCTTTCTACTGTGCTATTTTCATCTCTCTCAGTGTTCTAACTGTATTCTTTACCACCACATAAATCCTATTTGCCTCAAGATGTCAAGAAAAGGTTTATACAATGCATCATCTACCATGCAATGCATCATATTCTTAGGGTGGATTTAATTTTTCACTTTCTCTTCTATCTCAATTGGTTCATCCAGATGTGTTGTTGACACATCTTATTACAGCTGAAATGAATTAGAAAGAACAAAACGATGTTAGCATAACAGTTTTCTGTTTAAGAAAAAAAAAGTTTTTGGGGAAATTTAATTAAAAATAAATGTATCCTCCCAGAACTTTTATAAAATGTTAATTTATGACATCAAAAGTTTTAACCTTTCCTTTGGTTATTTTTACCCCAAAATGGGCTAGAATAGATTTTTTTATTTTTTTTCTAAAAAATTATGACATTTCCATGTTGGTTTACCTTTGAGAAATGTTTAGGTGAACATTTCTTGTGATTAACATCAATATTATTAATCCCACTGCCAGAAGCAGAGACAAGATGGTTCCTCAAAGTCTCTGACTTAGTTTGCTATGATACTCCAAAGTTTGCTATGATACTCCAGAACTAAAGGAGAGTGTTTTGGGTCTGGTTGGGATGGAGTTAACTTCCCTCATCGCAGCCAATATGGTGCTGTGCTTTGGACTTGTGACTAAAATGGTGTTGGTAACACACTGGTGTTTTGGCTATTGCTGAAGAGTGCTTGCACGGAGTCAAGGCTTTTCTTTTTCCCACTCTGTCCTCCACTGAGTAGGCTGGAGATCAGGCAAGAGTTCAGGAGAGGACATAATCAGGACAGCTGACTCCAACACACCAAAAGGATATTCCATATGGTGTAACATAATGATCAGCAATAAAGCTTCAGGGAAACGAGAAGGGAGAGAGGGTGTTCTCAGTTATGGTGTTTGTCTTCACAAGCAACCGCTACACATGTTGAGGCTCTGCCTCAAAGGGAGTGGCTGGCCATCTGCCTGCTGATGGGAAGCCGTGAATTATTTTGCTTTGCTTGCATACGAAGCTTTCCTTCACCTGTTAAATTCTCTTTATCTCGATCCATGTGTTTTAAGCTTTTTCTTATTTTGATTCTCTCCCTTGTTCTTCAGTGGGGAGAGTGAAATTAGTGGATACCTACCTAGTTGTTGAGTGGGATCAACACACCACATGGGGAGAAAAAGTGTATTTTGATGGAAAAATTTAGGCTTCCAAACTGTCACTCAGTAAAATAAATTCCTTCATAAAATCTTATAAAAATAACACTACAGAGGAGCAGACAGTTACAGGGGATACAAGAAGCTTATAGTCTCATACTGGAACCTGGCCTGAGGGAAAGTTACACATACAGCTACAGTAACTGTTTAAGAGTCAGAAAGCAAAAGGAGTTTCAAATACAATGTCAGAGACAACAGAAGAGAAGGTGTCACACTGTTTGAGGTGTTTACTTGAATAGGAAGTTAATTCAAACAGAAAGAAAATAAAATACATAAAAGAGGCACCCCTCTCTAAGCACACTACCATCCATTGTATGAAGGAGCCCTCTGGGAGCAATCACTCCTGCACTCAGGATTGCAGAAAACTCCAATAGAAGTCTTCAAGGAAAGGAGCAACACTACCTTTGGCTAAACACCATGACAGACAAAAGAGACTGAGGTGTACTGTTGCTTTGAATTAAAATACCCAGTATCACTACACAAAATACAGCTATGCATACAAAATGTGAAGGAAAGCCTTATTTCTCAGTACTTTGCCTTTATATATATAAAAAAAGCCCCCAAAAGTAAACAAACAGGCAAGATTGAAAGCCAAGAACAAAAACATATTGGATACCTACTTTTAAATATTGTGAAACTGAGTCAGAGGACGAAGTATTTTTCAAATATTGTTTGACTATAGAGTTCCTCAAGTTACTCTTGGGTATATTTTAGAGCCAACTCATTGCTACAGATAGAAATTGATTCCTCCCCTGACTCTTCCTGTAATCTTAGCTGCAGAATCACTTGAGAATGAAAATCCATAATATGTCGATGAGTTTAGCAGCTGCACAGAATAATGCCATCAGAAGTTGTCTTATAGGTGAGGCAATACATATAATTACCAAAAAACCTTGATATGTGGGGTTAGAGAATATTTTACAAAGTTACCTGCTCCTTCTAATTTTCCCTGTCTGGAAAATACTTCTCTCACTCCCCACAAACCCACATCTTAGGTAAGCAACAAGATGTATACAATGTGAATTAAGTACTCAGAAATTGGAAGGACTTCCCTTTTTGAACTGAAACAAACAACGTATTAGGATGGCAAAACTCTTTAGTCCTGCATAATACTACATTTATGCAGTCAGTAAAGATAGTTCAGCATATCTGCCTTCTAAATCAATTTGCTGGACTGGGACCACAGTATATTAAATAGAACTTTCTACTGATCTTCAGGCTGTGTGTTGGTTTAAAGGTAAACCAGCAGGAGAAATGAACCCAACTCAAAGAGATTATAAGTCAGAATTACAATTTAATGAAAATAATACAATAAATACAATTTTGTGGGCAGTTGTTTTTTTAACCCACAACACTCAGTACCCTGGGGCACGAACACAATGGTGTTTGTTGGCCACCAGCCGAGCCCCACATGGTCCCCCTGAGTCCAAAATAAAAATAGGAAAAACCTGTTGGTGAGACTGGGGCTCGCAGTCCGGTCGAGGGTGGTAGCTGCAGTTCGGTCGAGGTTTTTGGTACAAACACCCTTTTTTAGGGTATTGATTTTGATAGATCTAGTTCTATAGACCTAAAGGCCCCTGCCACACTCATATTTTTGAGAAGCAGCTTAATGCACACTCCTATCTCCATATCCTGGTTTGTAACTCCTTGTCTTTTGAAATTCAGTGCAATAATTAGACTTACTTTTGTTAGTGCATCCATTTAATTTAATTTAAACTGAAATCAACTTAGTCCAAATTGATCCAACATTGTTATTAATATCATTTGTTCTCTAAGCTTTGCCTAGGTCAGTATTACCTGTCATTTTCAGTAGTATTTATCTTTCTAATAAGATTAAAGATAGCTTTATCGCATAGCAGCCAGAGTAAGGGTTGAAAAATCCATTTCGATATTAAGTTTTCATAGATACTTCTGATTAATGATATGACAACTCATATTATGACTGACATCCTTGATATGAAGCATGAGTCAAGCTGGAATTCTTATGCACTTCTCCCCATTCTTTTTTGGGAACATCCTGATTCTCAAATTTATTTATACACAGTCTGTCACAAATTCAAAAAGCCATTTACCCTAAAAGGCACTGTAAAGAGTGGTCCTTCTCTATCCTGAATTTTTAACGATAAATTGAAAAAAAACCAAAAAAAAATGGTGTAGCCTGATGCTTTCTTATTACTCTCAGAATTACACGGCAGGCAGTTTAATGCCAAAATCATATTTGCCCTAATATAAACTGGATTTGGGAAATAAAAGCAAAAACTCATGAAACGAATCTATAGCAGTTTTAGGTCGATGTTTGACTCAATCAGTCCAGACTAAAAGTAGTAGAGTAATAATGACAAATTTCATTGTATCAAGGCTTGTTTCCCCTTACATTGATGAAATGGGGACAAAAAGAAAAGAATGTACTTGATTATGCCCTAAATTGTTCACTTCAGTTTTTTATTGAAAAGAAAGAAGTATTTTCCTGTGGAAGTGAAAAACCTTGAAAGACTTTTTCTGTGGACCAAGGGATTGACTGACTTTTGCAGAAAAAAACCCAACAAAACACAATACTGAAATCAAGTTTACACATGACTGCTTTGGATAAAGGATTTTGAATCCACTAATATAGTTGGCAAATTTCACCTGAGTTTTAAGGGACTCACCAATAACATTTTCTTTTAATACCAAAATTCTACACTGAATATCTACAATCATTTGTCAATATCTGCATAACTAAAGGAATCCCACAGAAGCAGTTTCCGTACGTAGAGGACAGTGATGCCTGCTCACAGTCTATGAAATCTAGTTTAATTTTTACAGTTTTCAGGGGTTAATAGATTAACAAACTGGTAATATCTTCCTATGCAGCAATGGATTTTGCAAAAAATTAATTTTATTATCAAGAAAACACATTTATTAATCCTTTATAAAGGTATGATAAATATAATCATGCTACAAAATGTGACTATTGTGTAGTTTCTGAATAACAACATGCTCAGTGATGCAATGAAAATGTAAACCATGTGGTGCAATAGAGGGAAAAATACCTCCTGTAGAACACTTTTGGCTGATATCCTGGAAAATTTTTCAGGGTTTGAAAGAAATTTGTGCAAGACCAGCAACACAAACATCATAAAAATAGATAAAGGTCCTTTTCATACAGCTAAATCTGAGTTCACAAGACCAATTTTGATCCTGAGCACATAGATCTGGAGAACACAGCTCATGCATGCTGAAGTCAGTACAAATCTATGCAGCTAGAGCAAAGCACCAAAGTCAATAAGAGCAAAATCTGCCCTCTAAGCAAAGTTCCTGTGTATAAACCATTTTCCAGCATGTGTTATACATCATAGGGATCCATATGGCTTCCAATGTTCTAACGTATCTGCATTTTTACACAATGGAAACATCATGTAAGAGTATTTCACAAAATCTGATTTTTTTTTAGACAGTTTTGGTTTATGCAATCATTTTTATCCCTATTTAGAACAACTTTTGTCAGATGTAAGTCTTGTGAGATTATACTACAATATAGCCAGTTTTTAAAAAATCAAACATATTTAGGAAACCCAAAATGAAGGATTTTACCAAGGCACCTTTTCAAAATCAAAGGCACCTTTTCCTGTGCAGACCCTGTTTAAAATAGATAACAAATCAACAACAGTAACACAGTAACACAAAATTGTATGGAGAGTACTCCTGGAAATATTTCACCCTTTCCAATAAAGTCCACTGAAAACAATTCTACTAGTCTTGAGTAAAACTATGGTTCTACTGGTGCTGCAATTCCATTTGTTTCATGAACTGCTAAATGTAATATGGAAATACGTGGTAAAGTGACGTCTAAAAGTAAAGAGTGTGTGGGGGTGTATATATATACATATATATTTACACAAACATGCAGACAGTAGTGTATATATGTATACATACATAAACACCTGCTTCTGGAGGTATTGACAAATCTTCACTGAAATAGGACATTCACTGAGCAACTTAGTTTAATCAACCATAAGAAGCAGAAACCAGATGTGTGTGTTAACTGACAGAAACATAGTAAATCAGAAATGTATTAAAAATATAAAATAGGAAACTACTGATTTCGTGTGATCCTGAATTTACTGCCTCATCAAACACTTGCAGCACTTCAGATGACTGCTGCAGCAGAATAAAAGGAAAAGGTCTTCCCTCTTTTCAGCACATCAATGCTATAGAGGACTTCAGATAATTATTTACAATCCTGATGCAGAATGTGATTTTTAAACTGCTGTTTCAAACTTCATTGCTTTTTACTTTTTAATTTTCTCACAAAATACATTGAGACCTGGAAAGAAGCCATAGAAAGTTGTACTTAGGAGCCAATGAACTGACAACGAAGGACAAATTATTTTTATGGATTCCCACTGGGCTATGAATAAAATGGTTCATCACCCACACAGATTTCTTCTACTCAGAGATTTAAAGTACATCAGTCTCAAAGGGCATACAGATACAGACAATCACCAAATCCCATGGGAATAAATGCAAATCACAATCCACGTATATGAGCTGTCAAGGACCATTGGAGACAGCATTTCAATCATCTTGGCAGTTATAGTACATTGAATCAATATAGTACATGGCATTATTGCTCAGGCATGTGTATTACCATTCAGTAAAACAACAAAATGGCAAGGAAAGATACTAAGCGGTAGCAATAGCTCTGGATATTGCAGACTGTTAAATTTCCAATTATCTGAAAATTAGAAAAGGCATTTTTTTTCAAGTGAATTATTACACTTACAAAAAGGACTGCAGCCCCCAATATTCTTAACCATGTACCAAAAATACATGGTATAGATAAAAGTTTTCTTTCCGCAATACTAACCTTAGAAACATAATCTGATTCACAGAAATGGTAATTAAAATTCATAAGCAATGGAAAACAACTTATAAATATGGCTATATTTTTAGGAGACACTTAACCAACCTGGGAAAAAAACAAACAAACAAAAAAAACTCCAACAATCCAATAACAAACAATCCTATACAAAACTGTCATGGAAAACCTGTGGTTCTACCTTTTGCCTCACATTGGTGTGTAGACCTGACAAGGCTTTTGCAAGAATTTTTTATTAAATACTCTGAGAAACACTGGAATTCTTTCAATACATTTGTGATAGCGAATCCTGTTTAAATATGCACGGAAAAAAGACTACTCACAAGTTTTATTTGATCTTGTATTGATTAAATTCTTTAAGTATGATTACAGATTTCTCCTTTTTTCATCCATATTGTCCCCCCGAATGAATTACCAAATTTAATCGATATGCTGTACTGTAACTGATATCAATGAAACAGGATAGTGTCTCTATTGGTGAAGACTCTGATTACCGTCATGGAATGTGTATATTTGCGCATGATAAACGTGTTTCTTTCTGTATCTCATTTTTGCTACGTGGAGCATGCTAGAAGATATTCATTTTCATAAAGAGTTTCAGATTGTACTCCATGGGCTATAAATATGATTCAGTGTGATTCGCATATACTACTTAACTACATCTAATTGAGTCACAGGTCAAAACTATTCAACCTTCACTGTGGCAAATAACTGTTAGATCATTCTACATAAGTTCTTCACTTATAATTTTTTTTTTAATTCAAATTCCGAAGTCACAGGAGGTTTCTCTTACTAAGACTATTTTGTTTTTATCCCAGGTTACCTACACAGATATTCAAAAAACTCACAGAAATATTTCTTCTTACAGGATTATGCTAATAGGATGCTCCCCTTCAAAGACACACATCACACACAACAGAAGATCTTTACAAGGATAAGGTGCTTCAACAGTAGTCTATAGTGCTGCTTATGTGCCTTAAATTACATATTGTCTTCAGAGTTCCAACAACTTGAATTCCGAAAGTCAAATTTCCTTTTACCCAAAAAGAACGTAAGTGTTGAAGTCTTTAACTTCAAACTGCTTTATAAAGACAAAATGCACACAGGTGGCAAAGCAATCTACTAGAAATTACCAGAAAAGTTGCAGGTGGTAGCAATACTTGCTTCAACAGAAGTAGATTTCAGCATATATTCAAGTTCAGGTCTACAGTTAGATAAGTAAGATTTTTAGCATTGTATCGTTGAACTATCTTCATAATCCAGCAGTTCCTTCCTCTACCCTTAATATCCAGCACTTTTGTCAGTGGATACTGAAGCTTTTTGAGTTGACTACAATACACTGTCATAACAGACATCTCCTTCATCATTTTCATCTCCCTCTCATTTTCAAAACTGAAAATGCAGTACAGTAGTGATCATCAAGTCAAGCTGTTTCCTATTTATGAGGTCCTCGTGTATCCACAAAATGGAGAAGTTTGCTATTTTTGACTAATTGGTAAAACTTTGGACTGGCAGCAATACATGAAAAATAGCTTCCTTTAAATATATATTTTAAAGTTTATAGTATTTTCTTCTTATGTTTTCTCTTTATTTTAGGGAATTCTTGTCACTTCTGTGATCATTATGATGTTTTGAATTGTAAAATGTAGTCCTTACATAGCTGAAACTGCAAGAAGTCCAGGAAAGTTTTTTTTGATAAATGATGGATAAACGTATGTACTAATGATGAGGATACATACTGTAAGAAGGACACCATGATACTTGATTGACCCTGGTAACTAATAGATCAATATATAATTAAGTAACTGCATAAAACAATTGTATTATGTCAAATTAACTAATTGCACTGCCTAAGTTTCTTCCATGTGTCTTTTGGATCTTAAATATATATATATATTCATCTGGAGCCAGACTAAATGTCTGAAAACTGTTTTCAAAGCAAATTGCAAGTCCTAATTAAGTCTCACAAAACTTCTGTGAGACAGGTGTGTCATGAATTTAGTTCTGTGAGACAGAAGGTGTCTTTGAGACCCAAGCCCAAAGTTAATACACTAGGCTACACTGCTGCCTGGGCAAATCAATTAACCTATCTGGTTCTGCATTTTCCCTTGTCAATCCTGTAAACATGCACCGTGCTGGCCTGTGTTCAAAGCTAAAATACCCCAAAGAATCATTTAATTCAGTCCATGAAACAGTGTGCTTTCGACCCACCCTGCCCTTCCCTTGCTTAATCCATAACTAACAGTGGGAGTTCTGATGTCTGTATCCAGCTTACTTTGGACTTTGGACTTCCGAGGCAGGATGATAATGTGGTAGCCAAGGCTGTTTGGAACAGTGACTCAGACACTTTGCTTGTATGCAAATACGACTATAAGTCAATCACCTTACTCCATAAGTAGTGGATACCTCAGGGCTCATTGAGCCCTCTTGTATGGCAGCAGGCTGCATGCTGGGATCTCCCCTCAAGCAGGGACAGCTCTCACGTTACTTCTTGAGGCCAAGAGATTGCTTGGCACAAGAGGTTTGCAGTAAGTTATTAACAGCATGCTAATCTTTAAAATCTTTAGGTGTTATAAAGGATTGATTGTGTAAATATAGTCCTTTAGACAAAAAAATCATTGACCAAGTTCAGGACTAGAACAAAACGGGGTTCTTTTTGAACCTCATGACTCAATGGGACGGTCTCACCTATAGTATTGTCTGACCCTGTCCTCTGTGCAGTAAATAATCAGTGTATTTTGCCATCGAATCCTGTTAAACCTCTGTCACATTTACTATTGAATTTTGTTTATTAAATAATTTCTTTAATAAAGTATATTATTGTTTCCCTCTTACAAGAGAAGTGCATCAATTCATTCATGACAATAAGTCATAGTTTTCATAAATGCAATTGTAGTTTTGAATCCTCATTTCTGTTGGCTATATAATTCTGCTTGGAAACAAAGTCACTTCATCACTCCTCCCTCAGCTATCAGAAGGAATGGCATTACATTTTGCAAAAAAAAATGAAGCATTCAACAGTACCATTAAGGTTACTTCTTTTTTCTCTTGGTAGAAGAGACTTAAAGAAGTATTTTGAATGTTTGGGTAAAACTATTGGTTATGTCTATAGTAGAGTTTTATTGCGCATCATAGTTTATATTTCTAATGGAAATATACCTTGCATCCATGGTTGTGGTTCTGTGCAGCACCTATAATGCCAATCGTCTGTTCATGTAAAAAGGTTTTTTCTCTGTACCTCTAGCTGAACCATGAGTGAAGTATTGACAGACACATTTCCATGATTGAATTTTCCTGAATGCAGATGAAAACAAGGAAAAAAAAATGACAGGTTAAGTTTTACTTTCAGGAAAGATTGTCTCCCAGTAAACCTGCTCTTCAGCCATATTTTCTATTTGAATATGCTTCACTAGAATATTTATAACATAGATTAATTTCTGCCTAAGAGTCAGCTACTAGTACTTACTTACATTTCTCTTGTATTTTGACTTTTCATGCATTCATTTATTTGTGTGAATGTCTGGAAGTACTCTGTGACGTTTTTTGTCAGTGTTAAGTGGTTTGTCTTATCTAAAGGGAGCACAATGAACCTCACTGAAGAGGGTTTTAGAGTTAAGTTTTGTCCTTGACAACACATAGAGAATTCTCATCAGCTAAAGGCACCCGTGGACTCTTTCACTGTACATGGCACGAAAGTGATTGAAAACCATATAGTTTTGAAGAAATGAATGTAACCCTGTTGTCACAAATCTCTGTGCTTCCTATATTTCCACCGTGCATCTTGCCACCACAGCTTGTCTATTCATGGTTAGAATTAGACTCTGGGGCATTTTGGTAAACAAAGTATGTTGAAGGAAACTTGCCCTTTGAATAAGAAATTATTCTCACTAATCAAATTTTTATTTGAAAAAGAAGGTAATTATTCTTTTTCTATTAATTCTTAAATAAAACCAGCATTTAGTATGTCCATATTATAGTATATTTTTAATATTTATTGAGCTACATTTTAATTTCTTTCCTGAAACCTAAGTTTTTACAATTAGCTTTTCCAAGAAAAAATACTTTTTACCAAAATTATTGATATAAAGATTTAAACCAAAGTGATTTTTATCATAAACTGCCAAAAAATTATTCTGTGTTGAAAAAACAAAACCAGAACTGAAAAAACCAGCATTTCAACCAGTGAAGCATTTCAACCAATGTCACTGATCTGATTATTTTGCAAATGATAAGCAATTTACAGAAAATTTTATTTAAGTGGTGTATACATTTACAAAATAATGAAAAAAATATTAAAATAATTTGGTGGTTTGAATAGACCTGTAGATGGCATAAAAACACTGAGAAGGATTAAAGGTACTGCTGTAGAAGCTAGGAAGAAGTTATTTACATATGGTGCTTGGAGACATAAGTGAAGCTAAGAATGACAGCAAGTCATTCAGAGTGTTTCTGCCTTCTGGCACAACTCAAAAATAATGACACAGGTACAGAGTAGAGAGGTAGTTCTATGCATGTGGCAGTGAAAGAGAACGTTCAATAGGCAATAAATTCTTTGAAAAGTTCTGTGCATATTAAAATAAACATAATCACTATGCATAAAAATGTAAGCTTTTTTTACCTGCTTTCATAATAATTTAAATGTGAAGCATAACAACAGGAGTAGAGCTCCTTTCCTATGAGCTACAGTGAAGAAACCACAAACCCTGCCTTATCTGATATCTATCTGGTCCTACATGCTCTGAAAGCCACTAGGCATTTGCATTTCTGATACCACAGTTGCAACGCACTTTGAAGTCTGTTCAGGCATGTACTTTTTTCCCAAACTGACTGCTGAGTCCATGAAAAGGAGGCAGAGAGCACTGAATTCTAGGCCATTCTCAAGTCAGGTTTTTTTACAGTAAGGTTGCTAAGTATTGGTAACCTTATTTCAAGTTGACTAATGGATTAGTCAACACTGAACATTAAAGATTAGAGTTTCTGATGTAATTTTCGGTGGGCAAGCAGGCAGAAAACTGTCACGGAGGCTAAATGCTATCTGGCTCTGTAAAACATTTCAGTCCTGTCAAAGAAGAATGTTTTGATAAAATATTGCTTTACCACAAATTTCCCAGCCAGGTCTATCTTCTAAAACCCCCAGCTTTACTTATTAAATGGTTGAATTAATTTCAAAATTATAGTGAATACATATTGCATACATAAATACAATACAACAAATTCCCCCCCGATAAAACCCAGCACTCAGTTTTACATGATCTCTTTCGTTCTCTTTCATTTCCCCTTTGGCAGCAGCAGGAAGGCAAAAACATGCTCAGCAAGACTGACAATGCTAGAGAAAATGTTTCGGGCTTTTTGAGGTGTACAGATGGTGATCAGGATGATGAGAATCTATATAAAACGGATTGAACATCTCAGTTCATTGACAGTAACTCTACCATCACAAATAGATCTTTAGAACTCTCCTAGAAGAGTATGATTCATAAGGTAAGATTGACACAGGCTGTAAGTCTTTATCAATGACAATTCTGTCTGCTTTCTTTTAGATCTGTGACTCACAAAAGCCTAGAAGATTTGAGATGAAAGAGGTTAGCTCAACAAGTCAGTAACTTTCCTCTGCTCCAGTGCAGGATCAGATGTATCTCAAAAGTACTTGTGAGATATTTGTCTAACATCTTCATAATAAGCTCTAAAAGCAAGAGATTCCCAGTCCCTTAGCCAATCTGTTACAGTGCTTGTCAGTCTTTACCATTAAAAAGCTATTATTAATGTCAAGTCTGAATCTTTTTCATTGCAGTTTAAGACTATCAAGACTTTGCCAGTAGCTTTTTGTTGTTAAATTCTCTTACTTGGTCCCACCCTTCATCTCCTTCCCTTTAGCCTAACCACACAGCCATTACAAGCCTCTTTAATATTGTATGCTATACAGCTATTACTATTGTGCACATTTATAAGAGGCAGAATCTCTTCAATTACTAGTTTATAAGAGAACAGCAATCCAAGTTATCCTTAAGAGATTTTAAGAGTAAACTAAATTACTAAACCCTCTAATAATTGGAGGATGTTAGTTTACAACACTACAGATACAAAATTATACAGGAGGACTCATTTTTGAGGTCATATCTAGGTGGACAGCTGCAAACATCTGTGCATCTGCTCCGCTTGTGCTCAGAGGTGGCTGGACGCTGTTCAACCATACTGCTGTGGCTTGTGGTCTGGAGCTCTGACTCAGCACAGCGTGCTGCCTTTATTGCTCAGCTCTGGGTTACAAACAGCTTGCATCAGCTTGTCTTGGAGCAGGAATAACAGCTGCACGGCCAACTGCAACTGTGAGGAAAGATATATGGAGATGTTTTGGGGCAGTATCTGCATCTTTATGAGCTGCAGTCAGTGGAATGAACCTCAGTCTTCCCTGGAGCCACAAGATGCTGTTTTAACACAAATAGCCAAGTGTGCACAAGGTATTATAATACAAATAGCCATACACATACTCCTAGATAGCCTATGCACAAGTACATACTTTTAGATAGGTTTGCTTACACCTTGTATATGATACAGCTGTATGTACAGTAATGCACCCATAATAAAGTCAAGGTGGGGGGGAGACAGCTGAATCAGACACTACACTATTTACTTTCAAGATATGAATTTTCAGATAATGTCATAGGAATGACGCATTAATGTAAATTAGTATGAATTAGGACTCTTATATGATGAAAAGAAAAGCCATTTTAAAAAGAAAACTAACTTTGAAATCCTTGTCCTTCATATTGCTTTGTTAGTGAGCATTGCTGCAGAGGAAAATAAAAAATATAAACTTCTTAAAAAAAAAAGCTTTTGACACATCAAATGTACTCTTTATTGCACAATTTATAATAATTTATTATTAATAACCTCTAATGTTCAAGAAATGAAGCGGCACATTATATGAAGGTAGGATATCTACTAAATTCAGAGTAGGATATCTACTAAATTCAGTAGCTTGAAATCCAAAAAAATTTGGAACTGTGCAGCATATATAACTATGATACTGTGGTGGGTTGACACTGACTGGATGCCAGGGGTTCAAAAAAGTCATTCTATCACTCTCCTCCAAAACTGGACAGAGGAGAGAAAATATAACAAAATGTTCATGAGGTTAGATAAAGAGAGATCACTCATCACATACTGTCACAGATAGAACAGACTTGACTTGGGAAAAGAATTTAATTTATTGCCAATCAAAATCAGAGCAGAATAATGAGAAGTAAAACAAATTTTAAAAACACCTCCCCACCATTCCTTCCTTTTCAGGCTCTACCTCCTCTCCCCCAGAGGCACAGGGAGACAAGCAGTGGGGTTTACAGTAAGTTCATTACAGGTAGTTTCTGCTGCTCCTCAGAAAGAGGAATCCTCCTGCTCCAGTGTGGGGTCCCTTCCCATGGGGTGCAGTGCTTCAGGCACAGGCTGCTCCAGGGTGGGTCCCCCACAGAGTCACAATTCCTGAGAGAAATCACGGGCTCCTCTTTCTACAGGTCTGCAGGTCCATGCCAGGAGCCTGCCTTCTTTCAGGCATCCACTGCTCCAGTGTGGGTCTCCTTCATGGGCTGCAAGTGGATTTCTGCACCTCTGCTGACCTCCATGGGGTGCATGGGGACAGCCTGCTCACCCTGATCTTCACCATGGGCTGCAGGAGAATCTCAGCTCCGATGCCTGCAGCACCTCCTCCCCCTCCTCCACTGACCTTGGTGCCTACATAGTTGTTCCTCTCACATGTTCTCACTCCTCTCTTCCCTGATCACAATTACCTCTGTGCAATAGCTTTTTTTTTTTCCTTTTTAAATACGTTATCATGGAGGCATTACTGTCATTCCTCATTGGCTCGGCCTTGGCCAGTGGTGTGTGTGTCCTGGAGCTGGCTGGCATTGGCTCTGTTGGACATGGGGGAAGCATCTAGCAGCTTCTCACAGAAGCCATCCCTGTATCTCCTCACACAACCAAAAACTGGCCATGCAAACCCAATACAGATACAAATATAAAGGTTGTCAACACTTGGCAATATTCATGGGTCCCATCACCTCATATATTGTTCTCTCTATCTGTAAATGTGGTACTGTTTCATAGGAGATGCATCTTCAGAAAACGTGCTTTAATTGTCCTGTTTTTCACTCTTTTGACACCAGATGGCAGTATGATACACAACCATTGTATTCACCCAATTAATTTTGATTTAAATGGAAGAAAATCTTCATTTACAAGTTTGGTTACTATAGTTATGTGATTAAAAGGCTTACTAACCCTCTTGCTCAATTTCAGTTTTCCGAGCAAGCAGCTGTCATAGTACCAGAGACTACCTTAGTCTTTTTATTATCAGTACTCAAAATACAGTTCAGCATTAGCATCTGTTTTGTTCAATCCTTTTAGTTTCACTAGCCTTTACCTAAAAATGCTCACTGATCAAGGAGAAAGATATCAGATCTGGGAACGATGTGTCTAGTCTACTTGCTGTGGAACCACAATCCACAGCCACAATGAGTGAGTACCTTGAAGTTATCAGTGATTCTCATTCTCTGCCTTCCAGTTCATTTGCTGTCCTGCTCAAAGTTTTAAAGCACTGTAGAAGGGCCTGAGATGATCATCAAGTGAAGGAAACAGCACAGGCTTCTAAACCTGCCTAAAGGTAATACTAATATTTTCTTTATTACTCTGATTATTTTACATCCCTAGTAGGTGCTCAAAACAATGGAGCTTTCTTCAGCATATCTTTCAGATCCTTCCCTGATCCCTTTCTACCCACTCTTCATGAAACAGTAGTAAGTTTACAGTTATTGTGCAGGACAAAAGGAGCACAAAGAAGAATATCTAAATGTTAACAGCAACATTTAAATTACTTTTTCTTAATGGCTCCAGTGAATTCTATAACGAGCCATTGCTTTTCAGACCAGTGGCTAAAAGACTGTCCCTATACATTATGCATAAATGCAAAGTTTCTTCAAAAAGACAATGCAATAATTCTGGGAGATCAGAATCATGTAGGCATATTTAACTTGAAGTCTGCTGATTAACCCAGATAAATCACAGAATCGTAGAATCATTAAAGTTGGAAAAGACCTTTAAGATCATTGAGGCCAAGCATTAACCCAGCACTGCCAAGTCCACCACTAAACTATCTCCCTAAGTTCCATGTCTATATGTATCTTAAACACCTCCAGAGATGGTGGCTTCACCCCTCCCATGGGCAGCCTGTTCCAATGCTTGAAATGTGACTTTCAAAGAATACTACCAATCTATGACTAGCTTTAAGGATGGCAACAGCATTTTCAATCAGAAATTATGTGTTTAGCTACAAAAGAAGCCTTTATGAAGAGTCAGAAAATCTTTGTTGCAAAGAAGAACTGAAAAGATGTTTAACAGCTGCCAATTTTGTGTGATGTAGGCTGCAGTTTTTTAAGTTCTGATGGTGTCATAAGAAGGACTTAGGGGCTTCTACTGCCTAAAAAGAGCTTTGCAAAGGTCAAATATATAGTTTACCTTCTTGTGTATTGCCAAGCTTTGAATATGCTTTTAAGAATAAAAAGTTTTTTTGGTTGAAAAAAAAATATAGAGAAGCTTTTCAAAACATCATCTATTTCTGAGCTATAAACCATTGATTTTAGGGTTTAAAACTTAATTTTAAATTTCAAAATTTTGGCAGAATTAATATTTTAATAATTGCAGATTATGTCAGGAGACAAATACAAAGTTACTTTACAAAAGAGGTGCCCATAAATGTGAAGATTTATGACCTGTCTGTTTTTTTGTTGTGCATTTCTTTTCTGTTTCCAGTTTGCTCCAATGGTGCTTACAGATTTTCCTCAAAACAAGTTTCTCACATACCAGATGCCAGTAAATCTAAAGCAGGTGTGTGTGTGTGTTGACATGATTTATACCTCTGTGAAATATGTGGGCAGCAGAGGGGAAAAGAAGACACAACAGAAAAAAAAATTCATGTCCCACTGCCCCCACATAGAAACACAAGTCCCGCCCTTTTCTATGTCTTTCTGTTTACAAAAAGAGATTTAAAATAATGCTTCTTTCTCTAAGACATATGAGAAATATCCATGTGCCTCCACTGACTTTTTGTACCCATTTCTTACATTGAACATTTCCTCTTCATAATAATTTACTGTCCTACATCACTTTGTAACTCTCTGTAGATAGCTCATTAAAACCCAAAAAGTTCATTCATCTTTATTCAGGTGGGGTCTTTTCTGAGATCCAGTCCCTCTGAAAATTTCTGCATAAAGAACCATAAAATAATTTCAATTTCAACCTTTTTTTAACATTTCAGATTACAAAAAGAGAGCATGAATGTTTAAATGCAGAGGAACTGAGGTTTTGAGCATTTCCAATAATAGTTCTGAAGACCTTTATAACAGTGATTTATGACAATGAAGTTTAACAAAAGTTCCTAAGACCACATTACTACTTTTCTTAATTAGGGAAGAAGACTTAAAAAAAAAAAGCAAACTCCCTTTCTCTCAAATATATACCCAAACCCCCTAAATTCCTAAATACTTAAAGCAGCTTACGTAGCAGTATATTAGATTTGGGGTTGTATTCCACATGTAAGAAATCTTTTAGTATGATTTTTAAAATACCATCCCTCCCATCCTATTTATGTGTACCCATCAGACCATACATTTTAAGAGCGCAAGAGGAGTTGCTATATGTGATTTTAGGTAGGTTGAAATTATATATAATATATGTAACATATTATATATTAAATATGTATATATCATTTTACATATATATATTTATATAAAATATTCTTCTGTTAGTGTGACTGTCTCTTACTTAGTAATATGCCAATGTTCGGTATGTTAGTCCTATCAGAAATCAGAGTCTTTTCTCACAGCAGACATTGTGTAATGAAAAGACACTGCTTTTGTATGGCTTGCACTGGTAGCTTCTGCTCATGGGCTACACTTGGCCTTGTTCTTCTTGAACCCCAAAATGTTCCTGCTGGCCAATTCTGCAACCTGTCTAGGTTCCTCTGGCTACCTGTATTGTTCTTGAGAGTACTTCCTCTTTGACCCTCCAGTTTGGAGTCATCTGCAAACTAAAAAAGACTGCTCTCCATCACATCTTTTGGTCTACTGAAAAATAATGTTAAACAGGACCAGACTTATGTGGAACTCTGCTTGAAACAAGGCTCCAGTTAGAATACAACTAAGTACACTCCTCTGAGACTGATCATCCACCCTTTTTTTTTTTTGCTTCTCCATATCATCCTAACTGAGATACAGTGACAGATAATGTCAAAGCCTTTGCTGAAGCCCAAATAAAAGATGGTGACCATTTCCTCTGACCCAAAAATTTTATCATTTGATGACAGAAGGTAATCAGGTTGGTCAGGTACAATTTAGTATTCAGTAAATTCGAGGTATCTGTTTCCAGTCATCTTCTCCAGCCTGTGCCCAGAAATGAACTCCATAAGGACTTGCTCCAGCACTGAAGTCAGGCAACCAGCCTGTAGCTCCATGGGTTGATTGACATTTACCTTTCTTCAATTGCTCGTGCCCTCTCCTGACCTCCACAACCTTTCAAACACAATAGAAAGCAGCTTTGGAAGGATGTAGGACATCTCTGTCAGCACCTTGGATGAAGTCTATCAAGGTCCCAAGGACTTGTGGGAATCAAATCCTTGCAGTTAATCCCTGACTTGATCCTCACCTTGTACTGGTAGTTCTTATCCTCCCTGAAGCCAGCCTCTTAAGCTCAGAGGCTTGAGAGACTTTGTTGGTGAAGATGCAAAGACATCTGGTACCCATCTCTGCTGTCGCCAAGTTACCCACAACACTCAACAGTGGTTCTTCATTTTCATTTTTCAACCTACCTTCCTCATAAGTATGCAGTATGCAAGGTATGCAAGGTAAGTCTTTGGGATGTGGATGATGGAGGGCTTTTTTGGAGGGAAAATAAAGGTAGGTTGGTTGTTTGCCTGCTTTTTGACTCATTTTTTAACTTTTTTTTATTAAGCTGTGTCTTGAGGACCTGCTGTAATAATAAAGGTTACCTGCTTCTCTCATCTGCTGTATAAAGGAAATGAAGAAATCAGAAAAAAAATTACATAAAATTAGAACCCAAACTAAAACAGGAAAAGGAAAATATACAAGATAAAAACCTGCAGACTACATAACAAAAGGAGAAAGAAGTAGCAGAAGAGCGAACATGTCAAACTATTTTACAAAAGCATAATGTGAGAAGATCATAGAGCTGCAGTCATCCACCAATCTTTGACAAAAGAAGAGACTAGAAAAAAATGGAGAGGTTGAGAAATGACTGATGATAAGGCACAATCACTTCAGCTGGCTTGAGTCTAATAATGCTGTCCTACCGTGCTGTTGGAAAATGGCTGACAACAACTGCAGTGCCTGTCAATCTCTTTGCTGGCTCCAGGGTTTGAGTCTTTTTTCTTTTCTCAAAATGTAGAGATAAAGAGCCACTGAAGAGACATAAAATAAAATGAGCAACCACCAGGCCTGGGTATGATCAATTGGTAAAAAGACAAACTTGCTAGAAAGGAAACAATGGTGAAAATCTACAGTAGCATTAAGAACAAATTGCAGGAAAAAGAAATATAGACTAAAAATAGTGAAGATGAACACTCATGAAGATATCTCAACTTTAGGATTAACAATAGGTCTAATCAAACTATCAGCATTTAACAGACACATTTATACATATTGATGTATAAAATTACCTTGCACTTCTTCAGTTCTAGACTCTTAAGGTGAAAGGTGCTTCCCAACGGCTCTGTCACCAAAACAGCAATGCAGATGTAGAGTTGGTGCTGTTCTGGGAGATGATTACTATATACCCTTCCTTCTATCCATCTCTCTTATCAAACAGAAGGTGGGCTATGTCTGTCAGATCTTTAAAGAAACATGTGACTGTGTGGTAGAACAATCCTGGCAATAATGAGTGATCAACTTAGGAAAATCCATTAATTTTGAAAGGAGTATAGATATTCTGATGAATTGGGAATGTGAATCTGTGTCCACATTAGCCAGGATGTATTGTCAGTAAAGCTCAAAATGGATGTATTGTCTCAGACAATACTGTTCACTATACGTCATGAAAAAAGAGGGGAAACTAACCAAATCTTTGGCATAATGACTCTTACATATGACTTTCCTAATAGAGTAAAATGAGAATAGTCAATGCATGAGAAAAAGAAAGGACATAAGATTGTTTAAAAAAAATGTATCTAGATAGATGAGTAATATTTCATCCTTCTAATTCTGGATGAAAGTGTGGATTTAATAAGTCAATTCTTCATTTTAGAACACACATTTTAATCAGGATCACTTGTTTTTAGCTCATAATAACTTACCTCCTTTTACTTTCTCCATATAATCCTCCTGTTGTACACTTACTCAAGGGGAACCATTTCTCTTCCTATTTATAATGACGTGCCTTCATAGCAAAGTTGATTCCAATATGAAATTCTAACAGTTCTAGTTGATGAAAATATTAACTGAGGATATGAAATCCAGTGATTGTAACCAATTAACAAGGTGATTTATTTGAAACCTTTTTGTTATACTTTGTAATAACGTGTATGAAAAGAATCACATAGTCTTTTAAGATATGAGCTTAAGAGTTTGTGGAGAATTCTAACTGGTACTGTTTACTAAAAGGCTCTTTTGCATGACATAGGAGTGTCAAAAGTTTAGAATTAATGAAATCTTTAACTACTTTGCTTGCTATTGAAATGGTTGTTGCAACATTGCACCGTCTTAGTCAAAATTTGGTTTAAGGAAGCAGTTAGAGTATTTCTTTGAAATATCATCCAAAGGGGAAAAAAAAATGTTTTAGAGATAACAGTCTTAGCAGCTGCCATGGTTTTATGTGGTTAGGTTTTGGTAGCGGGGGAGCCTATAAGGGTAATGCTTCTGTGATAACATATTTAAGAACAGAGGAGATTGTTGCGCAGATGAAATTCCAGCCAAGGAAGAGCGGAGGAGAACATGGGATAACAACACAGACACCAAGGTCAGTGCAGCAGGAGGGGGAGGGGAGTCCCCCCTCCCCCAGGAGCAAGGGAAGGACTTGATGTTGAGGCCCCTCCAGCCTGTGGTGCAGACCACGGTGAATCAGGCTGTGCCCCTGCAGCCCATGGAGGACCATCGGGGAGCAAAGACCCACCTGCAGTCCATGGAGGAGCCCATGCTGGAGCAGGTGGATGCATGAAGGAGTCTGTTACCCTGTGGGAGGCCCAGGATGGAGTGGGGTCCAGCAGGAGACCTGTGGCCCATGGAGAGGGAAACCCATGATGGAGCAGGTTTTTCCCGGGTAGGCCAAGTCTCTGTGTTACCCAGGCTACGCTGCAGGGCCTGTTCACAGGCGCGATCCCGCTACTGACCGCCACGGGAGCTTTGACCTGCTCCATCTCCGACCTGGGCTGGTGCACCCCTCCTTAGTCAACCTGGTGTCCCACAGCTCCCCATGGATCACCATATTCCTTCCGTAAGTGACATGGTAATGATGTCAGACACGGAGGACTGTAAGGGATAACCTGAGATCCTGTAGTCACAGGAGTGTCGAAGATGTAATAAAAGCATGTCTGAAATAAGTCACTTCTGTTAGTGGTGAGACAAGCTAAAACAAGATTAGTTCTTAAAAGCTACAATTTTGAGTTGGAATTGTATTAGTTTTTGGCACCTATGCCAAAAAAAAATGCAAATATGTTCCCCATTATTCGGCCCTTTGTGTTAGAAATTTAAATTTAGGAGTGCAATTGACAGACACCTATTTAGGTAGTACAGAGAGGTGGACAATTCTCAGTGGATTTAGTCAAGATATAGCTATGCTATAAACATAGGTTTTTTTCATCTTGTTATAAGCCCTGATTTTTAATACCTCTTAGACAAGATTAGTTATGTTTAAAACAGGCAATTAAAGGCTCCATGGGACAGGAACCCCAGTTCATAATCAGTCTGGACTTCAGGAACCAAGGGCATATAGATGAAAGATTTTAATTCAGCAAAAATCCAAGATGTGACTTAGAGAAAGATATTTTGTAACTGTAGGGGAAAAATTTGAATAGCTATTATAAAAGATAATGTCTTATTTAATCCAAACAATTATTAATCTTTTTGTTTATTTGTTTATTTTCTACATTTTAGTAAGACTGGTGACAAAGGGAACTGATAACCTTGCAATTTATGAAATATTTGTGTTTGTAGAAGGCCATCATTATAAGAGGATGAGGTATATGTGACAATTACTTAAAAAAAAATATTCCCAGGGAAAGTGAGTGTGTCAGAAAGCAAAGAAAGATAGTAAGATGTGCTGCCTATCAGACCAAATCTTTTCTCATAATAATTCTGAATTTGGGTAAGTTCATCCCCCCCAGTTTCCTGGCTTTTTCTTCATTTTCATAGACATGATAAACTGCTTGTTTGATTTTTTTGTCATCACCAAGTTATGTAAATGCTTTTTTGAGCCTCTTATAACCTATGCCACAGTAGTATTATTAGTAGTAGTCATTAAAGTAGGCATCTTTTCTGTGAGATGGAGAAAAAAACACCTTCACCTTCACTTAGCAAAGTATATTCAAAATTGTGGAGCACACCTTTGTTCATTTCTGAATAGCAGTTGGCTCTCTGTGCACTGCAGGTGCCATCTCAGCTCAGAGCTGGCTCTCACATGCTGTCAGGACCACGCTCATGAGCCAAACAAAGTTAGTTGCCAACTTGGCACTCAGAAGACAAGTGTGACTCTCTGTTCTCTGTGTTTCTCACAGTGACAGTTGTGCACTGTTATAATCACAGGGGTCTGGCATGAGAGGAAAACAACATTCTGGCTGCTGGAGGCCAAAATGCTTTGTGCAAACTCACACTGACACCAGTTGTCAAAAGAAAAGATTTTCCCCTCAGTCCAGGTAGAAGCTAAGCATGTATACATATTCATTTTTTTATCAGTCAGTCTTGTACTAAGCCATGAAGCCTACGTCTTTATGCAATTCAAATATTATAATTTTCTTTCTGGGTTATTCCGGGGATTTCTTGAATAAGTATTAAGAGCTGATATAAAATAATAATAATTGCAATGGTAACAAATTAAATAATCAAAGAAAGAATAAGAATGAAAAAGGTAATGTTAGGCACCTTTAACTGGCCCCTCAGTAAGCTAGTGATGACTCATTTAGTATGATATACACCAGTCATGAGGCAATGCTGAGCACCAGTACAGATGAACTATGTAGTGTGCCTGCAAGGATGCACTCCCTTTGTATCCACCCTTTATTATTTACTCAGTGAAATTTTATTATTGGTTTCACCAGGATTAAAAGAGCATCAAAGCCAGAAATTTTTGCACATTCTCATGGTAAGAAATGGTTGTGAGATTTTTCTCTTTTGAGAACAAGGAATGATACTATTAAGAAAATCCTCTGATTTCAAGTTCAGCCTAGTACTCTTTAGTCTAGAATCAGGTACTTTAGGAACACCCATTTATTAAATTCACAACTATGACTCCACTTAAATCTCTAACTCTGAAGACACAAACAGACTGTGTGCACTTAAATGTTGACCTTATTTCATACTTCAGCTCCAAGAGCTCAATGTTCCCCCCTCAACCCCAGCTCCAAATTTCCTGTGAAGTATGCTAGACTCCAGAATTCAGGCTGTCACAGATTAATAATTCTCCACACAACAGATTTGTGCTATGTTGTAAGAGACTTAGGGATCACAATTGCCTCAAACACTGTGAAGGTCACCAAAGGACCTTGCCCACTATGGCAAACTGTATAAAGAAGCAACTGCTCATCTGTGACCACCGAACCGTCCCCCCCCCGCTGAATATGCCTCCCTGAATTCCTGGAATTGGGCAAGAAGTTAAGCCATCTGACAGAAACTTGAGGTGAAATAAAGGTGTCACTATTGTCCGCTTATCTCAGACTAGGAAGAGGTAAACAAGCTGAGGGAGCATGATAATGAAGACAAGGAAATCCAATTTGACAACTGTACCAAAAATCAGCTCTGACTCGGTCTGGCAGGGGGAAACCATACAAGATACTCACCAACTCAAAGAAAAGACTGAGCACTGGAAGAAAGAGAGTCATGTAGACAATGAGCATTGATTCCTCTGTTTGTTAAAATGTATAAATGGTGAGAAGTTTTGAGTGACCTGGGGACCCCCACCACTGAACAGATCAGGGTGAAGAAGAACTGACAGGATGCCTCTGGATTCACAGAGTGGTGATTCTTTTTCTTTTTAATCTGTCTCTCTTTCTCTCCATCCTCCTCCCCTCTTTTCTATTAATTTCTATCTCTCTACCTCATATTTTATTGTTAAATAAAATCCATACTATTGACTTTGACATATGGTCTCATTTGCACCTTAATTTGGGTAGAAGCATCTCTTAATAACTGGATCACAATCATATGCCAAAAAGGAATTCAGGATGCATTAAAACAAAATCTGTAACGTCTGTGATGAGAGGAGACTTGATTTTATAGAGAACAATGAACATGATTGGATGGATTGAGTGGGTTAGAGACATGAGTGATCCCAACTCTCTAATCTTGTGATAGGATATTTACCAGAGAGGTGAGATGTGGTCTTTGCTCCAATAAACTTTCAGTTATTTTACATTAAACAACCCTTGGATGATATATTAAACAGTCAAGGAAGATTGTGAACATTTTCTTACAAGTGGTGTAATCACTAGGCTTCAAAGTCATAATCCTTTTCACAATATTTTATCCAGGCTGATGACCTTAAATAATTTTAAATATGCTGTATCTGGACAATGGGCTGCCAATAGGCTCTGAAGTGTCAAAGTTTTGGTCTCCTTTCATATTATCTTTCTGCCGGCCAACAGGATTCTTACTAATGACAAAAGTAACCTCATATTTGGGAAATGTGTCATGCTCATGTACGACAAAGCTTCAGCAGCACACTGGTGAGTTTCTCTACAGTCTTTCTGGCAGTCCACAGCTCTGTGCATGGTATACACTCGTATGTACTCTACATAGTAGACACTCGAGTAACTGCCTAGTACAATCTGCCATAATGCACTTACCCATCCTCAGAGTTTGTCAGATTACTACGAATTAGCTTGGGCAAGATGAAAGGATTAAAGACAAGTGTTTGCAAAACAGTTACAATGATACAATAACAGTTAAAAATATATCATTAAGATTTATGTTTAAAATTTAAGGCATTTAACCTATCTCTAAGTTTGTGAGGTTATAGTACCAGTTCTAGAAGTCATACCAAGATGCAATGTCCTGAGTAGTTCTAAATATTTCATGCTCTCACAGAGAAAGAAGACTACCTCATAGAGTCATTCTCTGTGATAAGCCCCTGTCTTATTTCCCCCTCCCCCCCATAACTCACTGATCCCTCACAAGAGATAGGGAAAAGCAGCTCTGTTACCAGGCAGTGATGCAACATATGGCAGTGCAGGGGATTCTGTTATTTTCTTTTTCCTCTCCTCTGCTACTCAAGAACGCTTAAGATTTAATTTTATCATCTTAATTAGACTCATACTGGTGTCTGGTCTGAGGCTGTTTCCTTCCACATAGAAGCTGCATAAAACATAATAGTATAACTTTGCAAATTTGATGTCATGAGAAATATTGGTTTACAAGATTCTTTCATGATTTTTCATGTTTACCTTCTGGGGAGCTTTACATGAAAACTTAAAAAAACCCCTGATGTGAGAAATGTTGACTGTTTTTCTAGATCTAAGAAAATATCTCTGGGCTAGAAGGTGTTTTCAACAGAAAGAAGAAAAGATGATCTCACCTTTTCTTTGAGGTTATATTATCTGTAGGAATAGCAACGAAACATATTTATTCCATGCTTTGTCAGGGGAGAATAGTAAGTAGCTACATGTTCATCATAATCAAATGCCCAAACATTCAAACTATTTAATAAAACAGTCCAAGAGACACCATTACAAGTGAATACATATTTCCTTTAGAAAAAAAATGACAATCAAACTTCAAGTGTCAGTTCCAGGACAAGATGTAAGCTCTGACTCCCAAGAAGACAGCAGCCTTCCCTTAAAGCTAGGAGTAAGCACTTCATGGTAGGAAAGAATTTGATTTAAAACATATTAGTTTCCATAAGATTTATCATTGACTATGTCCCTCAGAGCTCTTGCACTCGTGTATCCCACTCCAAGATATTACACAGGATGTGCAGTACCTCACTCACAACTATGGTAAAAGTAATCTTCAACACAGAAGCCACTGCAAAATTTTGCAATGTTATAGTTCTTTCATGATTTTCATCTCCACATAGTTGGTGCCATGAGAAAGCAAAATCAGCAATTGTGAGCTGTTCCTTGGATTTTTGCAGTGTAGCCTCCAGGAGCCCTTTTCATTTTGATTAATTTAAAAGGAAAAAAAGGAAAAAAAAAAGAAGGTAAAAGAAGGAGTGAAAGAGAGAAAAGAAAAAAGAGAGAAGAAAGAAAAGAAAGAAAAGGAGAAAGGGAGAAAAAAAGAGAGAGAAAAAGACAGAAAGAGAGAGAGAAAGAGAGAAAGAGAAAAAGAGAAAGAAAGGAAGAAAGGAAGAAAGAAAGGAAGAAAGAAAGGAAGAAAGAAAGAAAAAGAAAGAAAGAGAGAGAGAAGGCAAGAAAGAAAGAAAGAAAAAGGAGAAAGCAAAAATTAAAGAAATTCAGATCTACTAGCAGAGGAACAAATTTACTCAATCGCAAGACACCACACAATTTATTTCATAATTACTTCATCTCTCAATGTCATCAAGAGCTCATTTTCATACCAAAGTAAGAAAAACTCAATCCATTCAAGAATGACTGCACAGAAGGACAGAGATCTGTTAAAATCTGGTAATTTTTTGTGCATTCAAGTCTCCAGCTTTACAGTGATTTGGACAAAATGGTGACTGATTCTGACAGCAGCTCATTCATCCAAATTGTAGTCAGTGATCTGAATTGATGATTCTCAACCCAGTTGAGATGGAGAGCTCTAAACAGTAAATTGCCAAAATCTGGAGCTGATTTCACTCATGACAATTCTCTTTCTTTTCATGTGCACTACTGCTAAAATTTGTGTTGTTCAAGTTTAAAGGTAATATTTGTATAATGTTGGTATGCCTTGGTTACAAATTTGTACTGTAAAATTGCACGTGTCATTCTATTTCTGTGATTTTTTTTTAACATAAGCAGGACATTACCATTTTGCTGATCAGTAACATATGCAAAAGTTTTTGTGAGTTCACTGCTTCCTCCAAGTGACAGTCTGTATCAGCAAAGCATTGTAGGGAATACAGAGGAAGCTGGTTCTCTAGGGGTTTAATCTCCGGTGATGAGGAAAACTTATTTTTATCTCATATCTGAAACTCTAAGATTTCATATTTATGCTGCACGTTATTACATGTATGATGGGATCATGAATTGCAAGACAGATTTTCTGTTGCTTGTATAACTAATAGAGTTAAAAAAATCTCACTGAATATGACTACAAAACTGGCCATGAAGTCCCAGACTGGTCAAAAGGTTCAACTGTGCTCCCTCACTCTTCATTACAGCATGGTAATAGATAGCAAGAATTTCAAATATATGTTTTATTAGAACATGAAGTCACATATACTGCATCTTTCCAGAGGAAATATATTACTACTGAGTGGGGAAAATAGAAAAAAAAAGTATTTGAAAACAAGTTATCCTGCAATTTTTTAGGGGTAAAAGTTTCCGTCAGTCCTTCTTTACAAGTTCCATATTCGTTGTCATTCCACAGTGACTTCTGTAAAGCAGGGAAAGCTGTTTTTTTCTCACATCTCAGACTTGGCTTGAGATCTGCTCTATACTTTAAGCAAGCAACATTGTGAAGGAAACCAACCACTATCACAGAATCACAGAATCACAGAATCAATTAGGTTGGAAAAGACCTCTGAGATCATTGAGTTCAACCCATGACCCAACACCACCCTGTCAACTAGACCATGGCACTAAGTGTTACATTCTGTCTCTTCTTAAATACCTCCAGGGACAACGAGTCCACCACTTCTCTGGGCAGCCCATACCAATGTCTGATTACTCCCTCTGTAAGGAATTTCTTTCTAATGTCTAACCTAAACCTCCCCTCTTGTCCTACTACTGGTTGCCTGGGAGAAGAGACCAACCCCCACCTGGCTACAACCTCCTGTCAGGATGTTGTAGACAGTGATGAGATCTCCCCTGAGCCCCCTCTTCTCCAAGCTAAACAACACCAGCTCCCTCAGCTTCTCCTCACAGGACTTGTGCTTGGGTCCCTTCAGCTGCCCTGTTGCTCTTCTCCGGACCTGCTCCAGCACCTCAATATCCTTCCTGAACTAAGGGGCCCAGAACTGGACACAGCGCTCAAGGTGTAGCTTCAACAGTGCTGAGTACAGGGGCAGAATCACTTCCCTGGTCCTGCTGGCCACACTGTTTCTGATCCAGGCCAGGATGCCATTGGCCTTCTTGGCCACGTGGGCACACTGCTGGTTCCTGTTCAGCTTCCTGTCAATCAGAACCCTGAGGTCAGTCTCCACCTGGTCACTCTCCTGACACTCTGTCCCCAGCCTGTAGCACTGCAGAGAGTTGTGGCCGAAGTGCAGGACTTGGCACTTGTCCCTGCCCAAGGGAAGGAGGTTTGAAACTAGATGGTCCCTTCCAACCCAAAGTATTCTATGACTCATTCTATGGTTATCCATGATATGAAAAAACCATTTATGTAACAATTCTACAGGAAAGAATGTAGCTGAAAGTGTTATAATATCTGAAGTATGGATATAGTAAACTTTTTATTGTTAATGTTGGTTCTGTAGGACTAAAAATAATATTGCACAGCAATAGATTCAAAATGTATGAAATTATTTCAATTTTCTTACTATTAAACAGTAAAAAAAATAGGTGACTAAATATTTTGCTTGGTAAGTCAGTAGTTCCATTCTTTTCCCATGAGTGATCTGAAATTCCCCTTATGTTTTTAAATATGAGCAGAGATTCATGTGATTCTCAAAGCTGAGGTTTTAAATGCAAAATACAATAAATACTGTGTAGAAAAAAAATTCTACCTTTTTATCTGTAGCTTGTTCTTTCTGGTTTAGCATTATGGGGAGAAAGGGACAAAACTAGGCTAGCCAATGATAGGCAGTGGGATAGTACACCAAAACTTGAGGAAGAGTGCTAGAGGGATGCCTCAACCTGCTCTACAAAGTGTCAGCTACAATGAACCACACCTGAAATGTTTCTACACCAATGCACACAACATGAGGAGCAAACGAGGAGCTCGAAACTTCGTTCCAGTCCCAGAGGTTTGTCATTGCTGGCACAAGTGAAACCTGGTGTGATGAGTCCTGTGACTGGAGTGTCCTGTTGGACGGTTACAGGCAGGGCAGAAGAAGCTGAGGGGTGGCACTGGATGTAATAGAAGGAGTTAAAACATAAAAAGCTCACAGTTAGCCATGGCAGAGTTGAGAGCCTCTGGGTAAAAATCAAGGGGCAAACAAACAATGTGGATGTCATCATGGGAGCCTACTATAGAACTCTCAGCCAGGGTAGTGACATTGATGAGTTATTCTTGAGAAACTGAGACACACCTTTAAATCAACTGCCCTTCCCCTTCTGGGGGACTTCCACTTGCCAGAAATTAACTGGGAGCATCACACAGCTGGTACAACCACAGCCAGAAGATTCCTAAAAAACCTGGATGACAACTTTATGGAATGGGTACGAAGGGAGTCAACATGGAAAGCTGTCCATCTTGATTTGTTACTTGTTAGCAGAGAGTGTCTCATTAGGGAACTGGTGACCTTGGCCACAGCGACCACGAAGCAATTGAGTTTCATATATCTGTTTACAGGTGGAAAAGGGCCAGCAAAACTTCAACCCTGGACATGAGGAGAGCAGACTTCAGGCTGCTCAGAGAACTACTGGGTAAAGTACCCTGGGAAAATCCTTTCAAGGGTGGTGGAGTACATCAGTGCTGGTCATATTTTAAGCACCACTTCCTAAAGGCACAGGACCAGGAAATTTCAAAATCCCAGAAGTCAAGTAGATAAGGCAGAAGGCTGGCTTGGCTGAGCAGAAATCTTCTTGTGGAGATAAGGCAAAAAAGGAAGGTATACACCCAGTGGAAGCAAGATCAGGTGAAGTGGAAGGAATACAGAGATACTGCTTGCCACTGTAGAAAGAAAATTTCTGTAACAAAAGCTCAGTTGGGGTTGAAGTTGGCCAGAAATGTGGGAGACAATAAAGGGAGTTTTTAAAAACATATTAATGGCAAAATGCAGTGCAGAAATAATGTTGACCTGTTACAGGATGAGGATGGTCACTTCCCAAATGGGGACATAGACAAGATGGAGATGCCTCTGTTTTCAACACCAATGATGAACTAAGTGGGACCCAGTGCCCTGAGCTGGAGGACCATGGCTGTGAGAATGACCAAATCAAGCTGACCCTAAGGTTGTCAGGGTTCTGCTGCTCCAGCTGAATCCCTATAAGTCTATGGGGTCTCATGGGATTCATCCAAGAACACTTAAGGGGCTGGCTGATGTCATCAAGAAGCCTCAATGATTTTTGAACAGTCTTAGGAATCTGAAGATGTCCCAGTTGACTGGAATCTGCTAATATTGTTCCAGTTTTCAAAAAGGGTAAGAAGGATGACCCTGGAAACTACATGCCTCTCAATCTCACTTCAGCATCTGGTAAGGTCCTGAAGATAATTATTCTGGGAGGTATTGGAAACACCTGAATGACAGTGCAGTCATTGGTGATAGCCAGCATGGTTTTATGAGATCAAAGTCAAATTTGATTTCCTTTTATGACAAGGTAACCCACCTACCTGATCAAGGGAAGCCAGTTCATGCAATCTTTTTGGATTTCAGTAAAGCTTTTGATGCCATCTCTCACAGGATCCTTCTGAATAAAATGTCCAGCATAGAGCTGCTAAACACATCATGCGATGGGGGAGCAACTGGCTCACAGGTCAGGCACAAAAGTGAACGGGGTAATACGAGACTGGTGACCTGTCAGTAATTGGGTTCCACAGGGCTCCATCTGGGGTCCTATAATCTTCAACATCTTTGTAAATGACTTGGACGCAGGACTGGAAGAGTTGCTAAGCAAGATTCAGATGACATAAAACTCAGAGGAGCTGTTGACTCCCTCAAAGGCAGGGAGGCCCTGCAAAGAGACCTCAATAAATTGGAGGGCCGGGCAATCACCAACCATATGAAGTTCAACAAGGGAAAGTGACAGATTCTACATCTGGGATGGAGCAATCCAGGATGTACAGAACAGACTGGGGAATGAGATGCTGCAAAGTAGCACTGCAGAAAGGGACCTGGGGTCCTGGTCAATGGCAAGTTGAATATGAGGCACCTTGAATACTGTGTGGCGTCACAATATAAGAAAGATATTAAATTATTAAAGTCCAAAGGAGGGCAATGAAGATGGGGAAAGGCCTTGAGGGAAGCTGTAAGAGGAGTGGCTGAGGTCACTTGGTCTGTTCAGCCTGGAGAAGAGGAGGCTGAGGGGAGACCTCACTGCGGTCTACAACTTGCTCATGAGGGGAAGCAGAGGGGCAGACACTGATCTCTTCTCTCTGGTGACCAGGGACAGAACTTGGGAGAATGGTCTGAAGCTGTGTCAGGGGAGGTTTAGGTTGGATATTAGGAAAAGGTTCTTCACCCAGAGGGTGGCTGGGCACTGGAACAGGCTCCACAGGGAAGTGGTCACAGCACCAAGTCTGAAAGAGTTCCAGAAGCATTTAGACAATGTTCTCAGGCACATGGTGTGATTCTTGGGGCTGTCCTGTGCAGTGCCAGGGGATGGACTTTGATGATCCTGGTGGGTCCCTCCCAATTCAGAAAATTCTGTGATTCTGTGATTATTGGCAAATTTGAAATTGTAAATAGTAGCAAAGTGCATTCATCAGAAGCTTTGGAGATATTTGTCAGTTACTAGTGCTTTCTACAGTCTGATTGGTGTATCTCAGGCCAGGAAGTACAGAAAAGCAATAATAAATGGTGAATTCTTAATGTTATTTCTTTCAATATAGAATTTTGAGTTATTTCACGTCTTCTCTGCATTTACCTTGATTTAAGAAAAAGAAATTCAGAATTTACTGTTTTAAGATTCTTGACCTAACCTCTAAAAAGACATGCCAAACATGGCGCTTCCCCTCCCCAAATTTAACTTCAATTTTGTATTTAAAAATAAAGAAATTATTTTTGCAATAATTTTTTATATCAGTACTTGAGAGAAAATTATTCATGTAAAGGATATTGACATGTTGAAGACAGATCAATTTAAAACAGTGCCATAGAACCAGGACAATAAACAGTGCTTGTCTGCCTCAAGAATATGAAGATGGAACTTTGCCAAAACACAGAATTAGGTCTTATTGCTTAGCTTAAGTATAAAACATTGATTGAGCAACTGAAATAGTTTAATAATACTTGACAAGAATCAAAGAAAAGCTAGAAGAGCAAGAGCTAGCAGAAGTCATTGTAGTTAATGATTTTGGATTTAAATCATTTAGAAAAGACATTGATTTTAAAAAAGTTAAACACCTTTCCTTTTTGGTTAACAATTTTCAAATAAATGTTTTCAAATAGCTTATAATGACTTATAGTAAATTCACCAACCTGGTATAAATTTCATTATTACTGATGAGCTTACAAATGTAAAAATTATCTGACAAACTAACAGGTTTGGTGTTTCATAGATGCGCACAAAAAAGAAAATATATCTTTATGTTTTGTCTGAACTTCCCTTAAAATCAAAGAAATAATTATGATCTGACATTATTTAAGAAAAGAAATTGAAAACCAGATTGTTCAAAGATTTCAGATTCTTTCAGATTCTCTGAAAGAATCAAGTACTTAACAATCTTAGTAGATTTTAATAGAGCATTCCAGAAGGAGGTGTTCCACTTTTTCGTCCACCTCAGTTGTTTGCAGATTTTTAATTCTGCCAAACTCCCGCTCTCCCAGAATGTCAAGTGGCCATACTGCCATAATAGTAAGATGTGGAACATATCTAGCTATTGTTCTATTGAGCTACAAAAACCTGTTCAAAAAGTAATCTGGACAAAAACTTTAGGCTTATGAATTCTGTGCAAGCTAGTAATTTGAAGTTCATTTCTTTGCAGGCTTTCTCCATAATCAATACAGAACTGCTCTGCCTGTATTGATTATAGAAGAATATATGGACAAAAAGGTCTTAATATGTTACCTGTATGCAGTACTTATTACTGGGAATGCATTATGGGCAAAGTGATATAGTTTTGGTTTCTGGCTATGTTGACTTAAACAGTATCGTCCTGGTTCCAGCCAGGACAGAGTTAGTTTTTGCATTAGCCAGGAGGGTGCATGGCTAGGACCTGAAGGTTATTCTACATCACTTCACACCATTGCTGAGGGTGGCAGGAAGGGAATCCCTTCTGGGGGGCAGGGCTCTCTTCATGTTGCAGTTGGGTCACCAGCTTCGGGCTCCACAGTGAAGTATTTTGCATGTGAATCGCCCTTTTGTACACTTCTGTTATAATATTGTTGCTGTTTGTTTTCTTTTCTCATTTCTGTGTCCAGTAAATTGTTCCTATCTCAACCAGTGATCTTTGCCTTTTGTGCCTCAATTTTTTTTCTCCATCCTGATGCAGGGAAGTGGGGAGGTGGGAGGTAGAGCGGGGAACAAGTGGTGCTTGGTTTTAGTGGGAGCATTAATTTGGAGAATACCATTCCTAAACCACAACAATTGTTCAAAAGAATTGTCTGCAGTGGATACAAAACCTTTTTTTTTAATAGATATTGAAGTACATGCATTCTTAAAAAAGTGGAGCCATTCTTACAAATACTTATAAACATCAGTTACAAGGAGTAAGTAAGGCAAAAGCCTCTACATTAAAAAACAATAATAAAAAAAAAAAGCCAGAGAAACCCCACAGCAACAAAAGCAGATGCTTGAAATTTGAGCAAACATTCATGAAGAATTTTTACATCAGCTTTCAGCTAGCTATCCTGAAGTTTAAGAAACCAGATTTAGCCATATATCTTTGTATTTCAATTTTGAATAACACCAGGAGACATAGCAACTCTATCATCATTGTATTCAAGGACACTGTCTTTTAACACAGTTCTCTATCAAACAGTCTGTCTAGATCTACTGTCCTAAATGTAATTTAATTAGAATTCTGTTGCACTATCACAATTTAAAAGAAGAAAACGAAAAGAAAGGAGGGGTAAATCATCAGGAACATGACCTGATAAGAAGAATTGCTGGGCAGAACCCTCTTCTCTCCCAAACATATGCATATACGTAGCAAACCAATGCACTTTGTAATGCTGGAAAGAAGAATATGATGATAATGACATGGCCTGCAGCTTTTTCTTAATGAGAACATCTATCAAATGATCTACACTAGAAATATTTCAGTTACCCATGCAGTGAGTTATTGATAAATATGTTTAAACAGCAGACAGAGGATCATAAGGAATAGCTGCATAGCATCTGCTAATCCCCTGCAGTGAACTATGATGATGTCAAATGCAGAAAACCTTCAACCTGACCACAGGATGTCTTTTCAAGATTATTATTACTATTATCATGAATACCTATGAGTTAACTTGACTGAAGAAATGCAAGTTACCTTTCTTAACAAGGACTTTTCAGCATAAAACTACATTCAGGCTAAACTTTTATTCTTTCTTTTTCCTACATTATAAAATATTAATGCATTGAATAAAAAGAGAACCAGACCTCATTTGGAATTAAACATGTACTTTAGCTGTTATCACAAAAGACTGCCTTGGACATAAGCTATATAGTTCTTCTTCAGCAACTCTAATGCTTTCTAAAGCATCAATCTTTTTTTCTATGTATCTAGAGTGAATGAGCTACTTAGGAACTGCCCAGCTTATGAGAGAAACTTGCACAGCCAGATGGTGCTTATGTCTAGAATTTCAAAATTTATGGCAAATGTTGATGAAAGTACCACAGCTGCTGCGTGCTCACACAAACTGAGCCATGACTGGGAACTGGCATGTTGCACATCACAATATCCCTGGAAAGCAGAGCAGTTTTTCAAGTGTAGAGAAGGTTTTGAGGTGCCAAAGGTAGAAAACTGAAAAGAAAAAAGGAAAAAAATTACAGTGTTCAAACTGAAATTTGGCATACACAGTTTCTAGAAAGCCAGCAAGTGTCTGGAGGCAGAACAACGCATGCAGCAAATCAGCAGACAACTTCACAGAACATTCAGTCTCCGGACTCAAAGGTGAGATATTGAAAAGATCCCTAACTGACTGTGTTGCGCAAATAGAGGGCATAACGTTCAAATTGATTAGAAGTGGCTTCACCAAGAGCATTAAATAAGTATAAGCCTATGCGAAGACATCAAGACAGAAATGGCAAAATTAGAAGCCATTTCACAAGTTTTTTGAGAAGTCATGACCTTTTCTTGGTCAGGCAAATGATTATGGCTTGAAAAATAGTCAAATCTGCTATTTTGCTTACTATACCTCATACACAAAATGGTCCTTAGGAAGATAAACTGAAATAACAATATGTTTTAACATTCATTGAATTTTGGGTGAAGAACTACTATAATATTATTTGACAGCTGACCCAGTTGTCACCTTAGTAACTGCAGTGGAACCTCACAGAATGAACTGTTTCACCTGTATAACAGTGCTCCAAGATGCCATGCTTTAGAGGTTCATTTCCTCATAATGGACTGCAGTAAAAGGGGAGAGGAAGTGTTTATTTCAAATATTCCCCCTAATGGACCTTTATAGCACATCACCATTATAGGGTACGTACTCAAGCCAGACCAAGGATTTCTGGAAGTATATTGATTGAAGATTGCTAAATATAATGACTGATTATTTGAAATTATAAGAGGAGTTTTCAAGCTGTGTAATCCATATTTACTATCTTTCTTATAAACATTTATGGTAAATACCAGCACACATTTTTTATTAGAAGCTTGTTACTGTGCTGACTTTGCTCTCGCTGCATGTCTGCCACCAGTGATGTTAGTATGCTTCCTTTTCTGCCAGCATCGAAATACATGTTTGAAATACACTAATTTAAATGATTTCATGAACTCTTGGCGTTTCAGTTTTATATCTGGAAGCAGCAGAGTTAGCCAATTCTTCTCAAAATAATGATTAGTCTGCAGTGAACAGCAACAAACAGCTGGGTCCACGTGGTGCACAATACACTCAGCAGCACATAGAAGTTCTGCTAGGCAACTTTTGAGAAAAATGAGGGACAAAACAGCCTCTGGCAGCATGGGAGGGAATGAAAACACCTCACTTTGAAGTTGAAAGTTTCCATGTTTAGCACTGTAGAAAAAAAATGAAGCATGAAGTATTTTCAAGTTTAAAGTCTTTAAAGAGAAAGACTCCAGTTGAGATGCACTTTTATAACAACTGTACATAGGAAGGGATAATGGGAGGGGATGAGCAATTAATTCAAATCCCTTCTTCCCAAAGGAAAATATTTCATATGCCAACATAACCACATTTTATCTATTTTCTTCCAAAAATAGCACAACACTGAAGCTCAGAAAAGTCTCACTGAAAAACTCTTTTCTGAATTGAGCATTTACTTAGGTTTGAAGCCTCAGGATTTTTAAAGCTTTACACCACTATGTTGTTCCCCTAACATTGTTCATCTCCTATTTTCAAAAAAAAAAAAAAAAAAA